>OZ024736.1:16379651-16712151 GCA_964016875.1 Fallopia convolvulus
TTTCCCCCCAATAACTTTAGAATTCACGCCCTACATTTCATTTTTGAGACCATATGTCGCGACCATATGGTCGCCATAACAAAATAAAATTGAATGACAAGCTAAAAATCTGAATCCCGATATAAAATTTTCATGTTGGAGAACATATGGTCTCTACTGGTCGCTAAAATCAATAAAAGAGAACACGACCCTAGCCTTTGTCTGAACGTAGGCCCACGATCGTGCGCTACATGTGCACGATAAGTCGCTAATTTGCGACCACGTGGTCTCCATAAATAGCGACCATATGGTCGCCAAAGACAGTATATATAAACAAAAACTATCCATACGTCAAGTTGCTATGCTATATGAAATTAACAATTATATAACACAATCTCTTTTAGTTATATAAATGAAAACATTTTACCAACAATATTTGGTTCAAGGAATCAAATGGGACAAAACGAACAAGTTCATTGCTTCCACACAACCAAGCTACAAACAACTTCATTACAGCTTACGAATAACACTTGCTTCTTGTAAAGCAAAAACATCAACAAACAACTTACTGAATTACAAAATGACAAACATCACTTATTTTTAAGAAGCAACAACCCTAATCTCATCTCCTTCGAGCACCCGAAGTTGCACAGCCGTTTCGTTGGCCTCAATGCGGTCTGTGATGCCTTCGTCGTTCAAGAAAAAATGACAAAATCTCAGTGGTGCTCCCCCGCCAGATGACCTCCAACCAGCGATTGCAACTTTTAATGGACTATTTGGTCTAGTTCTCCATTCCGTTCTGGTCTCCCTATCCCCACACACATGCACGACTGAGAAATGGATGAGTTTTGGAGCATTGGCGATCGTGCACCTGGAACACGCTTTCCTTTGAGCCATTGATCGGATCAATTGGAGATGGAATCGAAGCTTTGGGTGAGGGCTTGATGTTGGAGTTGGAGATGAGGATGGAAGACTAAGGCATGTTGGAATTGGAGATGAAGTCTCCTTAATTTTATGGTGGGCAATGGATTACCACTTGTGCTGTGGATGCATGACTATTGTCATCAATCTAGCTAGTAAATGATAATAGTGTCATCCGAATAGTATTATAGGAATAGTATTATTTGCATAGTAATAGAAAACAGTAAATCAGAATAGTAAATGATAATAATGTTATCAGAAAATTCAATGACAATACAATAATAGTATCCGCGCTTACATATCTTCCTCATCTATATCCATCTCACTCTCAAATTGCCCCTCAGATGTTTCATTAGATGTATCGCTTGTTCCTCAATGACATGATCCTCTCCATTTGGGTCATTTAGCGGACCAAGTGGATAGTTATATTATGTGTCGTCGATAACTCGTGGAAGAGAAGAATCATGTTGAAATGCCTCTTCAACGACAACGTCCCTGGAACCACTCTCATGAGGGTCTATGCACGTACGTTCATCAGGCCACACACGTGACTTCACTTTACAGACCGCTGTCCATTCAACATTTGCACACCTCATGTTTGGGTAATCGAGGAAATAAACTTGATTGGCTTGATGTGCTAAGATGTAACGATCTTTTGTTCTCAACATTTTATGTCTATGAACATCGACAAGATTAAGGTGAGGGTGAATGCGTGTTCCTCCATGAATTCTATCGTCAAACCATGAACAATTAAAGACAATAAGGCGCTTGACGATTGGAGATATCTAATCCAACTTAATGATTTTCTCTAGCACAATATAGAAGTCCTCCTCGTCAGTGCCGAAGCTTTGTCCTAACAAACTCCACTACTGTCAGTAGCCCTGGTTGATGCATATGCCCTCGTGTGGAATCGGTAACCATTCACAAAATAACCAGGATATGTCCTCACTTTTTAGAGGTTCCACGAGCTAGTGTTGCAATGTTAGGATCTATAACTGTCGGACTATGAGCCTGTAATTTGAAAAAACCCTCTATGTTATGCACATACATCCATTCACGCATTTTTCCTTCCTGAAATTCAATATAAGAGTATAATTAGTTTAATTCGGGTGCATATAAGCCTGTTTTTGGCGACCATATGGACACTAGTTAGCGACCATATGGTCTCTACAATGTATATAGCGACCATATGGTCGCTAATTAGCGTCCATATGGTTGCCCCATACAGTATATCAGAACAAACAATCTCTATAACCAATTTCTATATGAATTTAACGATTATATAACACAATCTCTTATAATTATATAAACGAAAACTTTTTGCCAGCAATATTTGTCTAAAACAATATAATGATGAAATGAAATCCGAAACTTATAAATATTTACTCACCACAGCATACCAAAATATTCTAATCAAATATAGAGATTTTTATTAGACCTAGGGTTATATTGTTCACATATTTGTTATGACTTATTATTTAGGATATTTTATTTCCTAAGATATGCCTCTATCTTGTAACTATATAACTATATAAGCCTAATTACTATCAATGAGAAGTCAGAATTTACTCTTCCAAAATTATCTCTCCAAAATCCTTCATGGTATCGGAGCCAAAGATCCTATACAAACCCTAATAAAAAAAAATTTATGTTTGTTGAGCCGCCATCATGGTCGACGACGCACAAATCTCCATCGCCGCACAACAAACCGCCCGAATTGCCGCCCTTCAACATGAATTGCATGATGCCCAAGTCGCCACTCAAAACACACCTAAACTCGGATTTGCCTAATATTTCCACTCATTGGACCACCCCGGTTTGATGATTTGACCAATAGCTCTTAAAGGCGATAATTATCAAGAGTGGTTTATCGCAATGCCGAATCCTCTTCTTGCTAAACGGAAACTCGGATCATCGACGACTCCATTACCAAAAGTTGAGAGGGATTTACTTGACAAAAAATAAATTTATAGTCAAGACCCCGCTGAGTACAAAGTCATGATCGTCCACGGGAAGCGAGGTTGTGTTTAATCACTAAACTAAAAATCAAAAGAGAAGGCAAAAAAAGATAAAAACAAAGCAAAACAACTAAACAAGCACACTAGAAGGGGTCGATATCGACCTTGTTAGGATCGTTATTGGGTGCAAACAAGGTAGAAAAAACTAAGTAAACAACAAGAACAAAGGGGAAATTGAAAGTCGGTATCGACCTGGGCAGGGTCGATATCGAGGCACCTGGGTTTGAATTTCGACTAAAAAATTAGAGATAAAATCTAGGATAGAGGTTCACCACAACATAATCTTGCAATTTCAATCAATATGAATCATAAATATCACGCCTTTAACATAAAGTTATCAACTTTAATTGAATTAATCAAGCAAATCAATCAATTTTCACAAATCAGTTCACTTAATTTACTTGCTTTGATCTAAATTTCTCAACTTTTGTCTCTAACTTTATCTCGTATTCAAATTCACAACTTTCTCTTTCAATCAAGTTAGAAACATGAAATACTTAGACATTTGTCAAGGCTTCTGCACAAACAGGTAGAAGAATTGATATATAAAAGGCATTCAATTCATTACATCATCATTCATGCACAATCATGTTGGGTTTCTAACCCAACCCTAGAATAGAAGATTACTCACTCATGATTGAAGATAAACAAGCAAAGAGTTTAAGAGAAAACATGATTTGAATTAAAACTATACACAAAGCACTCACAAAAACACAACTAAACTAAACTAAAAGACCTAGAAAAACATACTAAAACTATGCTAAAAACATGGACATCACCAAACAGCCGGGTGATTCTCCCAAAGTAGATTACTGGCCATCGTTGAATTCAATGATCGTGGGTTGGCTTATGCAATCCATGGATCCGTCCCTCCGATCGCCCGTCACATATATTGATACAATTAAACAACTTTGGGATGATTTGCATCAACGTTTCTCCATCGACAATGGGCCCCGAATTCTTCAACTTCGATCTGATATCGTAATCGTCGCCAAAAGGGACTTTTTGTTGAAACCTATTACAGTAACCATAAGAAGCTAAGGGAAGAGCTCTCGACTTACGTTCCTCTTGAATCATGCACTTGCAACAATTGCTCATGTGGTCTTAATGCTAAGCTTACGAAAGCCCGGGATGATGAACGAGTGCACCAATTTCTTATGGGCCTGGATGATGCCACCTTTGGCACCATTCACTCCAACTTGATGTCTCAAGATCCGTTGCCACAATTGAGCCGCGTTTACTCCCTGGTTGTTCAAGATGAACGACAACAATAAATCGTCAAGGAAGGAGTCCAATTATGATGCTTTCGTGTTTGTTGCACGATCACCGTAATCCTCTTCCTTTGGAAATAACTCCCAGCAATTGACACTAGAACAAAAAAATAGTTATATTGTACTCACTGCAATCGATCTAGCCATGATTTATCCATGTGTTCTAAAATACATGGTTTACTGGATTGGTTTTATAAGAAGCGTAGTGTCGGACGATGATCAAATTCTTCATTTCGTGGAAGTGGTCAGAATTCCATGTGTGATTCCAGCAATGATCGCGACAATACAGGACGCGGTGCCTTTGGTGCTGCGAACGCTGCTCAGCAACCAACTTCTAATAAGCAGCTTCTAATAAAGATAGGCAGGAGCTTGGGTCCACCCTCACTAATGAACAATGGGCATCAATTGTTCAACTTTTCTTGTCATTAAACAGTTCTCCCGCCTCTAGCAGCCTCTTTGGTAAGTCATCTAACCCTTGGATTCTTGGCATAGGAGCATCTTACCATATGACAAGAGACATTAGCCTATTATAGGATTTGTATTCTATCCCCTCAGTTTCAATTATGTTGCCTAATGGTCAAGTTTGAGCCGCAACTTAAGCAAGATCCTGATTTTTGACACCCTTAGACTGCCTTATGTCTTATATATACTTAGCCTTACATGCAATCTCTTGTCGTTTACTCAGCTTACGTCCGCTCTTGATTCTGTAGTTATTATGACCAGTTGAATATGCATATTACATGACCTAAACTCGAAGACGGTGATTGGAGTGGGGTTTACTGGCTTTAGGCATTTCACTCGGCTGCTCATGTTCCAGTCATTTCTGATTCTTCTGGTTTATGGCACTGCCATCTTGCACATCATGTTAATCTAGTGTTGAAGTTTTACCTATGATTCATAATTCCACTTTTGATTCAACTAGTGATCCATGTGATATTTGTTTTAAAGTTAAACAGACCAGATATTCATTTCCTATTAGTTCTAATACAGCAAAATATATTTTTTATTTATTACATTGTGATCTTTGTGGCCCATACAATACTACTTCTACTTTTGGTGCATCTTATTTCCTTAATATTGTGGATGACTGCTCCCGTGCTGTTTGGGTTTATTTGATGAAATCCAAGGACGAAACTACTAAATTGCTTGCTTATTTTTATGGTATGCTGTTCACACATTTTTCTAAACATATTAAGTGTGCATGTGGATAACGGGACGAAATTTCTCCCGCTGGTTCCTTTCTTTGCGGCTAAAGGAATCCATTTTAAAAATTCCTACACTTACACTCCTTAGCAAAATGGTCGGGTTGAGAGAAAACATCGCCATCTTCTTAATGTGGCTAGGGCTCTTCGCTTTCAGGCAAGCCTTTCACTTCAACTCTGGGGTGAATGTGTTCTTACAACATGCTATTTGATAAATCGTACTGTCTCGCTTATTGCATGGCAAATATCCTTATGAAGTTCTTTATAATCGGCTTCCAAATTATAGTTATATTCGGGTTTTTGAGTGTTTGTGTTATGCTTCTCAATTATCTTTCCAACTTTTCCACAAAAAGCAAATCAAATAGATTTGTTCTGATGGGGGAAATTATATTCCAGATAGGGGAAACTTGTTCAGATAATCAACTAATCAATTCAATTCAACCAAATAAGTTTAAATTAACCAAAATCAATTCAAACCCAAAAAAACAAAATCTACACTACTATAAAAGTGAATTCAACTTTGAAATCACACCGTTCATTTTTACAAATTCCCTACGAAATTGTTTGTTGGCTCTCCGCTCTCTGCTTTCCCCTTCCTTTCCTATTTCCCCGCCTATCGCCACCTCCTTCTTTGTAAAGTGGCCGACGATGATGAGGTCAGGTGTGCTGGGTTTCAGCAGTGTTCATCTCCACCTTCTGCTACACAGCCATCCACAAACAAGACTACCTTTTCCTACTAGCATTATATCTTCTACCTATCCTTTCCAACTCATTCACATTGATGTTTGGGGACCATATTTCATTACCATTGTTGATGACTACACTCGATCCACTTGGGTACATTTGATGTCAATGAAAGGAAATGCTTTCACATTGATCAGGAGTTGTTTAGCTTTTGTGTAGAGGCCATTTTCTAAGAAAGTTCAGGTGATACGTACTGATAATGCCTTAGAACATGGAGCTAGTAGTGAAGCAACAAAATTTTGAATTCTAAATGGATATTGCATCAAACATCATGTGCTGCAACACAACAACAGAATGGTGTTGTGGAGCGTAAATACAGGCACACGCTTGAGATTGCAAGGTCATTAATGTTTTCTTCCAAGCTTCCTATTAAATTCTGGGGTGAATTCTTAAACACAAAACTTCTTATGAACTTTTATATCTCAAAGAGCCCTCTTATGACCATCTTAGAACTTTTGGTTGTCTCTGCTTTGTTTCTACATTAAAACAAGGTAGAGATAAATTTAAAGCCTGAACTATGCCTTGTATTTTCCTAGGGTATGCCTTTGGAAAGAAAGCCTACAAAGTTTTTAACCTTGAAACCAAACAAGTTCTCATGTCTCGTAATGTTGTTTTCCATGATTATGTTTTTCATTTTCATGATCCAAATTTTCAAATACCCCAACCTTCTTTATATCCTATAGAACCATTGCCCACAGATGACACCACCATACCAATTGTGCCTAATCTTCCTATACCTCCTAATATTCCTGAATTAAGAAGATCTATAAGAAGTCATCATGCTCCTACACACTTGTTAGATTATATTAACAGTGTTGTTGAAGGAAGGATGTGTTTTGTGCTTGATGAGGTATTTTCAGTGGTCGTTAATACCTACAAAAAACCTTATCTTTACCAACTCAGTAGAGCGGCAAGTAAGGGTCGATCCCACAAGGACTTGTGTATTTGTGTTATTACTTGTATACCAAGTAACCAAAGAGGGGGTTTTATGATTGAAAGTCTAACCTAAGATGCAAAATAAAAGTAATATTTACTCTTTCAATATCTATTTCTGTTGTAGGGCTAGTTCATGATTGTTCAGAATAGATGAAGTGGTCTCTGGTTTATTCCGCCATCCCGCCCGCTGAACCGTTTGTATTCATTTTAAATTGAATCTTCTGTATTCATAGGTTCCGTCGTTCCCCCCGCTTCTTGATTAATGGGTAGGCCTGAATTTGACAACGGAGCTTTTACTTTTTTTTGAGTCAATATTCTTAGTCTTTATTGGCTCGAGGCTCTTTATTTTTGTGCTGCGAAGAGATTCATATAATGATAGATGAATCTGTATTGATGCTTTATTACACTGCCCTTTGTGAGATGATTGATCGGCCTTACATATTGGAATTTTATATCATTGGTAGATTTTTCTATAACACATAACCTATACTTCACGCTAAGCTGCAATCTAATGTCCGGGGGACGCAATAACTTAACATTTCCCGGCATTAGCAATAGCGGCGACAATGATCTATTCTTCTTAGCAATAGCAACAACCGATATGCGACATAAATGCAAAAGATGATTTAAATCAATAAGAGACAAGTGTGTTCAACTAGTTAAATCCATCATGATATTGCTTTGTTGATCATTGATTCTCTTGATTCTCACTTGAATAATCTATTGTGGATAATGACCCTACTAAGGATTAAAACCCGAACTTCAGATTTAGTTGATAGAACTACCAGTCTAACAACCCTAATTATTTAACAACCTAGAAGACCTTCTAGATTCAATTCAACAACAGCATAACAATTCAAATTATCAATAGAAACAAACACTTAGAGCAACCATACATCTAAATGACTTATGAATTTATTCCCTTCTTCAACCAACTAGTCCAACCGGTACTAAGTTGATTAAAGTATACTCTTGATCAAATTAACTCCGACCGGTAATTAATTAGATTCAGTTATAACTAGAAATTCAATTAGGTAGCTAATCTAACAAAACCCTAGTTTAGATTCAATTAAGCACAGGGAATAGACTCTATTCATGTTGGTTGAGAATCAATCAAACCTCACAACCATATGCAAATCATGACTTCAATAACTAGCCAAACACAAGGGAATTTAACAATTCATAATTAAAATTAAGAAAAACTTACAAAGGTTTAAAGTTTGCCTCTAGAGAGAAAAACCCTAGCCTCCAAAAGTTTGACAAAAGTTATCATAAAAATAAACTAAAAAAGGTTTATATATGTCTCCTAAAATAATCCTCAAAAAGATCTATCATTAACCACAATTTCGGACAAGATATATTCTAAGCCCAACAACAAAGCCAAATTCTCCAACCCAATGCATGTCCGTGTGAAACTCCGATTTCTCAGGTTGTCAATTGCTCGGTCGAGCAATTTGCAACCAGCGCAATTCGCTTCAGATAAGATTGCTCGGCTTGCATCCAACGCTTTTGCTTTGTTCCTTGCTCTTCATTTGTACTTCTCCAAGCTTCATTATACCATCTCCTAGCTTCTTCAACTCGTCCACCACCGCCTTGATCAATTAAGACTTGTCCCGCTCTTGCTCATAAACCTAAAAACCTGCAAAACCGAGCGAACAAGCGCAAACTACCCGACAACACAAAAACCTAAAACCTAGATAAAAACCAACTTAAAACTAGCTAAAACATAAATAAAATATGCATCTAAACTACTCTTATATGCAAGCTATGAAATTCCCCCATGCTTAACCCTTGTTGTCCTCAAGCAAGACATAAATCCAAATCACACCATAGAAGTGCAATCATGCATCCATCTCAAATCAAACAAACATTTTAAATATAATCAAAAACCCGACCAAGACTTCCTAGCATGCATTATAACAAGCAAAAAGTAAAGACAATTCATTCATTCTAGACCTCACCAAGGTAATTGTGTTTGCACTCAAACTCTGAAGTGTTTAAAGGTATGTGTTTCAATCAAAATCAACCATGAAAACTAGACCACCATAAGCTAGCATCAGAGTTCTAAATCTCCACCGTCTTTTTAAGGATTGTAATGAGGCCAAGGTAAAGAGAAATTTGGAAGGGGTCATATTTGGCTTGTGGTGATAAATCCGGGATAAACAACTAATGCTAAACCCAAACTTCAACACACTTCATCTCATCTTTCCCAAACTTTCTTTTCCAACTCCATACACTCTCATTTAAACACTTTGTTTCTTCCTTCACTTTTTTTCTCTTTCCTCTTCTTCAACTCTTTCCTTTTCACGAATGAAGATTACTAACAATTGTACTCAACTTTTTCTTTGCTTTGCAACATACTTTTCATCTTCACTTTTTTTTTTCACTTTACACATAAGAGTTGTATTTCCTCTTTTCCACCTTTTTGTCCCAACTTCACCCATACTTATACAAAACTCACATAAAACAAAACCAACCTAAAGTCCTAAATCCCGGATGATGGGTCAAGCTTATTAGGCTAGGAAAATTTTGTGGAGTTATCAAAATAGGCTTAAAGCTCAAAAGAAATGGGGTATCAAGAACATGGATCTTGTAAGGTAGGAAAGGAAATAATAGGCTTATAAAGAAACATTGCCTTAATCATTTTAATGTCCTACATTCAATCATATAAAGTAGCCTTGAAAAAGAGTCATAACGCAAGTTCTAGAGCTAGATAATCATGGTGATACACTCAAGAATGAGAATCATGAAAGGCCAAAAATATCTCACAAGGCAAATTTTTGTCTAGAACTTCAGAATGAATCTAAAACTCAAGCTAAATACATGCTCAGTCCTATAGTAAAGGTAATCAATCAATGATCATGCTCATATCATATCAACTTAATCATATCATGCAAATCATGGGTGAGAATTCATACTCAACTTAGAAACACAAGATGAATTAAACAATGCGGAAATAAAACCTAAATGCAATATTTTTGTATTTTTTAAAAAAAATTCTTTTTTTTTCTTTATTTTTCAGAATATTAATCAATGCATGCAAATATTTAAATATGCCCAATCTAATGCAACTATATGCAATGCAAAAGTAATTTTCTTCCCCCATGCTTAAAATATACTTTCTCCCTAAAGTATAGTAAGAAGTAAAGAAAAGAGAAAAACTCACAAAACTCTAGCTGTTCGGGTAATGCGGCGGGTAGTCCTGTGGAGATGGTGGCTGATACTCAGAAGAAGGTGGCATGTACGGTGGAAACTGAGGATATGGTGGGTCCGGAAAAGCATACTGAGGGTAAGACTGATGTGGGGGATAGCCTGCCGAACTCCATCCGTCTAGTCTAGCATTGAGCAGCCTGAACTGCTCATCCTGGTGGGCCTTGTAAGCTGCAAGCTGCTGATCCTGATGAGTCTGATAAGAGGAGAACCTCTCATCCACATAGCTCCTCATGCTCTGAAATCTCTGATCGATGTGAGATGACATATCTAATGTACCTCTATGCATTGTCCACTTGCATCTGCCTCATCATCCCCATCATCTGGTTAAATTGAGCATCAAAATAGTGAGAGCCACTCCCAGAAGGCAAAGATGGATCAAACTGTTGTTGCTGATCTTCTTCCTCAGACTCATCCTCCTGATCCTCCTCTTCAAATTCTTCAGACTCTTATTTAGATTCTTCTTCTCTTTCAGCCATAACAAAGTCCTCATCATTGTTCTCTTCTTCATCAGACTCCTCTTGAATTACAACTAGAGTCTTCTTCTTACCCCTAGCAGGGCCCTTGATATCACTCAACTCTAGATCACCAGCCCGGAAAAAAATGAACCAATTCCCCGGGATGTTCCCAATCTTCACTCTAGCTTCATCAGGGAGCTTATCACTCTCTTTGAATCCGCAATCACCCAAAAGTAAGAGTTCTTGTACTTGTATAGAGCACCCATCCTTGTAAACATGGTGAAGTCCATAGCCAAAGGCTGAATATCAACAACTAGCCTGTTAAGATCAACTCCAAAATGCTTGGCTAGATGGGTCACAATCCCTCCAATACAAATGGCTCCACCCCCCTTGTTTCCGACATGAGCCAAATGGTGCATCAACATAGCACCCAAATTAAGCTTTTTCCTCTTCAGACAGGCGCCCAACACAACATCCTTCTTTGGGCAATTGTTTCCACCATCACCCCGCCCATTAAGCTATAAATCTCTGAAAAACTCAAATGGCGGGGTGAGTAATGGGAGAAGCCTTTTCTTTGGTAGGCTCATAGGTGGGTCTCCTTGTTATGGACCTCCAGAAATGTTTATCAACCCAGGTAGCACCATTCTCATTCAGCACAACATCTTTGCCCGAAAAATTAGAGAATCCAAACACATTGTTGACCTCATTCAAGGTCATCTTCCTCCTTATACCTCCCAACAGAAATTTAGAAATTTAATTTCCCCTTCACCTCTAAAATTTGTTGCCAAAGAGCTCAAAAACTCAGGTGTTAACCCCTTAAAAGTGGGTTCACACAGATGCAAGAACTGCCCCATATGAACATATGCAGCCATCTCCCTTAACAGATGTGATAGACCAAGAGCATCCATAAAATCCCAGTTAATAACCTAGTAGCTTTCCACTCTCGGTGTTTTAGCATATCCAATCTAGCTATTTGGCTATGCTTGGTCAGACTAAAACCAAAGGTCTCTAGAGTTCTCTCTCCCTCCACAGTAGGAGGAACCAAATGAACACCCTGACTAGCAGCTTGGGAGGAGGATGCACCATCTGTTCTATCCCTTTTATGTCCCATAATTTTAGAATTTCAAAAATCCCTGCACAAGCACCACAAAAAACCAAGCAAACACAATTTTGTTGGCCTTGCAAGGACAACCACAACAATATATATATAGTTTAACCAAATAATCACTCTCTTCCCCCACTACCTAGAACAATTAAATCAAATTTAATCCTTAATCGAGGTTAAACTCGTATTTTCAATGAAAGCTCAAATAAAACACAAATCTAGGCTAGAATCATGTAATAAACCAACTTTTGTGAAGGAGCTAAGTCTAAATCCGAGCCTAAATAGAGGAATTTCAGATTTTTAAACTAAAACCTAGATCTAGGTTTTACACAATAAATCCGAAATTTTGAAGAGATATGGGAAAACTTACTTGCATCCCGCTTGTTTTGAGGTTCCTTGCTTGATTTGGGTTGAAAATCCGAGCTTGAATGGCTCGAATTTTGCTTGAATGGTTGAATGGATTTAATGGGAGCTTTAGAGAAAGAGAGGTGGCGGATATATAATGAGGAGGGAGAAAAAAGAAGACTCGGGCTTTTAATCTTACCCTCGCTGAAAATTGCTAAATGCACGAGTTAGCCTCCAATTGCGTGGCCGCATAATTGGAAACCCACGTAATCACCCCTCAGTTGGAATTGCGCGGGTTGGGTGCTGAATTGCACGGTCATGCATTCAACAGTCAACCCGAGCAATTTCCTTCAGCCAAGATTACTCGGGTTAGGGGCCAGATTGCATGACCACGCAGTTTTAGTCCCTAATCCGAGTTTTTAGCTACTGTAAAAAGTACTTGGGTGCGTTTTCCAATGCTTGCCCAAGCTATCTGTAGGTCTGAGGATTATTTCTACCAAAACTAAACAATTAATAAAACAAAAGCAAAAACTTAAAACTTAAAACAGTATTCAAAGCAAAACTAATCTAAACCTTGGGTTGCCTCCCAAGAAGCGCTTGTTTAACGTCATTAGCTTGACGAAAAAAGGATATTAAGAAAGATTGGAGCTATGGAATTCGATCTCCTTCCCATCGAATCGCATCTTCAGTGTGCCTTGTGGAATGTCAATCCTCGTATTAGCGGTCTTCCAAAATGGTCGTCCTAGCAACATAGACTCTTTTCCAACTCCCGGTCCCATGTCCAATATCAGAAAATTAGCCGTAAATGTCAAGGAGTCCACCGTAACCCATACATCTTCAATCTTTCCCTTGGACCGGATAGTGGAATGATCAACCAACTCAACTATGGTTCGAGTTTCCTTCAACGGTCCCATACCAAGTTTCTCATATAAAGAGGAAGACAGAACATTGACAAATGCACCTAAATCAATTAGAGCCTCATTCACCTTGGTGCTTCCAATCATACAAGGAATGGTGAACATGCCAGGGTCACTGTACTTCTCAGGCAAATGCTTTTGAAACACAGCTAACAAATGTTCTTTTTCTTTCACTTGCTTCTGGCTTTTCTTCTTTTGTCCCCTTTTAGAGTGCACAACTCCCTCAAAAACTTGGCATACCGAGGTACATTCTTAATCCATTTCAGTAACGGGACGTTTACCTTGCATGTACTGAAAACCTCGAATAGCTCCTTGTCACTTTTCAACTTCCGGGTTTCTTTTAATGCTTCTGGGAAGGGTGGAACAGGTACATAGGCTTTCAGAGGCGTTTTAGAAGAGTTTGTACCATCACCCAGAATGCACGGGTTGCAATCCAATTGCTTGGCCGCGCAATTCACCCCTAACCCGCGCAATCCTAACTGAGAAGGTATTGCACGGTTTGACAATTGTTCGGCCGCACTTTTAGCGGGCAGGCCGCGCAATTTGTCTTCGCCTTGTTCCTCCGTTTCGTCAACCTTGTTCAATGTGCAAACTTGTCCCACCTTAGAGCCATCATAAATAGAGATAAAACTCACATTCGCTCTCGAATTGAGCTCTGTCTGTGACGGAAATTTGTTGGATTCTCTAGCCTCTAACTTGATTACTGCATCAACAATTTGACTAACTTGTCTCTCCAAGTTTTTAATACTAGACTTGGTCTATTGTTGCAGCTAAGTTAGAGAGCCATGCTTTGTAGAAACAGTTTGAGTCAGAATTCTGATCATCTCTTCAGTGGACATAGAATTTTGATTAACTCCTTGAGGTTGAGGTTGGAAAGGCGGTCTGAATTGAGCTAGGCCACCCTGATGGTTAAATTGTTGATTGCTAGAATTTCCATACCTCAAGTTAGGATGATCCCTCCACCCAGGATTGTAAGTGTTGGAGTAGGGATCATACCAGGCCTCTATTTACCATAATTGCCCACCATATTAACTTCAGCTTGTGGTTCCTGGAGTGTGGGGCATGAATTAGTAGTATGCATATTATCAGAGAAAATTCCACGGGCCTTCATTTATTGTCTCCCGCCTTTTTGTAGAAATTGTCTCATCATAGTTTTCAGCTCAAAACTTCTTCATGCAATAATGAATTAGCAACTATAGCATTAGCAGCCTTGGAACTAGTTTCCTTCCTGAACTATCTTGTGCCCTCAAACAGTTTTGTAAATAGTTCAAATGCAGCAACAGGGGTCTTGTTGAGCATATTACCTTGGCAGGCCACATTCACAATTCTTCTCTCATCATCTATGAGGCCGTTAAATAAGTATAAAATTAGGTCTTGATCAGTTTAGCCATGGAAAGGACAACTGGCTATCAACCTCTTGAATCTCTCATAATACTCATACAAGGACTGATTAGCTTCTTGTTTGATGTCGCTAATCCTCTTCTTCAGATCATTGAGCCTTGTAGCAGGGAAGTACTTCTCTAGAAAAGATTGCTTTCATCTTAGCCCATGTATCAATACTTCCTAGAGCCAAGTAATAAAATCAATCTTTAGCCTGATCCTTGAGAGAAAAAGGAAAGGCTCTCAGCGCGATTTGGTCATGAGTCACATCAGCAGGTTTCATACTTGAGCACACATCATGAAATTCATAAAGATGCTTGTTGGGATCTTCACCACTAAGCCCATGGAATGAAGGCAAATGTGAATCAGTCTAGATTTCAACTCAAACTTGACTCCTTCACGAAGAGCAGGAAATTGCACCGCCAATGGTTGTTGTGCCAGATTTGGTGAAGTCAACTGTCTCAGCGTTTGGTCACCCATCTCAGCAGATTCAGTAGGTTCAGATGCAGCCTCTGATTCAGATTCAAATTCCTCAAGAAAGAACGGTAGAGCTCGAAAGTGATCCTGAATTTTCTTCCTTAGCTTGAAGATTGTCCTGTCAATATCTGGATCAGAGAACAGTGAAGATGAGTTAGTAACGCGGGTATGAACCATATAATAGGTTCACACCCTAAAGAGCACAAAAGTAAGAACACAAATAGCGACGAGTCCCCGGCAACGACGCCAAATTTGATGAGGTATTTTCAGTGGTCGTTGATGTCTCTCTATTTGGTGGTGTTTTCATATGTGATTTCCTTTGTAAATATGTTTCTTTTTCCCCTTTTCTTGGGCGTTTTGTTCCTTTTTAGCTTAGTTCCCGTATTTCTATGAGATTCGGAGACTACGCACCTTTTATGTGTTTTGTAGGTAATTTGGCATGAATCAAGGATGGATTTGAAGGAGGGTCGAGACATGGAGCAAAGGCCGAGTTAAAGCGGGAAAGAGAGAAGCAAGCCATGAAGAAGAACAAGAGAAGCCAACTAAGAAGAAGGTGGAACGAGGTCAGGACCGAGATGCAACAACGTCGGGCCCGACTTTGAAGTTTCCAACCTCGGACCGAGTTGCACAGTACCTCGGGCCCGAGGTTCCTCCGTGTCGGGCCGAGTCGGTCACCGGACTACTTGGGCTCCAAGGCACGAATTTGTGAACTTCCACTTTTTCCCCTCATTTAATCCATAAAAGGCCCTCTTGTCTTCTAAGAAGGGGTTCCCTCACACACAAAAGAAAGGGGGGTTCCAAGGGAGCCAAGAGGATACTTGGAGAGCAATGAGGAAGGAGAAGAGGAGGAAGAGAGAGAGAATCGGCCAAGGAGGAGGAAGACTTGAGAGGTTTTGTTGATTGTTTAGCTTTGATTTGCTTTGATCTTGTGGATTTGAAAACCCTTGATTTGTATTTGTGGATTGCTTTGGATTTAAATGAACCCTTGCTTTGTTTTGAGATTGATTATGATGATTGCTTTCTCTTTTGATTTGATTGCTTTCTTTGCTTGTCACATGGAGTAGATCTCCTTGATCTTGGGTTATGGGGGAAAACCCTAGCTAGGTTTAGGCTAGAAACCCCAATTCCATAGCCTTGAGTGTTTGATCTAAGGAACCCACTCTACATCGAGCTACAATTCCTTGCGAAAGTCGGGAATCAAGGCTTGAGATTGGCAAAGTAGCGAACGTGAACATGTGTCAATCTCAAGACCTTGCTTCGAAGGGGTGTAGATGTGGTTGGAACGAGGGCGAAAGCACTCGATCCTAGTCCGATCATCACTCATTGCCTGAATTGGGGTGGAAAAGCCTTAATCTACTAGGGAAGGAACCCAAAAGACCAAGATCTACTTTTAAAATCTTTGAGTTCGACATCCCCAGCTACCTAGGGCCCGACTTACCCAGTGTCGGTCCCGACTTCCTCTTGTCGCCAACCTCGGGCCCGACGTGACCTCAGTGTCGGTCCCGACTGTTTTCTTTATTTTCCTTTATTTTATGCTCTCCTTTCTAGCTTCCTAGTATCTAGGCACATCGATCGAGTAGACTTCTTGAGTGTTCGACACCCACCACGTACTACAACGGGGTCGGGTTATAAATTGTATCTCTTGACCCTCGCATCCGAGAGGGCGATGAAAAGAATGGCGCCGTTGCCGGGGAAGTCTAAGTGCATTGAGTGCCAATTTGGTTAGTTTTTTGTGTTTTGGTAGTTATTTGGGTGAGGGAATAGCCCAAACCCTTTGTTTGTTTTTGATTTGTTTTGGTTTGTGTTTTTGTTTCATAGGTGTATGCTAGCTCGTTCCTCCCGAGGAACACTTGAGCTTGAGTTTGTGAGTGATCCAGAAAGTATTCTCAAGGAAGCCCGAAGAAGGAAAAGGATGGAGAATCAAGCTCTCCATGCTAATGAGGAGTTGGCTCAACTTAGGGCCGAAATGGCTAGATTGCAACTTGAGAGGGACAATCAAGAGGAGGTGGCAAGAAGAGAACGGGAGCAACGGATGAGAGCCGAGGCTCAACTCAACGCTCTACCCCGGAATGCACGCCAATACATGCATCCAGAGTTGAGGGTCCCCGAGCCGGCTATTGTGCTTCCCGAGGTTGCCAAGAATTTTGAGATCAAGACGCAATTCATCTCCCTCATCAAGCGTGATCAATTCGAGGGCCGTCCACATGAGTGTCCCATAGAGCACGTCAAACGCTTTGTGGACATGTGTGAGACGATCTCTACCGACGAGGAGACATTGGAGTATGTGCTTCTAAAGGCGTTCAAATGGTCACTTGGGGGCAAGGCCACACATTGGCTCGAGAGCCAAGCTCCTAGGTCAATCACAACTTGGAAGACACTCTATGATGCTTTCTTGATGAAGTTCTTCCCTCCCTCAAAGACAACCGAGCTAAGAAGGAAGATTGCAAGCTTTCAACAAGGTCCGAATGAGCCTCTCTTCGAAGCATGGGACCGTTTCAAGGAGATGTTGCGCCAATGTCCTACTCATGGCCAACAACCATATGTGCTTCAAGACATCTTTTTCCAAGGCATCAATCCGGTAACGAAGGACAAGCTCAATCTCCACACCGATTGTGGGTTCATAGACTTGACACCGGATCAAGCTTGGGAGCTACTTGACAAGCTATCCGATTATGAGGCCATGTATGGGGTGAGTCAAGCTAGCAAGGAGGTGAAAGTTCAAGGTGAAGGTGCAAGGAAGTTATATGATCCAAAGGGAGAAGACATTGATAGAGATGTGAAGCTCCAATTCCTTGAAGGTGAAGTGAGCAAGCTCAAGAGGCAAGTCCACTACTACAAGCAAAATGCTAGAGCTTGTGAGGAGTGTGGATCCTTTGCACATGCTACACAAGTTTGTCCGAATGAGAGCCAAGTGCGCTTGGCCGAGCGAATTGAGGAGGCAAACTATGTTCGTGGAAATTTTGGTGGAAGAGGCAACTTCAACAATGGTGGCAATGGCCGGTGGAACAACGGTCAAGCTCAAGGCTACAACAACAATTTCAACCAAAACGAGCCAAGGGCGCCACCACCACCATATAGACCACCGGGATTCAATGAGTTACAAACATTTGCTCAAGAGATGAGAGATGGGTTCAAGGAGATGAGGACCCAATTCAATGAGTTTGGTGCATGGAGGAGGCAAGTCGACAATCAATTTGCCCAAATTGCGACTCAAGCCCCGAGAGAGAATGGGAGACTTCCGGGCCGACCCGAGGAGAATCCTCGAGCTCAAAACAATCAAAATGAAATCCGGGCAATTGGATTGAGAAGTGGCCGAAACCTACCCGAGCCACACGTGCCTAAGAAGAATGAAGAGAGTCGGACCAACTTACCCAGCAAGTCGGGTCCGACGTTCCCCGAAGTCGACCCAGCAAGAAGATCGACTCCTTCACCCCGGACCGAGGTCGAGAGCAACTCGGGACCGACGTACACAGACCTCGATCCAACCCCTCAGTCCAGGACCGAGATTCACAACATCGGGCCCGACATGGTGCCCAAGTCGGTCCATTCAGAAAATGTTGAAATTGAAGTAGGGAAGTCCAAAGAGGTTGATCCGAGCAAGATTCAAGGTGCAACAATTCTCCCATATCCCTCGAAGAAGCCGAAAGATGTTGTTGAGAACAAGTTCAAGAGGTTTCTCAAACTCTTGCAAGGCTTGAACATCTCCATCCCGTTCACCGACGCATTGAGTGAGATGCCATCTTATGCCAAGTTTTTAAGGGAGATTTTGAGCAAGAAGAGGTCCATAGTGGAAATGCAAGATGAAGTCAAGACCTTGGAGTTACCACAAAAGCTAGGAGATCCCGGTCATTTTGCTATAACCATTGGTGTGGGGTCTCAAAATTTCCAAGCTTTATGTGACCTTGGGGCAAGTGTTTCGGTGATGCCCGCTAGCATTTGGCGAAGAGCAAATTTGGGTGAAATGGAGCCGGCCGATATGTCCCTAACCATGGCCGACGGTTCCATCATCAAGGCCAAAGGAATATTGGATGACGTTCCGGTGAGGGTTGGAAAGTACTTTGTCCCCGATGATTTCGTGATCTTGGACATGCATGAGGATCCCTTGGTTCCAATAATCTTAGGGAGACCATTCTTAGCTACGGCGGGGGCAAGGTTCGATGTCAAGAACGGGAAGGTCTCCTTTGAGATTGGGGAAGAGAAGGTAGATTTCCACTTCAACAAAGCTTTGAATGAGCCGGACGCCTTGGCCATTCTTAAGCTTGAAGAGAGTGCCAAGAGAGAACATGAAGAAGTGGAAGTTGCTAGGGAGGTTGTTGCTTTAGAGGGTGATGAGAGCTTCAATGAACAAACACAAGTGAGGGAGTTGTTGGAGCAACTTAGGGATCATGATGAGTCAAGGAACAATGCTAGCTCAAGAGGAGATGAAAAGTATCCTTACTCATATCCTTTTAATGTTGGTGAAGATCACAATTCTTCCCAAAATTTTGATTCCTATATTTGCTTGAGTGATTTGGATGATGACATAGGAGACTCCTATATATGCCTTAGTGATTTAAAAGGTGAATTAGTAGAATCTCCTAGGAATACTTTGGATGACTATGGTGTAGGGCAAGGAAAACATGATAGAGCAAGCAAGGAGGAGAAGTCTCATCCGTTGGAGGAGTATGACGAGATAGGCCCGAGATCGGAGAGCCATGCTTATGTGGACCATCGTTGGTGGTTTTATGGGTATGAAGGCAATGGGAATGAGCATAACAATTGCGAGCAATTCACCGTGTTTCACCCGCCATAAGGTTGAGGTTAGGAAGTCAAGCTAGTGACTCTAAACGAGCGCTTCTCGGGAGGCAACCCGAGCTAGTAGCTTTCTTTTCGTAATTTTAGTTTGATTTTCTTAGTTTAGCTTAGCTTTTCTCTAACCAATCCTTATCTAGTGTTTTGTGGATTTATGGTGTTGTGCATCCTCCAAAGTTGTGTAGGATTTGAGGGGAAATATTTAAATGGAAATATGGGAAAGAAGTTGCATGAGGATGGAGTAAAAATTGGTAACCCGAATACTCCCACATCGAGCCCAGGTAAGTCGGGCTCGACATAGGGACGTCGGTCCATGAAGTCGGTCCAACTTGATCCGACTAGTTGGAATGCCAATTTTGGATTGCTTTGGATTTAAATGAACCCTTGCTTTGTTTTGAGATTGATTATGATGATTGCTTTCTCTTTTGATTTGATTGCTTTCTTTGCTTGTCACATGGAGTAGATCTCCTTGATCTTGGGTTATGGGGGAAAACCCTAGCTAGGTTTAGGCTAGAAACCCCAATTCCATAGCCTTGAGTGTTTGATCTAAGGAACCCACTCTACATCGAGCTACAATTCCTTGCGAAAGTCGGGAATCAAGGCTTGAGATTGGCAAAGTAGCGAACGTGAACATGTGTCAATCTCAAGACCTTGCTTCGAAGGGGTGTAGATGTGGTTGGAACGAGGGCGAAAGCACTCGATCCTAGTCCGATCATCACTCATTGCCTGAATTGGGGTGGAAAAGCCTTAATCTACTAGGGAAGGAACCCAAAAGCCCAAGATCTACTTTTAAAATCTTTGAGTTCGACATCCCCAGCTACCTAGGGCCCGACTTACCCAGTGTCGGTCCCGACTTCCTCTTGTCGCCAACCTCGGGCCCGACGTGACCTCAGTGTCGGTCCCGACTGTTTTCTTTATTTTCCTTTGTTTTATGCTCTCCTTTCTAGCTTCCTAGTATCTAGGCACATCGATCGAGTAGACTTCCCGAGTGTTCGACACCCACCACGTACTACAACGGGGTCGGGTTATAAATTGTATCTCTTGACCCTCGCATCCGAGAGGGCGATCAGTCGTTAATACCTATCAAAGAAACCTTATCTTTACCAACTCAGTAGAGCGACAAGTAAGGGTATATCCCACAAGGACTTGTGTATTTGTGTTATTACTTGTATGACAAGTAACCAAAGAGGGGGGGGGGTATGATTGAAAGTTTAATCTAAGATGCAAAACAAAAGTAAATATAAATGCAAAAGATGATTTAAATCAATAAGATACAAGCGTGTTCAACTAGTTAAATCCATCATGATATTGCTTTGTTGATCATTGATTCTCTTGATTCTCTTCTCACTTGAATAATCTATTGTGGATAATGACCCTACTAAGGATCAAAACCTGAACTTCAGATTTAGTTGATAGAACTACCAGTCTAACAACCCTAATTATTCAACAACCTAGAAGACCTTCTAGATTCAAATAAACAACAGCATGACAATTAAAGTTATCAATAGAAACAAACACTTAGAGCAAGCAGACATCTAAGTGACTTGTGAATTTATTCCCTTCTTCAACCAACTAGTCCAACCAGTACTAAGTTGATTAAAATATACTCTTGATCAAATTAACTCCGACCGGTAATTAATCAGATTCAGTTATAACTAGAAATTCAATTAGGTAGCTAATCTAACAAAATCCTAGTTTAGATTCAATTAAGCACAGTGAATAAACTCTATTCAAGTTGTTTGAGAATCAATCAAACCTCACAACTATATGCAAATCATGACTTCAATAACTAGCCAAACACAAGGAAATTTAGCAATTCATAATTAAAATTATGAAAAACTTACAAAGGTTTAAAGTTAGCCTCTAGAGAGAAAAACCCTAGCCTCTAAAAGTTTGACAAAAGCATGACAAAAGATCTATCATTAAACACAATTTCGGACACGATATATTCTAAGCCAAACAACAAAGCCCAATTCTCCAACCCAATGCATGTCCGTGTGAAACACCGATTGCTCGGGTTGTCAATTTCTCGGCTGAGCAATGTGCAACCAGCGCAATTGGCGTCAAAATAAGATTGCTCGGCTTAATTGCTCGGCTTGCATCTAGGGCTTTTGCCTTGTTCCTTGCTATTCATTTGCACTTCGCCAAGCTTCATTGTACCATCTCCTAACTTCTTCAACTCTGTAATATCCGATTTTCGTTTAAGGTCTGGTAAGTCTGAAAACGGGTCCCTTCGCTTACTAGTAGTTGGGTTTCCGTGATCCGCAAGGAAACTCGTAAAAACAATTAATTAGTGATCCGTTTTTACAACCTCCGAGTAAATAGTTATATACTAGCTAAACCTTTTATACACAAGCAAATTATGTACGAATAAACTATATACATAAGATCTCTGTACAAGCAACCTCGATTTTTAGAAACTTGTGCTTATCGTAAAGTTTATTAGAATATTCCAGTTTGATGTAACTTGGGTAAATTATTTAATACGTATTACTTAAGCTAATTGTTAACCCTAGAGAGTGTAAACCAATTAAATAAATGAAAATTAAAAAATACAATATAAAAATTCTATCTTAATTAAGCCCTATTTAGGCTGAACTCTTTCTTAAAACCGAACTCTACGCCTCTGTTGTTTTCGTTTGAGAGCCGTAATCCGCGATCGAAGAATCGCTTACTTTTCTCGTCACCTTCTTCGACAACCAACGCCAGTCGTGTCTCCGACCATCGCGACCAGTAGTACGTGACGATCCCCCTTCCGTCGGCGCGAGAACCGCGAGCAATTGATAAACCCGGTGGTCGTCCGTTGTCGGTTTTTCGTGTTAAACCCCGATCGTCGTGACAACCGCTGCACTCGATCGCTCACAACGGAAGACGGGTAGTCGTCCACATCGTTTATCTCGTCGGGACAAGGCTGCCGGTAAACGTTCGGATCTTTTCTTTTCTCGCCATTGTTTAAAAATAAAAAGGAATCCTTGGTAAACTTGGGTTTCAGCGGGATAGGTATCGGGAAGTCGTGAGTGGGTTGATCTTGTAGATTAATAAGGCTTTGTGATGATCACGTTCTTACATGAGTGGAAAATTGGAACTGGTGATTTCATTAATTGCAGGGAAGGAGTAGATATGTTTGTGGGAGTTTTAGGTATTTAAAAGATCTTATTAAAATTTCAGTTAGTGACTATTTGGTCATGAGTGGACTAATATTTATCATGTTACGTTTGTGTTAGATTAATAGTTTTGATAGCTAGTTAGTTTGGTTGTGATTAATTGATCAAGATTACTTAAAAGGGTATGGATTATGTATGGGTGTGTGGGTTAATGTGTCATATTATATATTGATTAGATGGGTTTGTTGACTTGATCTGATCGGTAAAGATGGTGGCTATCAGTTTAAGCTAATTATATTATTCTCATGGCAAAATTAAATTATGATGTTGGGTACTGTTTTGGCTACATTATAAAGGGTTAGATTAGAGTAGTGGGTTGTTGTTAATTTAACTACTTGTTTATGTTAACCAACTAATTTGGGTTAATGGAAAAAAAAAGATGTTAATTTTGTGTTTGGTAATTAAGTTGGTGGATCAAGAAGTTAATACAAATGCAAGTATATATATAATTTGCAATTGTAGGTTTATATTTGTAAACGTGAAGATTTACAAGTGCAAGTGTACGTGACTTCATGTGTATGGGTTTAGTTCGTAACTTGATTAGGATTAGGTATTCAGTTATATTATTTTAGTTAGGCTGCTAATTGGATTAATAGGCGATACGAATTAACTAGTAGAGTAGTCTAGATTACGGGTTAGTTAGGTTGTCCGGTTAGTTTCGCAAATAGCGGGCTTGTGGGTTTCATTAAGTTACCATTTAAGGAAGACGTCGTATTGAATATTTTTTTTTCCTTATTATTGTTAGGAAATTGCTCTTGTTCAGAATCCTAATTTTCCGTGACCATCAGACCTTCTTCACTTGAGGTAAGTCGTTTTTCGACTTGCTCGGTTCTTCTCTCCCTTGTTAGATTGCGTATCGATATTGTAGGGCGGGTTTTGGGAATTAGTCCCGAATACCTTTTAAATTGTTTTGAGCTCCTTGTGTGTTGTGTGCGTTAATGATTTTAAATGTGTTTTATCGGAAAATATTTTGGAACGTTTTCTCTGTGTTGGTACCGTTTCCGACACGGCCCATTGTAGCTGGTGTTGAGGAAGAGTTGGCTACTTTGACCCGTGTGACTGGGAAAATCTTACCCCTTCAAACGAAAATTATTATTTGTGTTTTTTTGGCAAGCGCTCCAGTGGAGGCTTAGCCCGGAGTTAGAAGGGAGATTGGGAAGTGGAGTGGGAGGGCCTGCCTCTGTACTCGGCGCGGTGATGAGCGCCTTGGAAGTCGGATCGTGGACAAAGGAAGATTTGCATTGCTATGTGTTGTGCTTGTGAATGCGTATGTGACCTGTGTGACTGATATAACTAATTTAGGTATTGGCCTTTAGAATTATGATTGTGGTTGTGGATTTGTATGCTGACTATAGATAACTGATTTCAAAACGTTCTACAGTTTCCATATTCTTTCTAGCTTGGTAGATTAGACGCTGACCCTTCGGGGAACATTTTTCAGTTCCAGGTATGAATCATGGAGCCGTGCAGGAACCGAGGCAAGATGGCGGGCCGGAGCGGTAAAGAGCGCGTGTCATAGTGGGATTGGTTTTTATTAGTTATTTCTAATAGATAGGATGTTGATTTTGATATTTGTTAAACGGAGTTGGTATTTTGTTTCATCTATTATCTTTTGGTTCAGATAGTTCAGTTTCAACAGGCGTTGTGACGTATTTGATTATTTATAATTTTCGGGGATTCATACATGATAACGTTTTCTAAGTTTTATCAAATAAAGGTTGGATGTTTTATTATGTTTTCTCGTCGTGCCCGAGTTGTAAGGTCTATTTCCTAGTAGTGCCTCGTCGAAAGACGGGGTGTTCCAAATTGGTATCAGAGGCAGGTTGACAATAGGGCACATGGAACTGACCAACAAAGAGTACCCGAGGTCCAACTTAAAACAAAAACCGGCCGGTGTTTTCAAATGTTTTTACTGGGGTAGACATGTTGCATATAGGGGGGTAGGTGACACGTCGCGACTCCGCCCCATCAGCCGAAGGACCTCACGTAGCATAGTAAGAATTACGTTAATAGATAGAATGTTTAAGTTTTGATTGTGGGACTTTCTATTATAGATGGCCCCACCAACCAGAGCTAGAGCTGCTGCAGCTAACGGAAGAGGCCGCGGAAGAGGCCGCGGTAGAGGCCGAGTAGGAGGTCGTGGCAGGGGTAGAGGAGAGGCCCTTGTAGCAGCTGAGCCAGAGGTACAACAGGATAACCATCAGGAGGAGGTTGCTGAGAGTCAGGATGTGGCTGATGCTGTTCATCGGGAGGACAGTGCCTCTGTCGCTAGAGGAGGTCTCCCAGCAAACGGGGCTCAGGTGGGAGGAGGAGTACCACCAGCAGGATTGGCCCCAGAGGTGACTGTTGCGATGCAGCTGTTATTGCAGACTTTGATGGGTGCGGGAGCTGCACCGAATCTGAACACAATTGCGGGGCAACAAGGAGCTGAAAGAAGGGCGCCAGGACCAGATTCTATGTTGGCTGCCCAGCTAGGAGCACTGCCAGATTCGAGAGGACCAGTGATAGCTGATCATGTGGTCGAACCGAGGAGACATTATCGCAAGCCTCAGCCTGACAAGTGGCTCGCAGAGTTTAGGAAGACTGGAGTACCGAACTTTGCTAGAGCTCAGGGTTCTGACGTAGAGCAGTGGCTGAGGAGGGTGAAATCTGCGTTGGATTCTATTAAGGCACCGGAGGAGCGGAAGATGTCCTTAGTACAGAGTCTGCTACAGGAGAGCGCTTTTGACTGGTGGGAGTTGTGTAGGGACCACCGGACTGAGGTTACTTTCGAAGAGTTTGAGAGGCAGATTCGAGATCAGTATTGTCCTCCGGTAGTGAGGGCGGCTCGTGAGGCTGCTTTTCGGGATCCTGGACCCGAAAATATCACAGTATCTGAGACTATTCTGAAGTTTCAGCAAGAGTTGGCAGCAGTGCCAAATGCTGCCCCTACTGAGGAGTTGAAGATTGCGACCTTTCTAAAGAGGTTGCAGCCGCATTTACGTGCTTATGTGTCTGGACTTAGACTCACGACATTGACAGAGGTTCAGCAGTCTGCTTTGGCGTATGCTATAGCCACTCTGAGGCCGGAACAGGTGGATGCTCAGGTAGGAGGGGCTAAGAGACGAAAAATGACAATTGCATCGACTTCTAGGGGTGACGATCAGTCTGGACAGTACCCGCAGAGTAGACTTGATTTCCAGCCATCGGGACGCCAAGAACGATCACAGCAAAGTCGGGCTGCCGGGAATCAAAGACAGTGCTACAACTGTGGAAGCGCTGAGCACTTGAGAAACCAGTGTCCTAGTCCAGTGAAGGATTGCTTTACATGTGGGAAGCCCGGGCATCTTCAAAGGTTCTGTACGGTTGGCGCGCCTTCGCAGGGATCGGTACCGGGGACGGGAAATCGGGGAGTCCACCATCGGCCACCAGCACGGCAGACACCAGATCAGAGTGTTGGTCGAAGTGCAGGAGCTAGTAACACTGGCGCAGTTCCTACTCGAGTGTTTGAGATGAAGGGAATGGAAGGGTCGGATGTCTTCGCTCCACCCGACGACCTAGCTTGAGATTTCTAATTGTCGGTCGATAGTATGGTTTAGCTGCTAGTAGTTTAGTTTTTCAGGACATGGGGGACCTTTAGTTGTTCATTAGGTTGTTCGGTTGTTTGAATCGGGATTTTGTTGCTTTGTTTATGACTGTTTATTTTATTGATTGTTGCTCGGATAATTGTTTTGTTTGGACGTTGTTCATGAAAACGGGATGGATTGTGTTTGTTTATTATGGCCTTAACTTTGTACCCTAGTTCGTAAGATGTTTTAGAACAGCGGTTCGGGGACGAACCGTTTTCTTAGGGGGAGGTATTTGTAGAACACGACAATAGGTCTAGTAATCTCTTAATTATTCCTCGGTTACATTAGTTCCGTTCATTCCTAAGTTTCGGGACGAAACTTTCTTAAGGGGGTAGTATGTAATATCCGATTTTCGTTTTAGGTCTCGTAAGTCTGAAAACGGGTCCCTTCGCTTACTAGTAGTTGGGTTTCCGTGATCCGCAAGGAAACTCGTAAAAACAATTAATTAGTGATCCGTTTTTACAACCTCCGAGTAAATAGTTATATACTAGCTAAACCTTTTATACACAAGCAAATTATGTACGAATAAACTATATATATAAGATCTCTGTACAAGCAACCTCGATTTTTAGAAACTTGTGCTTATCGTAAAGTTTATTAGAATATTCCAGTTTGATGTAACTTGGGTAAATTATTTAATACGTATTACTTAAGCTAATTGTTAACCCTAGAGAGTGTAAACCAATTAAATAAATGAAAATTAAAAAATACAATATAAAAATTCTATCTTAATTAAGCCCTATTTAGGCTGAACTCTTTCTTAAAACCGAACTCTACGCCTCTGTTGTTTTCGTTTGAGAGCCGTAATCCGCGATCGAAGAATCGCTTACTTTTCTCGTCACCTTCTTCGACAACCAACGCCAGTCGTGTCTCCGACCATCGCGACCAGTAGTACGTGACGATCCCCCTTCCGTCGGCGCGAGAACCGCGAGCAATTGATAAACCCGGTGGTCGTCCGTTGTCGGTTTTTCGTGTTAAACCCCGATCGTCGTGACAACCGCTGCACTCGATCGCTCACAACGGAAGACGGGTAGTCGTCCACATCGTTTATCTCGTCGGGACAAGGCTGCCGGTAAACGTTCGGATCTTTTCTTTTCTCGCCATTGTTTAAAAATAAAAAGGAATCCTTGGTAAACTTGGGTTTCAGCGGGATAGGTATCGGGAAGTCGTGAGTGGGTTGATCTTGTAGATTAATAAGGCTTTGTGATGATCACGTTCTTACATGAGTGGAAAATTGGAACTGGTGATTTCATTAATTGCAGGGAAGGAGTAGATATGTTTGTGGGAGTTTTAGGTATTTAAAAGATCTTATTAAAATTTCAGTTAGTGACTATTTGGTCATGAGTGGACTAATATTTATCATGTTACGTTTGTGTTAGATTAATAGTTTTGATAGCTAGTTAGTTTGGTTGTGATTAATTGATCAAGATTACTTAAAAGGGTATGGATTATGTATGGGTGTGTGGGTTAATGTGTCATATTATATATTGATTAGATGGGTTTGTTGACTTGATCTGATCGGTAAAGATGGTGGCTATCAGTTTAAGCTAATTATATTATTCTCATGGCAAAATTAAATTATGATGTTGGGTACTGTTTTGGCTACATTATAAAGGGTTAGATTAGAGTAGTGGGTTGTTGTTAATTTAACTACTTGTTTATGTTAACCAACTAATTTGGGTTAATGGAAAAAAAAAGATGTTAATTTTGTGTTTGGTAATTAAGTTGGTGGATCAAGAAGTTAATACAAATGCAAGTATATATATAATTTGCAATTGTAGGTTTATATTTGTAAACGTGAAGATTTACAAGTGCAAGTGTACGTGACTTCATGTGTATGGGTTTAGTTCGTAACTTGATTAGGATTAGGTATTCAGTTATATTATTTTAGTTAGGCTGCTAATTGGATTAATAGGCGATACGAATTAACTAGTAGAGTAGTCTAGATTACGGGTTAGTTAGGTTGTCCGGTTAGTTTCGCAAATAGCGGGCTTGTGGGTTTCATTAAGTTACCATTTAAGGAAGACGTCGTATTGAATATTTTTTTTTCCTTATTATTGTTAGGAAATTGCTCTTGTTCAGAATCCTAATTTTCCGTGACCATCAGACCTTCTTCACTTGAGGTAAGTCGTTTTTCGACTTGCTCGGTTCTTCTCTCCCTTGTTAGATTGCGTATCGATATTGTAGGGCGGGTTTTGGGAATTAGTCCCGAATACCTTTTAAATTGTTTTGAGCTCCTTGTGTGTTGTGTGCGTTAATGATTTTAAATGTGTTTTATCGGAAAATATTTTGGAACGTTTTCTCTGTGTTGGTACCGTTTCCGACACGGCCCATTGTAGCTGGTGTTGAGGAAGAGTTGGCTACTTTGACCCGTGTGACTGGGAAAATCTTACCCCTTCAAACGAAAATTATTATTTGTGTTTTTTTGGCAAGCGCTCCAGTGGAGGCTTAGCCCGGAGTTAGAAGGGAGATTGGGAAGTGGAGTGGGAGGGCCTGCCTCTGTACTCGGCGCGGTGATGAGCGCCTTGGAAGTCGGATCGTGGACAAAGGAAGATTTGCATTGCTATGTGTTGTGCTTGTGAATGCGTATGTGACCTGTGTGACTGATATAACTAATTTAGGTATTGGCCTTTAGAATTATGATTGTGGTTGTGGATTTGTATGCTGACTATAGATAACTGATTTCAAAACGTTCTACAGTTTCCATATTCTTTCTAGCTTGGTAGATTAGACGCTGACCCTTCGGGGAACATTTTTCAGTTCCAGGTATGAATCATGGAGCCGTGCAGGAACCGAGGCAAGATGGCGGGCCGGAGCGGTAAAGAGCGCGTGTCATAGTGGGATTGGTTTTTATTAGTTATTTCTAATAGATAGGATGTTGATTTTGATATTTGTTAAACGGAGTTGGTATTTTGTTTCATCTATTATCTTTTGGTTCAGATAGTTCAGTTTCAACAGGCGTTGTGACGTATTTGATTATTTATAATTTTCGGGGATTCATACATGATAACGTTTTCTAAGTTTTATCAAATAAAGGTTGGATGTTTTATTATGTTTTCTCGTCGTGCCCGAGTTGTAAGGTCTATTTCCTAGTAGTGCCTCGTCGAAAGACGGGGTGTTCCAAATTGGTATCAGAGGCAGGTTGACAATAGGGCACATGGAACTGACCAACAAAGAGTACCCGAGGTCCAACTTAAAACAAAAACCGGCCGGTGTTTTCAAATGTTTTTACTGGGGTAGACATGTTGCATATAGGGGGGTAGGTGACACGTCGCGACTCCGCCCCATCAGCCGAAGGACCTCACGTAGCATAGTAAGAATTACGTTAATAGATAGAATGTTTAAGTTTTGATTGTGGGACTTTCTATTATAGATGGCCCCACCAACCAGAGCTAGAGCTGCTGCAGCTAACGGAAGAGGCCGCGGAAGAGGCCGCGGTAGAGGCCGAGTAGGAGGTCGTGGCAGGGGTAGAGGAGAGGCCCTTGTAGCAGCTGAGCCAGAGGTACAACAGGATAACCATCAGGAGGAGGTTGCTGAGAGTCAGGATGTGGCTGATGCTGTTCATCGGGAGGACAGTGCCTCTGTCGCTAGAGGAGGTCTCCCAGCAAACGGGGCTCAGGTGGGAGGAGGAGTACCACCAGCAGGATTGGCCCCAGAGGTGACTGCTGCGATGCAGCTGTTATTGCAGACTTTGATGGGTGCGGGAGCTGCACCGAATCTGAACACAATTGCGGGGCAACAAGGAGCTGAAAGAAGGGCGCCATGACCAGATTCTATGTTGGCTGCCCAGCTAGGAGCACTGCCAGATTCGAGAGGACCAGTGATAGCTGATCATGTGGTCGAACCGAGGAGACATTATCGCAAGCCTCAGCCTGACAAGTGGCTCGCAGAGTTTAGGAAGACTGGAGTACCGAACTTTGCTAGAGCTCAGGGTTCTGACGTAGAGCAGTGGCTGAGGAGGGTGAAATCTGCGTTGGATTCTATTAAGGCACCGGAGGAGCGGAAGATGTCCTTAGTACAGAGTCTGCTACAGGAGAGCGCTTTTGACTGGTGGGAGTTGTGTAGGGACCACCGGACTGAGGTTACTTTCGAAGAGTTTGAGAGGCAGATTCGAGATCAGTATTGTCCTCCGGTAGTGAGGGCGGCTCGTGAGGCTGCTTTTCGGGATCCTGGACCCGAAAATATCACAGTATCTGAGACTATTCTGAAGTTTCAGCAAGAGTTGGCAGCAGTGCCAAATGCTGCCCCTACTGAGGAGTTGAAGATTGCGACCTTTCTAAAGAGGTTGCAGCCGCATTTACGTGCTTATGTGTCTGGACTTAGACTCACGACATTGACAGAGGTTCAGCAGTCTGCTTTGGCGTATGCTATAGCCACTCTGAGGCCGGAACAGGTGGATGCTCAGGTAGGAGGGGCTAAGAGACGAAAAATGACAATTGCATCGACTTCTAGGGGTGACGATCAGTCTGGACAGTACCCGCAGAGTAGACTTGATTTCCAGCCATCGGGACGCCAAGAACGATCACAGCAAAGTCGGGCTGCCGGGAATCAAAGACAGTGCTACAACTGTGGAAGCGCTGAGCACTTGAGAAACCAGTGTCCTAGTCCAGTGAAGGATTGCTTTACATGTGGGAAGCCCGGGCATCTTCAAAGGTTCTGTACGGTTGGCGCGCCTTCGCAGGGATCGGTACCGGGGACGGGAAATCGGGGAGTCCACCATCGGCCACCAGCACGGCAGACACCAGATCAGAGTGTTGGTCGAAGTGCAGGAGCTAGTAACACTGGCGCAGTTCCTACTCGAGTGTTTGAGATGAAGGGAATGGAAGGGTCGGATGTCTTCGCTCCACCCGACGACCTAGCTTGAGATTTCTAATTGTCGGTCGATAGTATGGTTTAGCTGCTAGTAGTTTAGTTTTTCAGGACATGGGGGACCTTTAGTTGTTCATTAGGTTGTTCGGTTGTTTGAATCGGGATTTTGTTGCTTTGTTTATGACTGTTTATTTTATTGATTGTTGCTCGGATAATTGTTTTGTTTGGACGTTGTTCATGAAAACGGGATGGATTGTGTTTGTTTATTATGGCCTTAACTTTGTACCCTAGTTCGTAAGATGTTTTAGAACAGCGGTTCGGGGACGAACCGTTTTCTTAGGGGGAGGTATTTGTAGAACACGACAATAGGTCTAGTAATCTCTTAATTATTCCTCGGTTACATTAGTTCCATTCATTCCTAAGTTTCGGGACGAAACTTTCTTAAGGGGGTAGTATGTAATATCCGATTTTCGTTTTAGGTCTCGTAAGTCTGAAAACGGGTCCCTTCGCTTACTAGTAGTTGGGTTTCCGTGATCCGCAAGGAAACTCGTAAAAACAATTAATTAGTGATCCGTTTTTACAACCTCCGAGTAAATAGTTATATACTAGCTAAACCTTTTATACACAAGCAAATTATGTACGAATAAACTATATATATAAGATCTCTGTACAAGCAACCTCGATTTTTAGAAACTTGTGCTTATCGTAAAGTTTATTAGAATATTCCAGTTTGATGTAACTTGGGTAAATTATTTAATACGTATTACTTAAGCTAATTGTTAACCCTAGAGAGTGTAAACCAATTAAATAAATGAAAATTAAAAAATACAATATAAAAATTCTATCTTAATTAAGCCCTATTTAGGCTGAACTCTTTCTTAAAACCGAACTCTACGCCTCTGTTGTTTTCGTTTGAGAGCCGTAATCCGCGATCGAAGAATCGCTTACTTTTCTCGTCACCTTCTTCGACAACCAACGCCAGTCGTGTCTCCGACCATCGCGACCAGTAGTACGTGACGATCCCCCTTCCGTCGGCGCGAGAACCGCGAGCAATTGATAAACCCGGTGGTCGTCCGTTGTCGGTTTTTCGTGTTAAACCCCGATCGTCGTGACAACCGCTGCACTCGATCGCTCACAACGGAAGACGGGTAGTCGTCCACATCGTTTATCTCGTCGGGACAAGGCTGCCGGTAAACGTTCGGATCTTTTCTTTTCTCGCCATTGTTTAAAAATAAAAAGGAATCCTTGGTAAACTTGGGTTTCAGCGGGATAGGTATCGGGAAGTCGTGAGTGGGTTGATCTTGTAGATTAATAAGGCTTTGTGATGATCACGTTCTTACATGAGTGGAAAATTGGAACTGGTGATTTCATTAATTGCAGGGAAGGAGTAGATATGTTTGTGGGAGTTTTAGGTATTTAAAAGATCTTATTAAAATTTCAGTTAGTGACTATTTGGTCATGAGTGGACTAATATTTATCATGTTACGTTTGTGTTAGATTAATAGTTTTGATAGCTTTTTAGTTTGGTTGTGATTAATTGATCAAGATTACTTAAAAGGGTATGGATTATGTATGGGTGTGTGGGTTAATGTGTCATATTATATATTGATTAGATGGGTTTGTTGACTTGATCAGATCGGTAAACATGGTGGCTGTCAGTTTAAGCTAATTATATTATTCTCATGGCAAAATTAAATTATGATGTTGGGTACTGTTTTGGCTACATTATAAAGGGTTAGATTAGAGTAGTGGGTTGTTGTTAATTTAACTACTTGTTTTTGTGTTTGGTAATTAAGTTGGTGGATCAAGAAGTTAATACAAATGCAAGTATATATATAATTTGCAATTGTAGGTTTATATTTGTAAACGTGAAGATTTACAAGTGCAAGTGTACGTGACTTCATGTGTATGGGTTTAGTTCGTAACTTGATTAGGATTAGGTATTCAGTTATATTATTTTAGTTAGGCTGCTAATTGGATTAATAGGCGATACGAATTAACTAGTAGAGTAGTCTAGATTACGGGTTAGTTAGGTTGTCCGGTTAGTTTCGCAAATAGCGGGCTTGTGGGTTTCATTAAGTTACCATTTAAGGAAGACGTCGTATTGAATATTTTTTTTTCCTTATTATTGTTAGGAAATTGCTCTTGTTCAGAATCCTAATTTTCCGTGACCATCAGACCTTCTTCACTTGAGGTAAGTCGTTTTTCGACTTGCTCGGTTCTTCTCTCCCTTGTTAGATTGCGTATCGATATTGTAGGGCGGGTTTTGGGAATTAGTCCCGAATACCTTTTAAATTGTTTTGAGCTCCTTGTGTGTTGTGTGCGTTAATGATTTTAAATGTGTTTTATCGGAAAATATTTTGGAACGTTTTCTCTGTGTTGGTACCGTTTCCGACACGGCCCATTGTAGCTGGTGTTGAGGAAGAGTTGGCTACTTTGACCCGTGTGACTGGGAAAATCTTACCCCTTCAAACGAAAATTATTATTTGTGTTTTTTTGGCAAGCGCTCCAGTGGAGGCTTAGCCCGGAGTTAGAAGGGAGATTGGGAAGTGGAGTGGGAGGGCCTGCCTCTGTACTCGGCGCGGTGATGAGCGCCTTGGAAGTCGGATCGTGGACAAAGGAAGATTTGCATTGCTATGTGTTGTGCTTGTGAATGCGTATGTGACCTGTGTGACTGATATAACTAATTTAGGTATTGGCCTTTAGAATTATGATTGTGGTTGTGGATTTGTATGCTGACTATAGATAACTGATTTCAAAACGTTCTACAGTTTCCATATTCTTTCTAGCTTGGTAGATTAGACGCTGACCCTTCGGGGAACATTTTTCAGTTCCAGGTATGAATCATGGAGCCGTGCAGGAACCGAGGCAAGATGGCGGGCCGGAGCGGTAAAGAGCGCGTGTCATAGTGGGATTGGTTTTTATTAGTTATTTCTAATAGATAGGATGTTGATTTTGATATTTGTTAAACGGAGTTGGTATTTTGTTTCATCTATTATCTTTTGGTTCAGATAGTTCAGTTTCAACAGGCGTTGTGACGTATTTGATTATTTATAATTTTCGGGGATTCATACATGATAACGTTTTCTAAGTTTTATCAAATAAAGGTTGGATGTTTTATTATGTTTTCTCGTCGTGCCCGAGTTGTAAGGTCTATTTCCTAGTAGTGCCTCGTCGAAAGACGGGGTGTTACAAACTCGTCCACCACCGCCTTGATCAATCTTGACTCGTCCCGCTCTTGCTCATAAACCTAAAAACCTGTAAAACCGAGCAAACAAGCGCAAACTACTCGACAACACAAAAACCTAAAAACTAGATAAAAACCAACCTTAAACTAGCTAAAACATAAATAAAACATGCATCTAAAATACTCCTATATGCAAGCTATCAGTGCTCATACTCTGATTTCTAATATTGTTTTTCCTCATGCTTCTATTGCATCTAAATTGAAGCCGAAAACTGAACCGAATTCTTATGTGGAAGCCTGCACATTTGAGGTTCGACAAGAAGCTATGATGGTTGAATTTGTTGCTTTGGATGCTAACAGAAATTGGGATATTGTTGATTTGCCAAAAGGGAAAAAGGCTATCAAATGTAAATGGATCTATAAGGTCAAAAGGAAATCTGATGGCACTATTGAAAGATACAAGGCAAGGTTGGTTGTTTTGGGGCTTTACACAAAAGGAGGGATTGGATTATAATGAGACTTTTTCCCCTGTCATTAAAATGACTACTATGAGAGCTTTAATTCCAGTGGCTTTAAACAAATTCTGGCCTATTTTTCAGTTGGATGTGAGCAATACATTCTTGTATGGGGATCTCCATGAAGAAGTGTTTATGAAATTACCAACTGATTTACATACTTCAAATCTTGATCAAGTTTGCAAGTTAAACAAATCTCTTTATGGTTTGAAGCAAGCCTCTAGGCAATGGTATGTAAAGTTGTCCACGGCTTTGAGATCTCGAGTGTATTCACAACTCTTAATGATTATAGTTTGTTTTGCAAAAGTGAAGCTGGTATGGATCAAGATAGGATCAAGACTAAAGAATCATGGAAGAGGATAAGAGCCCATATAAGGTCAAGACAATTCAAGATATCAAGAGCTTTCAAGTATAAAATGGTCTTGAAGAATCTACATTATGTCTTCCATCCATTGTCAAGTCGACATTGGAAAATGAAGAGCGCATGCGTGCGTTATTTAAACTCACACACAAGAGTTGTTTGCATGCTTATCATAGACTTACTAGTTATAGTTATTTCTATATATTCTTTTATATTAATAGGCTTTTATACATATATGGACCATGTGTTATGGGCCATAGTATGTGGGCTTATGGTTTTTCAAGTTAGGAAACATATTATTTTAGCAATTTGGACTATGCACGATTGGTGGGACAAATGTGGAAAGTAATATGGATCTTACATGGAGCCTAAGTTAATAGTTGTCTTACAATAATATCTTTTAATTAAGGTAGAATTTATATTAGGAAATAATATCTTGTAAGCATACCATATGATAGTTGGCTATCTATGTCTATTTAAACCCTTGTAATCTTTCTTTTCAAGACTTGTTGAATTAAATCTTTGGAATAGAAACAAGGTTTCTATTCAAGGATCTTCAACCCAAAACTATGTCTTTGTCTTTGCGATTTTCGTCCTAACCAAACAAAAGACCAATTTCGAATTCTCTTGCAATCAATCGTTCCAATTCATTCTCAAACACAAATCAATTTCCAAACACATTCAATTGAGTTGTTAATTGTTCTTTAAGCAATCAATTTATAAACCTTGTTGCTTCACAATCCAAGTGTAACACCCCCGATTTCCCTCGGAGAGGTTACACGCCAGTGACCTAGAAAATTCATCTGAAGCCACCCAAGGCTTTACAGTAACAAAACTTGCATACAAAATTCATAATAAAATAGAAAGTATAATAACAAATTATAAAAAGAGTGCGTACATATTTGAATCAACTTTAAAAATGCGGAATGAAAACAATTCGTTAATGCAAACTTGTTTTTGACGGACCTCACAAGCCAAGGATCTCGCCTTTATTATAAATAAAGAAATAACTTAATCGAAACCTTGTCAATAAATAGAAACTCCAAGTATGTTGTAATCACCTTCTTCACTCCGTAAGCTTGAGACCTGATGTTTCCGTATAGGGACGGGTTGACACCAGCCGACCATGCAAAAGAAAGAAACGGTCGGGTTAGTCTTGTGACAGACTAAGCAAATGGGACTTTTTTTGAATGGTTCTTGTGGTTGTATTAAATCACCACCATTGAATTCCGAATAAAAGCCGGTCAACGGTTTAGTGACTACAATACCTCCACGGAAAAGAAAAGAGGAATGCAATTAAAAGAGAGGGGACGCCACAAGAAATGTGATTCCTTTAAGGAAATATGCGATTGTTGGGAACGTTTTATTATTCACATAATTTTATTTTGAAAAGCCTCGCGTCGATTAATTGGGTCCCGACCAACCTCATCATACTCGGAGGGTGCCGACAGGGAGGTGGTCGCGAAGGCGCTTAAGTACCAAGCCCGTCTTGCCATTTTATAGGCGTTTTAACAAACCCGAGCATGCATTCAGATTGGAAAGAGACTTACTTAGCCGGGAGGAATAGTAGGGTCACAAATTGTAACCACCACCCTGGTTCATTAAGGGTGTGCATTGGGCACTTATCTTATTTAAATGACAAAACATTACACATCGAGTTATAAGCTTTTAATACTTCTCGAACTAGTCGAGGCGCGAATACAAGAACTACCCGGGATTCGATAGAGAGCATTAGCTAGATGCCACACCCCTCATGCACGGATGAGACGGGCAGGGTCATGACTAGCATTAGGGTTTAGGTCCATCCAAATGCGAATGTTATAGAGAGGTGTCCAAGGATCACAAGTCCTACACCCCTACTACTACACTAGCATATAATGTCCATAGACAAAGCACAACAATTCACAAACAAGCCCGAGGCTACGCACAACCTAGTATATATATATATCTAGCGCTTTATAACAAGGTCATTAAATCTAAGACGATAAATAAACCTAGTTCAATTATTTCCACACAAACAATTCCCAACAATAATTAAACAACTTTATCTTAAATCTCTATAAATCATAAATAATTATTAAACAACTTTAAATATCATAACATGTTGTATAAAATCAGAATAATTCATATTCTGATTTTTATTTTGAAAATTACAATAATTCTTTATTTCCATGATTATTCTAGTTTTAAAGGCTAAACATAAAATTAAGCAATACAACTAAATTCTTTTAGGATTGTCTGAAATTTTGATAAATTTGGAATTTTATAAACAGTAACATCATAAATTTATAAAATTAATTTCAAACTAGAACAAAATAAAGAAAAACATTAAACCCAAATAAATAAATAAATAAATCTGAAAATTAGGATTAAGGGTTTTGGGTTGCTCACATACTTCTAGAAAATGGCTCGGTGTGGGCGGCTCGGACCACTGCAAGGCGCGGGACCGGTTGGGTTCGAACAACAAGAGGATGGCGCACACACGGCGGGTGGCGGCGGCGCTATTGGTGGCCTGTGGTGGTCGGAATCGGGACGGAAAAGGGGCTGTTCGTTCCCCTGTTTTTCGCTGCACAGGTCGGACTTTGTTTGGGTTTTTCCGGAGAGTTCGAGCGACATAAAAATTAAGGGTAAAGAGGGATTTTATAGGGAATTGAACGAGAATCCAGATCTTATTTTAGTTTTGGGATTGGCTTTGTGGTTTGAGAGATATCGGCGAAAAACCGAGAGGTGTGCTTTCTAGGGTTCGTGATTTTGTGAGGCGGAATTCGAGCTCAATTCTCCGCTATTTAAAGTGCTACCAAAACGTGGAGATCAAGGAGGACATAATCTACAACTTTCCTTTTGGGCATAGCCACAATCGTGGCCTAATTTGATCCGAAATCGAGCTTGAATGGTTTTAAGGAAGGAAGAGCAAGAAAGGAAAGAGGTGGGGAAGAAGATATGGACGATTGGCCCTTATTTTTGGCAAAAGTACAATTCTATGCCCACTTGTTTTTAGTTGTGATAAAAATACCCTTCCATGAACAAATAAATTTTCAAAAATTATGGAAAGGTACCCAACTTCTTTATTTTGCTTAAAAACGTCCCTCTTAAACTCTTATACGGAATTTTCATTCCCAAAACACAATATACCTCATTCCTTTTTTTTTTTTTTTTCTTTTTTTATTTAAAACAATATAAAAATATAACCATACTTTTATAATGAACATAACCCAATTTTATTTCCATAAACTTATTTCTTATGAACTTATAATATCATAAGACTTATATATACTATTATTTTGGGTAAGGTCCAAACTCGATAATAACTATTACAAGTTATTATTTAACTTTTCTTATTCCTTTAAGAAATAAAGAATTTTTTTTATTAAGATATGAGAAAGGAGGAAATTACAATAATATCCTTCTTAAAAAGGGTGGTTATTACACCAAGGGAGTGGATGAAAACCTTAAAATTTGAGTCTTCTCATCCAAAGTTCAAGTATTTCAACTAAAAGAAGAGAAGGATTAAAGATGACAAGATCGGACTTGGAAAACAAACGGAAATGAAGTGCGCGAGCTCATCTATTCCGTTTCAGAAGCTCCCTCCTTGACTTTTGTTGCTGTTTATGTTGATGATGTCCTCGTGACTGGTGACAACTTGTTTGAAATTCATGATCTTAAGTCATTTCTGATAATGCTTTCAAGATAAAAAATCTAGGTACTTTGCATTACTTTCTAGGTATTGAGTTTATCTCTACACTACAAGGGCTACTTCTTCATGATTTTCCTCTGGAACATGATCATATAGTTGCAATTCCTGTGGAATTAAGGCATTAATTATCTGTTTTAGATCGTGATCTCTTATCAGATCCTTTACCATACCGACAACTTATTGGAAAACTAAACTTTCTTGTTCATACTCGGCCTGATTTAGCCTTTCCAGTACAATTTCTTAGCCAACTTAATTCAGCACTGATGTCGTACTTTTTAGTTGGTTTTTGTGGGTAGTTTTCTAGCTAGGATTGAGTCTTTTCTAGGTTTATTGTGTTGTCTTAAGTCGTGTGTGTAGGTTTTTATATTATCTTGAGATATGGAGTCTACATAAGCTTGTTTGATGTTTTGTAGGTATTTGGAGCGTTGAGGACGAGATATCCCGGTTTTTCAAGCTTTCTAGGAGGTGGCGTTAGAGTTGTCTTGTGGTGATGTTGATAGAAGGATAGAGAGTCGATTGAATTTAAAGGTTTGATGATTTAAAGGTGAAGATTTCAAGATCAAGATGCTTTAAGAAGGAGCTAAAGGAAGTATTAGAAGGCCAAGAGCGATTAAAGTAGGAACATTGAAGAAGAACCAAGCTTTGGAGCAAGTTTTGAGCAAAGAAGTGAAGAAACCAAGTGTTGCCTAGGTCAGAGACGACCTACTTTAGGTCGGAGACGACCACCTACGTGTCTAGCGAGAATAAAACTTGCGCCTTAAGTTAGGTTTAGTAAATGTTTTATTTATGGGCCTTTTTAAAATAGAATTTAGTTTCCTTATGAGGGCATTCCCACTACTATATAAGGTTCTTTTAGGGTTTATTTCAAAGGAGGACGCTTAGGGGGCTTTAGAGAGAGATGTAATTTGTGAAGAAACGGAACAAGTTGCAAGTTTGTTTTTTAGGTTAACTTTGATTCCAAGCTCTTGGACAATTTTAAGAGAGACTTGGAAGTTTGCTTGAGATTTGTAAGTTTTCTTTTTAATTGAAGTTTGTTTGCATTTGAATTATGTCTTCTCTTTTGTCTATGCATGTTGATTGTGCCATGGATCGTGAGTAGTCTACTTTTCTAGGGTTGGGGTGAAATTGACGAGTTGTGCATGATTAACGCATGAATCTTTGATTAAACCACTCTTTTGAATCTTTATCCTTTATCCTCTTTTTGCTATCAATTCCTTGATGAAAGTTGAGGCATGTTCATGTTTATGTTTGAATTGAAAGATTAAATTGTGAATTTGGATAATAATTAGGTTGAAACGAGAGTTAAAACCTTTAGAAAACAGGTAGGGTTCCAAGTTTAGATCTTTATGAAAGTTGAGATTTTTACTTGATTATTCATGGCGAAAGTCATTCATGAGATTATTATGGGTTGATTTTGATTCATGTTTGTATGCATAGCTTGTTGTGGTGAATCCTTTGCTCTAGATCTCTTTTAACTTGATTTTTCGAAGTTTATTGTTTACCCGGATAGGTCGGTTACGACCCCTTTTAGGTCGGTGCTGAGCACTCAGTTTTTCCAGTTTTTCTCCTGCATTTGTGTTGAGTCGCAGGTCGGTGACGACCTGGTGTGGGTCGGTGCCGAGTGTCTGTTGCATGTGTTTTGCTTTATTTTGTTTTATTTTGTTAGGATTAATAACTAGATTTAGATACTTCTAATTCCCGTGGACGAACCTGACCTCCCTGTACTCAGCGGGGTCTTGATTATAAATTTATTTGTTGTCAAGAAATCCTATCTACAAATTGGCGCCGTTTCCGGGGATTTAGTTTAGTTTCTTTTTCTAGTTATTTTTCGGGTTTAAGAATAGCCCATACCCTTTTGTGTTTACTAATTCGTTTTCTCGTGATTGTGGGTGCAGGTGCATGCCCTCTAGTTCACAAAGGGGAGTCAACCTTTTTCCTTTTGATTCCGAACTTGAGAGAACGCTTCTGTACAGGCTAAGAGAACGAAGAGCAATGGCCGATGCTGAGGACCTTGCTCGCCAAATGGCTGATCTCCGCCTTCAAATGGAAGGTATACAAAGAGAGCGTGATGCTCAAACTGCTGTTGCACAAAGAGAGAGAGAGAGAGAGAGAGAGAGAGAGAGAGAGATGTTGCGCAGAGGGAAAGAGAAGTTGCTGCCCGTCTTCAGGAACAACTCAATGCTATTCCGCGTAATGCAAAGTAGTACATGCATCCTGAATTCAAAGTTCCCGAATTTGCTATTGTGCTCCCTGCTATCGAGCACGCTTTTGAGATAAAGTCACACTTCATCACTCTCATTAAGAGGTCTCAATTTGAAGGCAAGCTCACCGAGTGCCCTATGGAGCACATCAAGAACTTCACTGACCTCTGTGACACCATTGCCGCTGATGACGTATCGCTTGAATATGTGCTTTTGAAAGCATTCAAATGGTCTTTGGCAGGAAAGGCTCTTACTTGGCTTGAAAGTTTACCCTCCAGGTCGATTACTACATGGAAGGCTCTACATGATCAGTTTATGACAAAGTTCTTTCCGCCGGCTAAGACTACAGAGCTAAGAAAGCGCATCACTTCTTATCATCAACTTCCCAATGGGACTTTTGTGGAAACTTGGGAGCAGTTTAAAGAACTTATTCGACAATGTCCAACTCATGGACAACCTCCTTATGTGCTTCAAGAGATTTTCTTCCAGGGAATTAATGTCGCTACAAAAGATCGAATCAACCTCCACACAGATTGTGGGTTCATTGAGATGGATCTCGATCAAGCTTGGGCCTTGTTGGACAAACTCACCAACTATGATGCAATGTATGGCACCCAACATGCCGTCAAGGTTCAACAGAAGAGACTTATGCAGAGACAAATTATATGAGAGGAACCTACCGTGGCCAAAACAATGCTTATCCAGGGAGGAACAACAACAATTTTCCTCAATGGAACAACAATGGCTACGGTCAAGGTTTTCAAGCACCACCACAAGAGCAAAGAGCCCCTCCCTATAGACCTCCCGGTTTTCAAGAGCCACCAACTTGGGCACAAGGAATCCTTGAAGGAATAAATGGCATCCGAATCGATCTTAAAGGAGTGCAAAATCAACTAGGAGACTTTGAAGCTTGGAGCAAGAATGTGAATTATCAACTCGGTGACTTAGCGGACCAAATTCCACGACCTCAAGGGTGATTATCGGGTCATTTTGATGAGAATCCGAGAGGTCAAATTGCTGCAGTTCATCTGAGATGCGGAAAGAAGTTGTCGGATCGAGAAACAGGCAAGAAGGCAGCAAACGATGAGGACCGGCCGAGCTTAGAGGAGGTCGTTACCGACCAACCAAGGGTCGTGACCGACCCTCTCCCCACTACAGACAGGGTCGTCACCGACCCCACTCAGGTCATGGTCGGCCCTCTTCCCGGAATTCTTTCATCTGTTCCTTCTACATCAACAACAAAGGTGCTTCCTTTCCCATCCAAGAAGGCTAAAGATTCCACGGAAGGCAAATTCAAGCGTTTTGTGCAAGTTCTTCAAGTGCTTAACATCACTATTCCTTTTGCCGAAGCTTTGAATGAGATGCCCGCCTACACCACATTTCTTAAAGAGATCTTGTCGAAGAAGCGGTCGATGTCCGAATTAACCGATGAGGTGCGATTTCTAGAGCTCCCGGAGAAACTCGGTGATCCGGGTAAATTTGCAATTACTATTGGCATAGGTGCCCATCGCTTTAAAGCCTTATGTGACCTTGGTGCAAGTGCTAGTCTTCTTCCTCTCTCTATATGGTCCAAAACCAATATGGGCCCTTTGGTCCCGGTGAATATGAAGCTCTATATGGCAGACGGTTCTTGTGTAAAACCAACTGGAGTTGTCGATGATTTCCCTATTCAAGTCGGCAAGTTCTTTGTGCCTAATGATTTTATTGTCATGGAGATGCCGGAAGACCCTGTCGTCCCAATCATTCTTGGGCGACCTTATCTTGCAACCGTCGGAGCCATTATTGATGTGAAGAAAGGCCTCCGTACTTTTGAAATCGGCAATGAGGTGGTTGAGTTCCGGTTCAATCCAACGATGAAGGAAATCGGTGAAGCTATGGAAGTGAAGATGTTGTACACTCGCTCATATTACATTGACTGTGAAGATCCGATCGAACGTTTGCTTGGAGTTTACACAAGTGAAGATAACGTCGAGGAAGAAACTGCAGGGTCGACACCGACCACATCTAGGTCGACACCGACCACATCCATCTCGGCACCTACCCCCATTCCGATCGTTTCTGAGGATTTTGTGATTGCTTTAGGCTCGGTGACGACCCCTCTATGGTTGGAGCCGACCCTTCTAGAAGCCGATGACAATGCTTACTGTGAAGAGCTTTTCAAAATGGAGAAGGTTGAGGACATTGTTACACTACCACCACCTACTCCAGAGCTTAAGACTCTCCCCGAGTCTTTGAGGTATGAGTTTCTTGGCCCTAATTCCACTTTTCTTGTGGTTATTAATGCTAACCTTATTGCGGAAGAAGTTGGAAAGTTGTTGAATGTTCTTAGGAATCATAGGAAGGCCATTGGATACTCACTTGAGGATTTGAGTGGCCTCTCACCTTCTTTGTGTATGCATCGTATTTTCCTTGAGGAAGGACACAAGCCAACCATAGAGCACCAACGGAGGCTTAACTCGAATATGAAGGAAGTGGTAAAAAAGGAGATCTTGAGAATGCTCGATGCAGGTATCATCTTCCCAATTTCGGATAGTAAGTGGGTAAGCCCTGTTCATGTTGTGTCTAAAAAGAGTGGTCTTACTGTTGTTGAGAATGAAAAAGGCGAGTTAGTTCCCACTAGGACTACCACTAGTTGGCGCATGTGTATTGACTATAGAAAGCTAAATAGTGCCACTAGAAAGGACCACTTTCCCTTGCCTTTTATTGACCAAGTGCTAGAGAGATTAGCTTTGCATGACTATTTTTGTTATCTCGATGGCTATAGTGGTTTTTGGCAGGTCCCGATACATCCCGATGATCAAGAGAAAACCACCTTCACGTGTCCTTATGGCACATTTGCTTATAGGAGGATGCCATTCGGGCTTTGCAACGCCCCGACCACCTTTCAACGGTGTATGATGGCCATCTTCTCCGACATGATTGATGAAATTATGGAGGTATTTATGGATGATTTCTCGGTTTATGGTTACACTTTTGACTCTTGTCTTGCCAATCTTGCTAGAGTACTTAGGAGATGTGAGGAGACTAACCTAGTGCTTAATTGGGAGAAGTGTCACTTTATGGTTCAAAAAGGAATTGTTCTAGGTCATGTAGTGTCAAAAAGGGGGATTGAGGTTGATAGAGCTAAAATTGAATTAATTGAAAAATTGCCACCCCCTTCCTCCGTGAAAGATGTTAGGTGTTTTCTAGGACATGCCGGGTTTTATAGGAGGTTTATTCAAGATTTCTCTAAGATTACCAAACCATTAACTAACCTATTAATGAAGGATGTTGTGTTTGTGTTTTCTTCCGAGTGTCTTGAAGCTTTTCACAGGATCCCGGATGCACTTGTGTCGGCTCCTATCATGCAACCTCTGGATTGGACACTTCCCTTCGAGATCATGTGTGACGCTAGTGAATACGTTGTGGGCGCAGTCCTTGGGCAAAGAAGAGAGAAGAAGCTTCATGCTATCTATTATGCGAGCAAGACGCTCGATGAGGTCCAAAGCAAATACACGACCACAGAAAAGGAGTTCCTAGCCGTTGTGTTTGCTTTTGTGAAATTCCGGTCATACTTGGTGGGTTCCAAGGTAATCGTCTACACCGACCATGCAACTATTCATTACCTTATGGATAAGAAGGACGCCAAACCGAGATTACTCCGATGGATGCTTCTATTGCAAGAATTTGACCTTGAAATAAGGGATAATAAAGGATCGGAGAATCTTGTGGCGGATCACCTTTCTCGGTTACCCATGGAGCCCATTAAGGAGTCCGGAGATACAGTACCCATCAACGACTCTCGCCCGGACGAAATTCTATTGAACAATGAAGTCTTACGGATTGAGGTCGACCATCCTGGGTCGGAGACAACCCATCCTGGGTCGAAGACAACCCATCCTGGGTCGGAGACAACCAATTCTGGGTCGGAGACGACCACTTTGGGGTCGGAAATGACCCCCCATATGTAGAACTTGACTGACACCAAGCTGGATAGCACGGCCCCGACCCTCACTACGACCGTTCCAGGTCCTTCTTCTCACTCTTCTTATGTGCTTACTACTATTCTTCACTCTTCTCCTCCCGTTCTCTCTTGCCATTCTGTATATGCTATTCAAGGGGCCAAAACCCCTTGGTTTGCGGATTTTGCTAACTATGTTGTAGGAGGCATTATCCCCAAAGGATTGACTTCCCAAGCCAAAAAGAAGTTCCTCCAGGACGCCAAGCAATACTATTGGGACGATCCCTACCTCTTCAATCAAGGGAGTGATCATATCTTTAGGCGTTGTGTGACGGACGATGAGATAGAGGGAGTAATCCGACATTGTCATACTCTTCCAACGGGCGGCCATGCTAAGGGATTCAAAACCACGACAAAAATTCTTCAAAGCAGATTCTATTGGCCAACCCTCTTCAGGGATGTTCAAGCTTATATCACAGCTTGTGATGAGTGTCAGCGTGCGGGAAATATCACATGGAGGAATGAGAACCCACTCACAGGAATTCTAGAAGTTGAGCTTTTCGACGTATGGGGAATTGATTTCATGGGACCCTTCCCCTCTTCGGGCCCATACAAGTACATCCTCGTAGCGGTTGACTACGTTTCTAAGTGGGTCGAGGCCATAGCCACAAGGACTAATGATGCACGAGTGATGGCCAAGTTTATGAAGTTCAACATTTTTCCCCGCTTTGGTGTTCCCCGAGCCCTTATTAGTGATGGCGGTTCTCACTTCATTGAGCGGAGTTTTGAGGCACTTTTGACCAAGTATGGGGTCTTACACAGGGTGCCAACTCCTTACCATCCCCAAACTAGTGGTCAAGTGGTGATCTCGAACCGGCAAATTAAAAGCATCTTGGAGAAGACGGTCTCCCGCTCAAGGAAGGATTGGGCTTTCAAGTTGGATGATGCACTTTGGGCGTACCACACCGCCTACAAGACGCCACTCCGCACTACTCCTTACAATCTTGTGTATGGCAAGTCATGCCATTTACCTGTCGAGCTCTAACACAAAGCATTATGGGCTCTCAAAGATCTCAACATGGATCTTGACGCAGCCGGAGCAAAGAGATTTATGGACTTGCAAGAATCGGAGGAGTTAAGGCTCAAGGCGTATGAGAATGCCAAGATTTACAAAGAAAGAACCAAGAAATGGCATGATAAGAAGCTCATCCCAAAGACCTTCAACAACGATGACCAAGTACTTCTTTTCAACTCTAGACTTCGACTCTTCCCAGGAAAATTACGATCCCGATGGAGTGGACCTTTCGTTGTTCACCACATCTACTCACATAGAGCGGTCGATCTCATAGACGAGAATGGAGGGATTTTTAAGGTCAACGGGCATCGATTGAAGAAATACTATGCAAGGGCCGAACCCGATGAGGAAATCCGAGCCACATGGGCTCTCACATCTTCTGATTAAGTTGAGGTACTTCTCGTCTAGCTAAAGACATAAAATTAAGCGCTTCCGGGAGGCAACCCGTTTTGTTTTTATTTTCTTTTGGATTTTCGTTTTTTAGCCTGGTTTCAATTGTTTTTCTTAGTTTAGAATAGGTAGGATTCTTGTCTTGTATCTCCACTAAGGTTTTGTAGGGACCCGAGACAGCGAAAAAGGAACAAGAGGGCCGAAATGCTAGATAATGAGAGGAAGCAAAGTCAGGGTGGGTCTTCACCGACCTATTTTGGGTCGGCACCGACCCCCTCCAAGCAAAAACGGTAAAAATTTCAGAAATTTGGAAATTGCAGGTTATTCCCTGAACTTTTACCCCTTTTAACCCTACCCATCCCCTCTCTTTCTCCCTCATATTGTCGACCCTCTCCCTTCTCAAAACCGATAGCTTCCATTAATCTCTCTCTGCCTCTCAAACCCCACAAATCCCTCATCCCCATCCCATATCTACCACAATTCTTCCTTGTGCTACATAAATCTTTCAGTTCCTCTACCAAAAACGGGAAAATCCGCCCCTTTCCCCCAATTTTTCAATTTTTGGAACCGCTCTAGTGCTCGTCTACGACCCCCCTTCTACTTTCATTCCTCTATTTTCACTCATCTTTGGTATGTTTTTCTACTCCTTTGATGTTAAATTCATGTTTACTTGATTTATGTTTGAGGGATTAGTTGAAAATCTAGGTTTTGGGTGTTCTTTAGTTTGAATATGGAAGTTTGGGTTGTTTGCATGCTTAAGTGGTTAGATCTACATGATATCATGATGATTGTGGGTTGTAAGTGGATTTTTTTTGTTACATACTTGGTTGATTAGTTGATTGTGAGAGTATATGATTTTTTCCGAATTTTTGGTAGCCTTTCCTAGGACATCATGTTGAAATTTCGGACTTGATTTTGCTCGGAATGGTCGGTGTCGACCCATTGGGGGTCGATGATGACCCAACATTGTCCTATTATAGAGCCTTAGCGTGTATTTGCTTGGTACCGAGCCTCCAAGGGTCGGTTCCAACCCCGGTTGACTCGTATTCCTCATTATTTGCATGCTTATTGAGCTACTTTCACCATGATTTGAGTACTTTTAGCATGATCTTTCCCTCTACTTACCTACTCTTCATGATTAAGCATGTTAGGTTGAGATTCTTTCTAAATTTGAGCATGTTTCTTTGAGTAAGTATGGGGTACTTCTTTGGGAGGTGACATGTGTGTTCTTTGTTTTGGCATTGTTATTTAAAACTTTGGAAATTATCTTGGAAGCTTGAACGTTTTGTAGGACAATGGCTTCTTCTTCTCGTCACCCCTCCAAGAAGCACAAGAAAATCAAGCAAAAGGTGGATAGTGTGGTGTTTGACTCCGAGGAGCAAAAGGAATGGTTTCTTGAAATGTGGCGTGGGGACGTTAGTGTGCGAGCATATCAAAGGGATGGCGCAATGAAGATTGGTTTTCATAGGGAGGTGCTTGAGGCTTTCTCTTGGATCGGAGCTTAACACCTTATCTTGCATCCTATTGAGGAACACTACGTGGCGCTCACATGTGAATTCATGTCCAACTTCCGCTTGTACCGGCATGGAACCAACTTCAACAAGTCAATGTTCACTTTTCAACTCGGCAATAGGGACTACGAGATGAGCATTAAAAGATTCAACCAACATATTGGCTTCTGCGCCCCATCCGGAGCGTACACAACAACGAGTTTTCCCACCAAGGATTTGTGGCATTACCTCACCGGTAAGGTTGAATTCCCCACCAACCACCTTTTCGGTCGATTCATTGCTAGCCCGGGTTTTTGGATTATCCTACGCATCCTCGGATCCACAATTTGGCCAAGGTACGAGCTCTCGCGCCCCCACCAGCAAGAGATTGCATGCTTATCCACTATGCTCTTTGAGCCGACCATTCACATGAATTTGGGGTTTGAGTTTGCTAATGCCATCATAAGCCACCAAGCCCTCAAGATCCACACTAGTACATACATTGGTTGGCTTGTGGCTCTCCTTGCCAAGTCCATGAAAGTCAATCTTTCCGCCTATTCTTCAAGAAAAGTCATTGTTATGGATGTGAAGTACTTCTTGAATACTAAAGTGCTTGCTCAATCTTCTGCCGATTTCATTAACAAGTTTCCAATACGTACGGATGTGACTCATGATGTAGTACTTACCCTTGAAAATCTTGAACTTTTCTACCGCCCTAATTGGTATGATGTTTGGGCCCCCACTCCTTATCCTTTGGTGCCAAATGTCCGATGTGATGAAAGGATTAGACGCCAGCCAGCAGGTTTCCGAGAGTCGAGCCCAACCCACCGCCACGAGAGGCGGACTTCGAGTGGGAATCACCAAGAGGCCGTTCTGGGGAGGTCGGTGACGACCACCAGGGGGTCAGTGACGACCACACAAGGGGCTGCCCCTACCAAAATCAGCCTGGTCTCGACCCTATGGACTTCACAATGGGACCTCAAACCGACATGGTCCCTTACTACTCCCACCCCTATGGCTTTGATGGGTCCAACGGCTCTCATTTTCAAGGACAAGGCACGTATCATACCGGTTCAAGTTCGGGTGGCAATCCCGATATCTCCCTTCTTTCGGCTAAGATGGACGCCCTTATGCTTCCCCAACACCATCTTTATGGGGCGCTCAACCACCACCATAACCAATTTGTCAACCACCAAAATGAGCTTAAGGATTTTCGCATTGAGTATTATGAAGATTACAAGCAAGACGTTGCAAGATGGAATGCTCAAGTGGAATATAATAATTGGTTGGCACAACAACTCTTTTCTACTCCACCATCACCTCCTCAAGAATGATCCTCCTTTGCCAACGCTTCAAAGTGTCCAAGTTAGTTTCTCTTTCCTTTCTATGTACTTTCTTAATCAATGGGGACATCGATGTTTAAGTATGGGGTGGTTTGGGAGATTACTTGTTTGAGTCATGTGTTATTTTGTGTTTTGATTGATGTGTGTTTAGCATTGTTTGAGTCTTGTTTTGAGTCTTTTTCTTTTTGATTTTAGATGGATAAATGCCCTATCCCTTAGATGTTCTAGGATGGAAATTGCTTGCATCATCATGTAAAACCTATGACATGCTTTAAGAATTGCCTAAACCATGATCTTGCTTTTTGAATTTTGAGATTATAATAGATATTGAGCATGCATATTTCTAACTGAAAGAAATCCAACAAAAATTGAACCTAAGTGAGATATTTTTGGCCTATAAAGGATGTACATTTTTACTCCTTTCTCTTTCATGTGTGAATTATTCTTCCAAATGCAATATACCAATTGACAATGGCATGGTTATTTTAAAACTTGAGACCAATGGAGAGATGATCATTACTTGATTAAATCAAATGATTTTGAACTCATTTTTATAAGCCTATTATATTCCTTTTCCTACCTATACATGATCCCTCTGTTTGTAGCCCCTTATTTTTAGCTTAAAGCCTATTTCTAGCTCCACAAAAAAAATTCCCTAGCCATGATAAGCTTGACCTCTTTGATCCGGGAATTAGGACTTAGAAGAAATTGTTGAAGATTGTTATGGTTTGATTGGGTGAGAACAAAGTGATTGTGGAAGGTAGATTAAGAGTTTTGTTTTTGGAAAATCATAAGTATGAATTGTTTTGGGCTCGAAGTGCACATATGCAGCTCGACACCGACCTAAAGAAGGTCGGTGCCGACCCCCCTATAAAAAAAATATGGGAAAGTCCAATAATAAGTACAAGAGTCCAAGGCTTTCATAGAATAGATAAAAGACATTGATGATAGGTGAAAAGGGTAGTGCATTGAAAAGTTTTAAGTGTTTGGTGATTGAAGTAAGAGGAAAGAATGTTGGTCAAGTGATGTGTAGTCTAGGAGTTTTGATTCCCGGATTAGTTAGCACCACAAGGCCAAAATATTTCCACACCCTTTGTTATTACCAAGCTCCATTACAAACCCGCCGAATGGAGACTTCTTTGAAGTTTTCATTGAGCCCCCCGAGTTCATTTGATGATTTGACTTGTTTTGCCTTCTTCGGTGGAGAGTTTGTTTATATAAGTTCCATTGACTATGCGGTTTTTTGTTTGGAATTTGAGTCGAGTGATTATTGCTATACCCTAAAACACTTTGAGAGTTGAGTGAAATACATTCCTTCGTGAGGTTGGATTGTGATTCCTTAGAATGTTCATGTGTGCTAGGTGGAAGTTGTTTGCTCACTATTCTACTTGTGCTTCTTTTTCAATAAAGGTGATTCTTGAGTTTTGTTTATTGGTATTGATGCATGTTAAAGAGATTGCTTGAGGACAAGCAAGTCTAATTATGGGGTATTTTGATGTTGTACTTTTCAGTTGGTTTTTGTGGGTAGTTTTCTAGCTAGGATTGAGTCTTTTCTAGGTTTATTGTGTTGTCTTGAGTCGTTTGTGTAGGTTTTCATATTATCTTGAGATATGGAGTCTACATAAGCTTGTTTGATGTTTTGTAGGTATTTGAAGCGTTGAGGAGGAGATATCCCGATTTTTCAAGCTTTCTAGGAGGTGGCGTTAGAGTTGTCTTGTGGTGATGTTGATAGAAGGACGAAGAGTCAATTGCATTTGAAGGTTTGATGATTTAAAGGTGAAGATTTCAAGATCAAGATGCTTTAAGAAGGAGCTAAAGGAAGTCTTAGAAGGCCAAGAGCGATTAAAGAAGGAACATTGAAGAAGAACCAAGCTTTGGAGCAAGTTTTGAGCAAAAAAGTGAAGAAAACAAGTGCTGCCTAGGTCAGAGGCGACCTACTTTAGGTGGGAGACGACCACCTCTGTGTCTAGCGAGAATCAAACTTGCGCCTTAAGATAGGTTTAGTAAATGTTTTATTTATGGGCCTTTTTAAGATAGAAATTAGTTTGCTTATGAGGGCATTCCCACTACTATATAAGGTTCTTTTAGGGTTTATTTCAAAGGAGGACACTTAGGGGGCTTTAGAGAGAGACGTTATTTGTGAAGAAACGGAACAAGTTGCAAGTTTGTTTTTAGGTTAACTTTGATTCCAAGCTCTTGGACAATTTTAAGAGAGACTTGGAAGTTTTCTTGAGATTTGTAAGTTTTCTTTTTAATTGAAGTTTGTTTGGATTTGAATTATGTCTTCTCTTTTGTCTATGCTTGTTGATTGTGCCATGGATCGTGAGTAGTCTACTTTTCTAGGGTTGGGGTGAAACCCGACGAGTTGTGCATGATTAAAGCATGAATCTTTGATTAAACCACTCTTTTGAATCTCAATCCTTTATCCTCTTGTTTGCTATCAATTCCTTGATGAAAGTTGAGGCATGTTCATGTTTATGATTGAATCGAAAGATTAAATTGTGAATTTGGATAATAATTAAATTGAAACGAAAGTTAAAACCTTTAGAAAACAAGTAGGGTTGCAAGTTTAGATCTTTATGAAAGTTGAGATTTTTACTTGATTATTCATGGTGAAAGTCATTCATGAGATTATTATGGGTTGATTTTGATTCATGTTTGTATGCATAGCTTGTTGTGGTGAATCCTTTGCTCTAGATCTCTTTTAACTTGATTTTTCGAAGTTTATTTGTTACCCGGATAGGTCGGTTACAACCCCTTTTAGGTCGGTGCTGAGCACTCAGTTTTTCCAGTTTTTCTCCTGCGTTTGTGTTGAGTCGCAGGTCGGTGACGACCTGGTGTGGGTCGGTGCCAAGCGTTTGTTGCGTGTTTTTTTCTTTGTTTTGTTTTATTTTGTTAGGATTAATAACTAGAATTAGATACTTCTAATTCCCGTGGACGAACCTGACCTCCCTGTACTCAGCGGGGTCTTGATTATAAATTTATTTGTTGTCAAGAAACCCTATCAACAAGCACCAAGAGTTCCATATCTCTAGGCAGCTTTTCGTGTTCTTTCTTATTTGAAGGGAACACAACACAAGGCTTTGTTGCTTAATATTAATGCTGATTTTGGTTTGCAAGCATTTTGTGATGCAGATTGGGCTACTTGCTCTTATACACACAAGTCTGTTCGTGGATTTGTGATTTTCTTTGGTGTCATCTTGGTGTCTTGGAAATCTAAGAAGCAATAGATTGTATCTTTGTCCTCTACTAAAGTTGAATATAGATCTTTGCGCCGTGTCTGTAGAACTTGCCTAGCTTAATCGTTTGTTTACTGAGTTAAGGGTTGAAAGTTTGACACGTATACCAGTCAAGTGTGATAACCAAGATGTAGTCTACCTTTCTCAAAATCTTGTGTTTCACGATCTAAGTATATAGAATTAGACTGTCATTTTCCTAGAGAAAAGTTGTTAGAAGGGCTTTTTTCACTTTCACATTGTTCTACCAATGTTCAATTAGCTAATTTTCTTAATAAAAAGGCTTTGCCAGGGAATAGCTTGCATAGTTTGTTTCCCGAGATGGGGATTTTAGATCCTCCATCTTGAGGGGGTGATGGTATTCATATATTGTAAATGCCTAGTTTCCCACATCGGGTTTCTGAGTGAAAGTGCTCTAGAATTAATAGAAAAACACCCTATAATAGCCCTTTACAGAATTAATGAAAAACAACTTTTCTCGCTTTCACTTTCCTTTTCTTTCTTCTTTTCCAAGCTTTAGCTATGGCTGCTTCTCTTCTCTTTCGCATGTATACAACAGTTAGTCATGTTGTTTAGTCAACATAGGCCACGTTTATAGGCATTCATGTTAGTGGTAAACGTTAGTATAAGTTCAAGCTTCTGTAATAGCTATTTATAGTCTCGACCAAAAAATAAAAAATAGCTATTTATAGCTTTGTTGAATTTTAATCAAGTATGCAATTCAGAGTCAATTTCTTGTTCTTCTTTCAAAATAATTGGTATAAAAGCTAGAGTGAATTCTAGGGGCTTGATTGAGTGTTTCATGTGAGGAAAACACAGGGTTTTGAGAGCAAAATGCAGAACAATAATGGAAATGGCAATGGGAACTCGATCACCCAATTGCCAATTTTCAAAGGTGTGAATTACCATTTCTGGAGTTTGAAGATGAAAACACTCTTCAAATCTCAAGAACTTTGGGGCATTTTTGAAGACGGTTTTACAAATAATGAAGATGTAGAGCCAAATCATGCATTGAGGGAAAAGAGAATGAAGGATGCAAAAGCACTCTTCATCATTCAACAATCATTAGATGATGAAGTGTTTCCTCGGATTGCATCAGCCTCAACATCAAAGGAGGCTTGGACTACTCTTAAACAAGAGTATATGGGTGACAAGAAAGTAATCATTCTGAGGTTACAATCTCTTAGGAGAGAATTGGAGAATTCTCAAATGAAAGACAAGGAAACAATTCAGAAGTACTTGTCAAGGGGGTCAAGCACTATGTAAAAAATGAGATCCTATGGAGAGGAGATCAAAACCAAGCAAGTGGTGTGCAAAGTGATAAGAAGTCTTACTAAGAAGTATGACCATGTCGTGGCAGTAATTGAGGAGTCCAAAGACATGGAAACTTATACTTTTGATGAGCTGATGGGGTCTCTTCAATCTCATGAAGAGAGGATGAGTAGAGGTGATGATAAGAAGGAAGAAAAGGCCTTCCATGTCAAAGGAGAATCTTCAAACAAGAAGAGTTCATGATGTAACAAGTCGGGTAGAGGTAGAGGCCGAAGAAGAGCTCAATCTGGTGGAAGAGAAGAATCTTCCAAAGGCAACTATAAGAGTCCCATCAAGTGTTACTACTATAACAAGTCGGGTAATAAAGAGGCTTCATGCTTGAAGAAAGATGAAGACAAAGATCGAGGCAAGTACGAGCAAAAGTCTAATTATGTTGAGCATGAAAACTTATTCTTGGCTCAACATAACTGTGACAATGGAGGAAGTTCAGTCTGGTATGTCGACAATGGGTGATCCATCATATGACAAGTTCAAGAGAAATATTCAAGGAGTTAGATGACTCAAAGAGGAGCATTGTCAGACCGGGAGATGTGAAGCAACTGTCGGTTGAAGGGATAGGCACCATCGTGCTTCAAACTGAACAAGGTAATTCAAACTCTTGCATAATGTTCAGTATGTCTCTAAACTTGCCCATAATTTGTTGAGTGTGGGACAGTTGGTGTGTGGAGGCTACATAGTTGTATTTGAGAATGATATGTGTGTGCTCAAGGAGAAGAAAAGTAATGAAGCATTGATGAGACTTGCAATGGGAAATAACAAGGTCTTTCCATTGGATTTGACTGGAAGTGCAGGATGAGCACTAGTTGTTAAAGGAGATGAAAATACAAAATTATGGCATCTTAGATATGGGCACTTGAACGCTCAAGGTCTAAAGCTTCTAAGTGCAAAAGAATTTGTTCATGGATTGCCAGGAATGGGTGATCTTGAATTTTGTGAAGGTTGTGTATATGGAAAGTAGGCAAGAGGATCTTTTCCAAGTGGAAAAGCATTGAGAGTAAGTGAGTGCTTAGAGTTGGTAAATGTTGATCTATGTGGTCCCATGTAGACTACATCTTTGGGAGGAAGCAAGTACTTCTTGTTGATTACTAATGACTACAATAAAATGTCATGGGTTTACTTCCAACAAGATAAGTCAGAAGCCTTTGAAAACTTCAAAAGATTCAAGGCATTAGTGGAGAAACAAAGTGGAAAGGAAGTAAAAGCATTGAGGACAGACAAAGGAGGAGAGTTTTTCTCTCATGAATTCAGCAAACTCTATGAAGATCATGGCATTAGGAGGGAGCTCACTGCACCATACACACCTGAGCAAAACGGTGTGACATAGAGAAAGAACATGAATATGGTGGAGATGGCCAGGTGCATGTTGAAAGTCAAAGGGTTGCCAAATGCATTCTAGAGTGAATCTGTTGCAACATCTGTGTATGTGCTCAAAATCTCACCAACAAAAGTTGTCATGGATTCTAAACCATTCAAAGCATGGAGAATAAAGAAGCCTTATGTGAGCCATCTAAGAATATTTGGATTCATAGCTTACACATTGGTGAATTTGAGAGCCAAGATAGATGACAAGGTTGAGAAGTGCATCTGTGTAAGCTACTCAAGGCAATCCAAAGCCTAAATGTTGTGCAATCCTCTCACATGCAAGATCAACATTGGAAGGAATGTGATCTTTGATGAAGACACAAGCTGAAATTGGTGTCAATAAGATCAGAGAAGTACATGCATGCAAAGATCAGTTACACTTCAAGAATTTGATGAACCTGTTGTGGCACCAACACAAACTTCTCCTCCAACAATACCAAATGTCTCATCAACATCTTCAAGTAGTAAGAGCTCACCATCATCTCAATCCTTATCATCAAGTGAAACTCCTCCAACTCGAGTAAGATCACTTATTGATATTTATGAGAATTCTGACTTTGCTTTAGTAGTCACTAAGCCTATTAGATTCGAAGAAGTTGTTACTCAAACTGAGTGGCAAGAGGCCATGATTGAAGTTGCTTTAGTAGCGGTTGTATATTGTCCCAAAACGATACCAAGGACCTATGGCAGCGGTTTACCAACCGCTAACTCTTCTTGCCCTGCTTTAGGTATATGGTAGAGGTCATTTTAAGGTAACGCAACGGTTAAAAATCAAGATATACAACCGCTGCAATATAATTTTGCAACCGCTACTACAACATCTATAAAAGCGATTTTTACCTTTCCTATAATAGCGATTTTTTAAGCAATTGCAAATGTTTTGTAATATAAGGTGGCGGTTGTGTATCTCTAGCAACGGTTTTTTAACTCTACTATAGCAGTTCTTGAAGTTTATGGTGGCTGTTTTTTAAGGTATTACAATGGTTTTAAAGGCTTGAAAATTCAAATTTCTGGAGCTATTGCAGCGGTTTTATAATAGCAAAAGGAAAAAATGCCAGCTTGTTATCTAATAAATAAATCTTAAATTGAAATTTCGTAATCTATACACAAATATATCTTCAAACATGCTAAATTGGAATTCCATAATAACACGCACATATTAAACCATCATTCATTACATAGAGACCTAAATTGGAATTTGTTAAAATTGTTCACAAAAGCTCAAGCAAATCCAAAGGCAACTTCCAACAAGTCGTGATCCAAATGCCCAAAATCAACATGTCAATCTGTAAGAATATATGCGCAAATTAACATGTCTAACCTATGCCCATTTATACAATTCTTAAACTTGATAAAATCAAAAGAATTTGCAAATGTACGTCTGTACCCATTTACTAACTCAAAATAAGGATAGCTAAAAAGTACTCCATTCCACGGCCACAACATTGACATTTTATCTAATAAAAGCACTTGAAAAATAAATATTTTCCTTAGAATTTTTTGTTTTCTATGTCAAAAAATTAATGTACAAGAGTTGCCATAAAATTTGTTCCCTAGTCTTGGATAGAAAACATTTTCAAGAGTTTCATTCCCTTGTGCTTCATACTCATCCACAACCTACAGGTTCCACATTAAAAAAAATACAACCACAATTCCAAAGTTGTTATGTATAAGCAAAGAAACAAGCATCAATTAAATTTGTTGTAAAATGCATTAGTTGTTGAAGTTTAATATACTCATATCTGAGATTTAAGGCCATTCAATCAGTCTTTAGAGACTTTTTTAAAAATTAATTGCTAATGATCACTTTTGTAAATCTGGAAAGAATGACAACTAAAAGACATTCAAAACAAAAGAAGATACTCACAAATTTGTAAGAGCCTCATTGGAGAATGGATCATGACTCTCGAATGACAACTATAGTCCTCCTTCACAAACACAAATACAACTCAGCTCAAGTCAATACATAAGTAAATGAAAAAAATTTCAAACCATAAAATACTCCAAGGATAATATTGAATTATGTAAATATTTAATTGAATTCCAATTCAAACCAGGCAATCCACTCAAAAAGAATCTACAGTTTCGTAAATCAAGTATCAAATGACATTGTTTCTTCATGTTAACATATATTATTATGTAATTGTATAGTGGGCCTAAGTTCGGCTACAAGCCTTTGTAATTGTACAAAATATTGGTAAATGAATGGAATGGCAACCATAAGGGGAATTCTATAATCTAGCATGGTATCAAGAGTCTAACCCTAACCTTAGACCCCCTCCCTTGTGTCACCCTTCTCTTCGGCTGCATGCCGCGCCGCCGCGCCTCCTCCAGCGTCATCCGTTCTCCCCTTCCCGATCCTATTGGTTGTTCCCTGAGATCAATCACTACCCACCTTCCTTCCGCTCCCCTCGGATCATTAAACCCTAATCAAATTGCCTCTTCCCGTCACCATGTTTGACGACGATTCGTCGAAAACGGCGGCGGTGGTAACTCCGATCAATAACGACCCAAAGACACTGGTGGTCGTGACGCCGAAAGTGACGGCAAACGCCTTGGATGTGACTGCCTCGGGATCATCTTCCACCAAGCCTCCGTTTCACTCTTGATAGGCCAAATCCTACCCCGCAAATGTACGGGATCCGTTGTAATACCAAGGAATCGAACTCTGGGACTATGTAGTATTAATTGTAATCAAATCAGTAGACTAAGCCGTAAAATAAGAAAAGATTGAATTTGGATTTTTACTATGAAACTAATTAAATCAAACAAACAACTAAATATGAACAAATCAATGAGAGGAAGGCTTCTAAGATCCAGGATCACCACAATAATGCGTTGGTAGACTATAAAAGATGATTGCACATTAAAATCTAGACCTTGTTTGAAGGCAATTGTCTAATGTATCCACTAAATTCTTTCAAATGTTAACAGACGTATCTAAATCAATTAAACATCCGCTTTCGTGGCTTGCAAATTAAAATCTAGACCTTTAAGCACTTAGAATTTAAGATTAAATTGAATAAACATCCGCTTTCGCGACTTGCTAACTCAAACCAACCGTAAGATTTCTACGACAATTGTTATTCCACAAGAGAATTCAAAATACTTTCATAATCGAGAAAACTCAGGTTCAAATCCTAGGGTTCCAACAGGAAAAAGTACCTTTCAGTCTCAATTTCCTGTCTGACTAGTTAACAAAGTTTTCACCTTTCAGTCTCAAACTTTGGCAAGTTCCCATTCACAAAAGTTACTAAGGCATAGATCATCTAGGATTGAATCAAACAAAGCTTCAAACAATAGATTGTGCAATTTAATAAATAAGTCTACCTAGACATCATTGGGTTCACCCCAATCTTAGAATTTGGGGTTTAGCTAGACATGGGAAAAGAAGAAATCAATTCAATAATGAGAATAAACATACCAGATTGGAGAAACAAACAAACTTGATTCAAATCCAGCAAATCCAAACTCGATTCAACAAATGTCTTCAAATCTCCAATAAATCTCTCTAAACTTGTCTCTCAAGGAATAAAACTAGGTTAAAAAGTGGAACCCCCTCTAGAAAACAAATTAAAGTATTTATACTAAGGATAGGGTGGAAGAGGCGGCCCAAAACCCCACCTAGAGGGGCGCACAATCAACGGTGCGCGTCGTGCGCCGAGGCGCGCGACCACGCACCGAGACGCACGACCGTGCACTAGACTACGCACGATCGTGCACCAAACGCACGACCTAAGCCCAATGCACTATTTTGGCCTAGGGGACGCACGAGCTTGTGCCATGGTGTGCACGGTCGTGCGTTTGGAACGCACGGGGGACTCCTTTCTCTAAACCGAGACGCACGATCGTGCGCCTATGGAACACGATATGAGGAATTATCGATACCGCCTGCACGACCGTGCACTTAAGTGCATGACCTTGTCCTTGCTCGTGTGCTTCCTTCCATTCGGCTCTTGAATCGTTCTTTTCCGGTCAGGTTGCCTTCTAGACTGAAGTCTTGATTCCACCAAGTTTCCAAACGCGTTCCACTGAAACTCAAACTTCTCCAAAGTACCTGAAAAGCATACAAATACGCGTGTAGACATCTATAACAGAAACTCAACTAAAAGTACTAGAAAACACAAGACTAATGCATGAAAACATATAAACTGAAGTCCTAAATGCATGTCCTAATATGCTCTAAAATGCAAGTTATCAACTTTGCCCTAGGGGTTTCTAACATTAAAAATCTTATTCCGCTAGTTCTTGATGTTAGTAACACGAATTATAATTCATGGGTCGCCCTTTTTCATGTTGGTGCTCGTGTGCATCGGTGCTCAATCACATTGATCCATCCATACCACGCCCTGCTGATGTTCATGATGCTTTATGGGATCAATTAGATGCCATAATTCTCCAATGGATCTATGCAAATATTTCTTCTGATTTGCTCCTCACAATTCTAACGCCAGATTCGACTGCCATGTCTACCTGGAATCGACTGAAAGACATATTCCATGACAATAAAGCTTCTAGTGTTGTCTATCTGCAAAACCAGTTTGCGTGTTGCCGACTTGAATCTTTTTCGTCGGTTTTGACTTATTGTCAACACATGAAAGATCTTACCGATTAGATGGCCAATTTCGACTTCCCGGTTTATCAGGGACAAATGGTTATTCAATTGATCTCTGGCCTCTCTCCAGAATATGATATTGTTGCTTGTTTACTACAACAACGAGATCCGTTCCATGATATTGCTCATGCTCGCTCGATGATTTTGCTTGAAGAAACCTGTCGGCTAAAGCCCTAACCACCGCCACGAACTCGACACCACCACCGGCTGATCTGCCTGCCCAGCCTAACCAGCCTTCCGAAGGTAGCGGGCGCTACAACATAGGTCGCGGTCGCGACAAAGGCTGCGGCCGCGGGCGGGGCAACTACTGCATGCAGTTTCAGCGCACTCCTTACGGTTGGGTTCCTATTTCTAATAACCAGCAGCAACAGCAATGTTGGCCAGCTTTTGTGTTGAATCAACCTCCATGCCATTACCCGTCAATCCCGATGCAAGGAATTCTTGGACTGCCCCTCCGTCCCCTATACAACAAGCTCACACCGTCTAGTCGGATCCCGACTATGGTTTTCAGCACATGACGGATTTGAATCAAGCTTTCAACACCATGACGATGTATTCATCGGATAACAATTGGTACATGGACACCGTTGCATGTTCCAACGTGACCTATCTCTCTTCCTTTGCTTCTAAGAGTAATTCCCGATTAATGTCGGAAATGGCAAGCATATTCCATGTTTGGGTCAAAGATCAACCGTTATACCAACCAAATCCAAACCCCTCCATCTTTACAATGTCCTTGTCGCACCAAACCTTATCAAAAACCTTATTTTCGTCCATCAATTCACTACTGATAACAATGTTTCTATTGAATTTGACCCGTTTGGTTTTTCTGTGAAGGATCTTCACACGGGAACTCCTCGAATGAGATGCACTAGCTCCGGCGAGCTTTATCCGGTCACGTGTTAGCCTTCTTCTTCACCTTGGTCGTCTATCCATTTTGTTTACTCTCTTGTGTTAGCCCCAATATGGCATGCTCATTGCGGCCATCCCGGCGCTCTTGTTTTTTCCTTGCTTAAGCCCTCTATTTTGTCTAAGTCTAATAAAAAGTATGATTCCTCTACTTGTCAAGTTTTTCAATTAGGGAAACATACCAAACTACCTTTCTTTCAGTCTAAAACTTTATCTTTTGCACCTTTTCATATTATTCATAGTGATCTTTGGACCTCTCCTATTACTAGTTTGGCTGGTCATAAATATTATTTGGTGTTTTTGGATGATTATTCTCACTTTCTTGGGTGTTTCCACTTAAATTCAAGTCACAAGTGTTTGATCATTTCGTTCGCTTTCATAAATTCATCCAAACTCAATTTAACTACCATATAAAATCATTTCAATGCGATATGGGCAGAGAATTTGATAACCATGAGTTTCACTATTTCTTCCAAAACCATGGTATTACTTGTCACTTTTCTTGCCCATACACTTCATCTCAAAATGGCAAAGCCAAGCATAGTATTCGTACAATTACCAATGGTCCGAAGCCTTCTTTTTCATGCGTCTCTTCCAGCCACTTTTTGGACCTATGTGGCTTCCATTGTCTATAATCTCCTTAACATTCTACTTTCTCCACTCCTCCAAAATCGTTCTCCCACCCACATTTTATACAATTGCACACCTACTATAGTAAGGCCCAAGCCTTTAGAAAATCTATCCCATGCAAACCCGAGGAATTCCTAGGAGGTCACCCATCTTGGTACTACTCTCGCCCTTGCACGCTTAACTTTTGAGTTCTTTGTCCTCACTCGAACCCAGAAAAGGAAGAGCTCTTGTTGACATGGGGAGAACCTCAATCCCTTATAAATTGTTGGGGTGTTACAATCTCCCCCACTCAAACACTTGACGTCCTCGTCAAGGCCCAAGAACCACCCTCTAGGACGAGTCACCGCCCTTCGGGCCAAGTGCACTCGCAGCCTAGAGTCGACTCTGATACCATTTGTAAGGCCCAAGCCTTTAGAAGCGCTATCCCATGCCAAACTGAAGACTTCCCAGGAGGTCACCCATCTTGTTACTACTCTCGCCCCTGCACGCTTAACTTTTGAGTTCTTTGTCCTCACTCGAACCCAGAAAATAAAGAGCTCTTGTTGAGATGGGGAGCACCTCAATCCATTATAAATTGTCGGGGTGTTACACTTATGATCATTTACGGGTGTTCGGGTGTCTTTGTTTCCCTAACTTGTCGGCTCGAATCAATCAAAAGCTTCAACCTCGTTCAACACCATGTGTTTTCTTGGGATATCCGGAAAATCATAGGGGTTACATTTGTTATGACATTAAAACTCACAAAATCATCTTATCTAGACATGTCACCTTCAATGAGTCGTGTTTCCCCTTTTGTACTCCAAACCCAACGGGTTCTAGACCTGACTCTGAGCCCATTTCTCCCCTTGTATCCTTTCCGACCGATTGCTCACAATCATCTAGAGCCTCATCGAACCCACCCCCGGCCTCCCCGAGCCTAGCCTTGCCAGCCTCGACCTCCCCCATTTCTCCCTCACCCGCGCCCTCACCAGCGCCATCCTCGGCCCAAAACTCGGTCGTGCCTCAGTCCGAGTTTTCGTCCTCAACACCCTCGGTTGAAAACTCGGCCTTGCCTCAAGCCAAGTTTCCTACTGCCCATCCCGCGCCTCAAAACACACATACAATGACTACTCGGTGCAAAGTGGGAATTTTCAAACCTCGGGCTATTTTTGACCTAAATTCCACCACATTACAACCCAATCTATTTCCTTTACCTACCTCACACAAATCAGCCCTCCTCGACCCAAATTGGTGTGGTGCAATGAAAGACGAATATCGAGCTCTTATTAGTAATGGAACTTGGGAGTTGGTGCCTCGCCCACCAAAGGCAAATGTGGTTCTATGCATGTGGCTTTTTCGCCATAAGTTCCGTTCTGATGGCTCGTAAGAGCGTTACAAGGCTCGCCTTGTTGCCAATGGCCGTTCACAAGAAGTCAGTATTGATTGTGATGAGACGTTTAGCCCGGTTGTCAAGCCGGCTACTATTCGGACAGTGTTACATCTTGCTGTTTCTCATTCTTGGCCAGTTCATCAATTAGACATCAAGAATGCTTTTCTACATGGTCACCTCCGTGAGACAGTTTACATATTTCAACCCCCAGGGTTTGTTGATTCTGATTATCCCAAGCATGTGTGTCGGCTTAGAAAGTCTCTTATGGCCCTCAAATAGGCCACCAGGTACTGGTACCAGCGTTTTGCAGCCTTCATTACACACTAGGTTTTGTCGGCAGTAAAAGTGATTCCTCGTTATTTATACTGCGTCGGGGCCACAATACAGCTTATTTGCTTCTCTATGTGGACGATATCATTCTTACAGCGTCCTCTGATTCTCTTCGTCAACTCATCATTCGCCTTCTTAGTCGGGAATTTGCTATGACTGACTTAGGACCTCTGTCTTATTTTCTCGGCATTTTAGCACGCAAATAGGATTCAAGATTGTTTTTGTGTCAGGGCAAATATGCTCGTGATATCGTTGCTCGTGCATCCATGTCTGCTTACAAGACTTCGGTTACTTCGGTTGAGCCTGGTACTAAGCTTAGTGCCAATGTAGGACCTTCTGTCCATGATCCTACGCTTTACAGAATTCTTGCCGGTGCGCTTCAATATTTAACTTTCACATGCCCTGACATATCTAATGATGTTCAGTAGGTTTGTCTCTTCATGCATGATCCTAGAGAGAGTCATTTTCATGCTCTTAAGCACATCATTCAGTATATTCATGGCACTCTTGATTATGGCATTACTATTACGCCGTCTGTTGTGCCTAAGTTGATTGCTTATACTGATGCTTATTGGACCGGGTGCCCTGATACTTGTCGTTCTACTTCGGGTTGTTATGTCTTTCTTAACGACACGTTAATCTCCTGGTCCTCCAAACGACAAGGTGTGATATCCAGATCGAGTGTTAAGGCTGAGTACAAAGGTGTTGCTAATGTTGTTGCTGAATGTTCATGGCTCCGGAATCTTCTTTTCGAACTACATTGTCCTCTTTCTCGGGCTATGCTTATATATACAGATAATGTTTCGGCTACTCATCTTGCCAACAATCCTGTTCAACACCAGCATACCAAACCTGTTGAGTTGGACAACCACTTTGTTCGGGAAAAGGTTGCCATTGGATATGTTCGAGTTCTCCATGTACCGTCATCATATCAGTATGCTGACATTTTTACTAGGGTTTGCCACGTTCATTATTTCTTGATTTTAGAGACAGTCTCACTGTTAGGTCCTCTCCCATTTCGCCTGCGGGAATGTGTTAACATATATTATTATGTAATTGTATAGTGGGCCTAACTTGGGCTACAAGCCTTTGCAAGTGTACTATATATTGGTAAATGAATGGAATGGCAACCTAAGGGAAATTCTATAATCTAGCAATAATGGATCTTTAAGCCAAATTGGAAGTTATCTGCTTAATTCAAACACTAAATAATTAAATACCAAGCCATGTGTACTTTTTTATATAAATCATCTCCAGATATAAATAATCAAGCACTTAGTAGGTATGCAGATTACAAGGAAACAATCACAAAAATTCAAAATCATCTCTTAACATAAGGAGATCGATGTTGGAGAACCCAACATTATATCAGACATTTTTGTTGATGGAAATTCACAGAATAAGCACAGTGGATTGAAACTTGAAAGCCATATGATTTTTCAGCCTCGCAAAAACAAAAGAATCGCATGGTTGTCATTCAAGAGAACATGGAATGAACATCATGAATGTTCAGTAAGGTTGAGCAAACCTGCAAGTGATTACCAAATATCTGGTATTAAATCATTTCAAGAATTAGGCAAAAGCCAATCCAACAACCTCACAAACTTATAATGATTTGATCCCCTGAAAATGATAACCATAAGTAAAACCCCACAATTAACACAAAATTGATGGTTTCAAGGTACATAAAGCTAACAAATTAGTCACAGCCCATAGTCCAATACTTTAATAGTTAAAACCAGACATTTTGTCTCTAGTCACCAGCTCATGGAATGGTTAGTAAAAGCCAGTCTTAGAGCAGCAAATATGGCAGGGATGATGATTCCCATTATAATGGAAATGGCATGGAAAAAGATCCCTGCAGGTTCCACAAAGTTACAATTCATAGCATACAGTTAAAAAATTAGGTAAGATCATAAGATAGAGACAAGAAGTCAATTTGAACAAATGGCATACTGGTAGAAAGCCACTGTCCATTTACCATGCAACAAGGTGAAAAAAGCTCTACAACATGAACAGAGTCCTTTGGGTGCAGAAAACAAGATTGAAAGAAGCAATATCACTATTGGAACACTATGGAGACACCGAGACCACCATTTTGGGTAGTAGACCTATAAAAAAAAGTGTAAATTAAGTTGTCTTCTCCTCAAGCAATTATATACATAGCCTCACTTGTGGAATAATTACTTTATATACATTACCATGAACCACATCAAATAGTCAAAGAAAATTGCGCCCTTGTCGCTAGAAGCATTGCTAGAAGATGCAAGAGATAGCCTTTCACTAGCATTATGTAACATGGAAGAACTAGAAAAGATGTTCACCATTCTAATCAAGTTGTCCCCACGTACCTGGATACTTCCTGGTTTGTTAAGAATTTTTTGAAGAGTCAAATAGTGTGCTCAACCTACCTCAGTTTAACATCATAAAAAGGGAGTTGTATGTACCAAATACACAGTTCTAATGCACACACTATTCTCTCCAATGTATCAAGTTCAGTGCGATAAAAGTAACCACCAAGGAGAAAGATGATGTCAAGTCCAGGAATGTTGCCATAGTCCATATATTGCAAATATTCTATAATCTGCATGTATCACCGGGTATAACGTGTAAGGACTGAGCGTCTTGATGGCAACAGCCAGCGAACTCCCTTGTCAAGTTTTGAATCCTGCTTGCAGTCTGCGAGGGAACAATCAATGATACATGTATTCGGATAGATTTGAATCGTGTGAACACGTTCCGAAATCAGAATTTCACCCCTTACAAGCCTTAGGGAATCCACAAAATCTGAAGTAGGACGTGGGAAATGATAAGGATTCCGAAATCAGAATTTCTATTTCTCTTCAAGGCTTTTGGAAAGAACTAAACTATAGAATAATGTAATAATAGATTGTGGCTTCGGTTTTGATTTGATCGAAAGAGAGATCTTGTTCAACCACCACGACTCTATTCCCATTTGCCTTTAAATAGGACGTGGGAAATGATAAGGATTCATTTCTGGCCGTTTAACAAAAGTTAATTGGTGGTTACATCGCGGTTACCAACGGTTACCAACCCTTCCTTCTATCACCAACGTCTCTCAACAAAGAGACACGTGTTTAACTTCAAACCAGTCATAAAGGGAAGTTACTAGACGTTTAAATATCAGTTATCAAGACGGTTATCATCCACTAAGCACGTGACGAAAATTCCGCAAGACCGCTAAACTGTTGTTCCCTACAACACAGTTGTTGTTCCCTACAGCACATCTGTAGTTTTCATTGTTCCTTAAGGAACATCCTAACTTATCCTTTATATATCCCTCTAGACCTCAAGTATACTTACACAAGCGTGTACTCCACACCCCCAAACTTGTGATACAGCTAAGTGAGATCCCATAGGATCGTATGAACCCCGATCACACTAAAAGGTATTGTTCCCATATAGGGAACAATCACTTGATGACACTAAAATCACCAACAATCCTCCCCCATTTTAGTGTAATCCTTGATTCATAAAATAAGCAAGCTTTCATCCCAAACTCATGCATAAACACAAATATCGAAACGATTGAATTTATATCTTAGTGTAATTACACATTTCAAACACCCCAGAATCATGGTATCTTACAGATTGAACCAATCAACCACTTTGGATGCATGAAGATACCACACACATAAGTTACTTTACAATTCTATAGTCTAATATGACTCCATTTAGGGCCTTGAGTCCTTATCCATTCATGAGCGTTTTGAAGCCAACCCAAACTTTATGGAGCGACCAAACCCCACACCCATATAGGTAGATCCTTTAGTCGTACACCTACAATTGCACTTTTTCAAAGGATTTATATATTAAAAAGAGTAAATCTTTAACCTCCAACTTGTAGGAACAGAGCACACATTCGGGGACTGTTAATGTGCTCACAATTTCTAGGTGTTGGCTTTCCACATTGAATTTTGTCCCTAATTTTCATTAGGTAGGAATTGGGTATCCCAAGACTAGAAAGCTTATACGTGTCTTAATCTCATCCCCTTAGCAGACTTGGAGACCAAGTCCCTAGCCAACCCCTTCGTCAAGTGATCAGCCAAATTTTGTTGTGACCTAACAAAATCCACTGAAATCACCCCATGCGTAATGAGCTCTCTTACCGCACTATGACTCACGCCCAAGTGACGTGATTTCCCATTGTATACATGGCTATATGCCTTAGCCAAAGTTGCAGTGCTATCACAATGGATCGATATGGGTGAAATTGGTTTTTCCCACAAGGGAACATCATATACCAAGTTCCTTAACCATTCGGCCTCTTTTCCCGCCGCAGCTTGATATGCAAGTTTGTTTCTTGGATGCCCAAGAAATAACTCCTCCACAAGAAGGAACACCCATCCACTAGTAGAAGAATGATCATCTTCATTTGTGATCCAACTTGCATCCGAATACCCATCTAATATCGAGGGTGATCCAACATATGTAAGACCAAGATCTACTGTTCCCTTCAAGTACTGAAGTACTCGTCGAACTGCTTGCCAATGATATGCACTAGGATCACTAGTGTAACGGCTAAGTTTCCCTACTACAAACGCAATATCTGGTCTTGTACTTGTCATAGCATACATTAAGCACCCAATTATCCTTGAATACTGAAGTTGCAACACTGGTGTTCCCTCGTTAGGGAACAGTTTGACACTTGGATCATATGGAGTTTTCAAAGGAGCGTAACTGCCACAATTAAACTTATTCAACACTTTCTCAATGTAATGAGATTGTGTTAATGACAATCCTCCTTCAACCCGTTTTTATCTTAATTCCTAAGATAACATCGGCCTCCCCCATGTCCTTCATGGAGAATTGTGATGACAAGAATTTCTTAACAAGATCTACTTGTTCTTGATCAGTTCCAAAGATCAACATGTCATCCACATTTAAACAAATTATGACTCCATTCATGGAATCATCAAATTTGCTATATACACACTTGTCCGCTTGGTTCAATTTGAATCCATGGGACAACACAAACTCATCAAATTTTCGATGCCATTGCTTTGGTGCTTGCTTCAGCCCATACAAGGATTTGATCAATTTGCACACCTTATGCTCTTGTCCTTGCATAATAAATCCTTCAGGTTGTTTCATATAAACTTCCTCTTCAAGATCCCAATTAAGAAACGCATTTTTTATGTCCATTTGATGGATAACCAGGTTGTGTATCGCCGTCAAGGCAATCAACAACCTAATGGTGGTGATACGTGCAACTGGTGCATATGTATCAAAGTAGTCGGTTCCATACCTTTGTCTAAAGCCTTGGACAACCAATCGGGCCTTAAACTTGTCTATAGTACCATCCACTTTCATATTCCTTTTGAAGATCCATTTACTTCCCAATGGTTTACGTCCAGGTGGAAGATCAGCCAAAACCCATGTATTGTTCCCCATGATGGAATCCATCTCATCATTAATGGCCTCCTTCCAAATGGATACATCTTGAGACTTCATTGCCTCATCAAAAGTTCTTGGTTCATCCTCAATATTGTAAAAATACAAATATTGGGATCCAATCTCGTCCCTGGTTCCCTCTACCAAGTAAACTTGGAAATCAGGACCAAAGGACGTTTTCTTCCTTACTCTTTTACTCTTCCGAATCTCTGGTTCATTGTTCCCTAGTGAGACGTCACAGTCGATGTTCCCACTAGAACAGTGAATCGTGTCATTGTCTCTACTTGAACTGGGAATAAGGTCTTTTGGTATAGCTGTCGATGAAAATCTGTTTTCATCAAATATGGCATCTCTTGACTCTATAACGGAGTGAACCGAAATAGATTTGTTTGGTTCAATCACATAGAACTTATATGCCTTGGAATGCTCAGCATATCCAATAAAAATGTACTGTACACCTCTTTCACCCAAGGTTTTCCTCTTGGGATCGGGTAGTCTTACAACAACCCTACAACCCCAAACTCGAAGGTAATTCAAGTTGGGTTTCCTTTTGAACCAAAGCTCATATGGAATAGTCTTGTTCCTCCTGTTTGGAACTCTATTCAATAGGTAACAAGCCGTTAAAATGGATTCCTCCTGTTTGGAACCATTTCTTTAAGAGCTCGATTCTTCCTCTCTGACACACCATTTTGTTGTAGTTTCATGAATGATACCTACGGATTGGAAGTATTATGGGTCAAAATATTCACCACCTCTATCAGTGCGCAACGTTTTGACCACTGTTCCCAACTGTAGTTCTACTTCAGTTTTATAAAGCTTAAATTTTTCTAGGGCCTCATTCTTAGCATGCAACAAAAGTACATAGCAATAACGAGAATAATCATCAATGTACGTGACCACATATTTCTTATTTTCCAAAGAAGGGAAAGCATGAAAATCACACAAATCACTATGTATTAAATCAAGCACGACATTGCTCCTTTGAACACTAGGAAAAGGTAGTCTAGTTATCTTAGTAAGCATGCATGTTCTACACTTTTCTATATTCATGTCAAAAGGTGGAATTAAACCAGTCCTAGAAATATCAAACATGCGTTTATAATGTACATGTCCCATCCGAGCATGCCATAAAGAAGATACTGTTCCCGAGGGAACAGATTCATGTATACAAGTCATGTAAATAGAACTTATAACTTTATTAATATTCAACTTAAACATTCCATTACATAGATAACCACGACCAACAAATACACCGCCTTTCGACAATATAAATTTGTCGGCTTCAAACCCCAAACGAAAGCCTAATTTATTAAGGATACTTCCTGAGACTAAGTTTTTCCTTATTCTGGGTACATACAACACATTATTAAGGATTAAAGTCTTCCCAGATGAGAACTCTAATTCCACTTGGCCTTTGCCTAGTACGGGGGCAATTGACTCATTTCCCATATGAAGGACACGTCCATCATCCACAAGAGTTAATAACTTGAACATAGACTTGTCCCTACACACGTGAGTGGTCGCACCTGAGTCAACCCACCATGATATCTCATCATCCTGCATAAAGAATGCCTCAGAAATCATAGAAACAAAATATAAACTAGGAGATGTAACTATATTGGGAACAATCACTGTTCCTTCCTGACCTTGATGAGATTTCTGCCCCTGTTCCTTAGAACCGTGAGCAGTCTGGTTAGAACCATTGTCCTTCTAAAATGTTCGGGCTTACCACAATTCCAACATCCAACTCCTTTTGGAGAGCGTCTCTTGTTGGGACCTTTACTTGTGTTATTACGTGGCCTTTTCTTGCCTTTGTTCTTGTTCCCTTTTTGAGAACCATCTTCCACCATGTTAATGGAGGAAGATCTTGGAGTCACTTTGTCCTTTCCTTTCTCTTGAAGTACGAAGGCCCTCCTAAATAAGCAAATCGCTTCCAAGTTCCACAAGGAAAATATCTTCCTTCTTGTGCTTCAACATGTGCTTAAAGTCTTTTCATGATGGAGGTAACTTATCAATTACACTTGAAACAGAGATGGACTCGTCCATCTTCAACTTGTGTGGAGCAAATTGCCCCAAGATACGAAGTATCTCATTAAATTGTTCCATCACCGATCTTGAATCGACCATCTTGTAACTATTGAAGTTACTGTTGGATCGTAATCGGTTAGCAGTGAGCTTGGGAACTGGCAATTAAGCTGTTCCCAAGGCAGCGGAAGTAAATAATCGCAAGTAATAAAAACAGTGAAAGGCACAGTTCCTTTATAGAGGAACCCCACTACAACCAACTAGTTGTATGGGTAAACCTCTACCTCCGCTTGGAGGATTTTGAATGACTTACTTATATTGATTGCTTTGTTCCTTAGTTACACAGCCGGATTTACACTTCTCTGTTCCTACAAGTTCTTCCTAACTCTAGCAACACTAGTAAATCCTCTCAACTGAGTTCCTAAGCTCACAACAGCAACACACAAGTAACTCAAACCTTACGCTGACTTCTCAGTTCCCTTGCTCCAGGGAACTTCAGCTTCACCGTCGTCGAGATCACACACTCGCCGGCGGGGACTTCTCTTCCTTTTCTTTCTTTTCTCTGATGTGGGTGTTTGTAAGTTCTGGGAGAAGTGCTCAGACCGAGTACTATTCATTTGGCTTTATAGTCCATTTGTCTTGGGCAGTCGCATCTTTCGTTTGTGTCCAAAATGACCTTTGCTTGATGCCCAAGTTGTACTTTCTTCACATGTGACTTTGGTTTGAACTAGGTCAACTTCTTGAATCAATCGGACCGTTGGATGAAGCGTGACAGTCTGATCCTCAGACTGTTCCCTCTGGCTGTCTGAGACAGAATCCCGCGATCTGCGCTGAACGGTCGTTGTCTTCACATGTGAGTTCCCATTTCATGGGAACTGACTTCTTCAGAGTTCCCTTGATGGAAACTCTTCATCGTTGTAAGCTTGTGTTTTCTTGTTTGTTTCTGGGAGTTCCCACTTCATGGGAACTTTCCTCTTCAGAGTTCCCTTGATGGAAACTCTTCATTGTGGCCAGTAGTGGCTTTGTCATTCATAGGAGTTCTTGGCTGTACCTGTGTTCCTTAGAAATACTTGAACAAACCACATTAGTTCCCTATGGTATTTGTCATTATCAAAACTTAAAGAGAAGTGAATCGTTGATCCGTTGCTTAGAACCAGAGGTCCCAACAACGTCCCAACAATTTCCCCCTTTTTGATGATGACAAACCCATCACAAAAATGCAAGTATTTCAATGAATGATATGCTGATGAGTTCCTAAGTATGATTTTGGGAAGTCACTCTTAGTGAGACATTTAGATTTAGGGAGCCACTTCTGGTGAGACACATAGTTCCTATTAGGCTTTTTATGCAATTGTTCCTCCTTAGCTTATGCGTGGTCTGTGATAACTTAAACTTTTAACTCATCTCACATTTTTTATCTTTCCCCCTTTTGACATCATCGAAAAATAAGCAAAGCAATATTAGGAAAGAATGGAACACGCAATCAAAATAAAGACCATTTCATTACTTAAGAGAATGTGTACAGTGGGAACCCAAGTACAATTTGTGGTCATTTTTGGATTAAGGGAACAAGAAGGGAGAGATCATGGGCTCTGAGGGAACAAGGCGTCACAAAGGCGCGTAAGGACTTGTGTAAGCTTTTCTTGTCCTCTGGCCAACACTGCCTGGTCCCTAGCAATCTGATCAAGGGTGTTGGCGATGCGGAGCAACACTGAAGAGTTCCCCTCTTGTGTACCAGACTCTAGGGGAGCCGCCTCCTCTACAGGCTCCGAGTGCCTCATCTTCTGGGCAACTGTAATGTCCAGTTCCCTTCCAAGCTCGATTTCGTCTTTAGAGGCATCCTAGAGACCCTCTTTTTGTAGGAGCTTCTTGATCAGCCCGGAGTAGGGAAGGGAGTGGGACTTGGATGCCATGCACTTTTCCATGTGCCCAAGGATAATTCGGGGAAGATTTATGGGCTTCTTGAGGAGGAAGTGGTAGAGGATGATGGCATCGGGGATGTTGACGACCAGGCGCTTTTCTTGGCGTGGGATCACCACGTTGATGATGAATTGGTGAGCGAGCTTGGCGACCAAGGACAGATGATGCGTCGAGAGGACCTTAGAGGGAACCCGACCCTCAAAAATTGTGTTGTACACCTCGGCGCTGTTGAAGTCGCCCCAGAGCTTGCTGGGCACCTCGCTAAGCCCTTGACCAGGGACCTGGAGTTGAAGGCGGATCGTAGACGTTGTAAAAATGAACTCGTCGCCTTCGTGGGAGAGAGTTCCCTGAGTGCCGTCGTTGGTGATACTGAAGTTGTTGTAGAATTGACGCACTTGTGAGGGATCTACTCTCGCAGTTTCTTGGCAGAGTCTCTCCCAGCCCTGGGCCTTGATCAGTTCCCACAGTTCCTCCAGACCATTTTCAGTTAGCACCTCTTTAGAAACAATGAGGTGAGGGAGAAGCTTTCGGCGCTCATTGACATGATGCTTGGTGGTCCCCTTCCCCTTCCTTGACTTGCTTTTGGATTTGTTCCCCCTAGAGACCGTGCGAGGTCCTTTCTGCTGAGGGGGTGCAGCCGCTTCGATCATAAGCACGCGGTCCCTTGGTGGTGGGGAACTCGCGGACACCAACATTTGGTGTCCAGGTGTAGGGATACGTGCTGGCTCCTTTGTAGCTGGAGCTTCTTCTTCTTCTTCGACCTCATCATGGGAGGTCCCTTCTTCCTCGGAGGAGCTCGAACCCGAGCCCTCCGCGTCATCTCCAGGATGACTTGTTGTTGCCTCAGCACCTCCAGCTGGTGCGAGGTCCCTTGTCTCTGTGGGCTCTTGAGGGGCAACCTTTTCTGGGGACTTTGTCCCTTGGGAGACTGTGTGCTCAGAGGGACCCCTGTTGAGTTCTTCCTCGATGGCCTTGAGCTGGGCTTCCTCCTCCAAAGATCCCATGATGATCGGAGGAGGGTCCTTGGTCATTTTGCCGATGACCACAGAAAGAGGAAGATCGTCGTCGTCTGAGGAGAGGGCGACGGTACTTTTGGATGGTGAGGGAGAGGGGAGTTTGGTGGTGGTGGGAGACGTGATGGAAGAGGGGAGAGGAGAAGAAGGAATAGGGGTTGTGAGTTGAGTGGAAGGAGGAGGAAGGGATCTGCGGTCCTGTGGAGGAGAGATCCCCGAAGCGGAGATGGGAGTGGTGGAAATGTGTTTTGGTGAGGAAGGAGAAGGCGTTTTGTGAGGTGAAGGTGGAGTTGGAGATCCCGTAATGATGGGAACGAGAGGAAGTGAAGGAGGTTGGGATGTTGGAGTTCCCATCGTGGCGGGAACTGGAGGAGGTGGCGAAGGAGGTCCCTCGATTTGAAGAGGAGGGATGGAGGAGGAAGAGGGAAGTAGACTCTGGGGTTCGGAGTTCCCATCGTCGGAAGGAAAAGGGTAGGGAGGTTTGGGAGCACAAGAACTCTCCTTGGAGCAGTTCAGGTAGTCCTCAAATCGGAAGAAAGCCTTCTTTCTGGGCTCCGAGAATTCAGAGGCCTCAAAGTGTTTACGCTTTTTGGATTTTGAGGGGTCGTGGGAGTGTTTGGATTTTTTGGATTTTGAGGGATCTTTTGATGAGTGGCGATGTTGGGATGAGTGGCGATGTTTGGATTTATGGGGTTTTTCATTGATGGAGGGGCGAGCATCTCCGAAGTTGTCAACGATGACAACTCCGGAGGAGGTGTTGGTGGTTGGAGGTGGAAGAGGAAGAGATTCGGAGGAGGAAGAGGTCCAGGAGACGGTTTCGTCGACCTGAGGAGGAGGAGGGGGCAAGAAGGGGCTTACTTGATTGTATAGCCCTTGAATGAGGACATCCTTCATGGTTGGGTCTTGTTCTTGCTCGATCTCGTTCAGTTGAGTGATGAAGAGAGTGCGAGGATTGGCAAGTAACCACTCTTTGATTTGTGCGAATGTGTGTTGAGGGGCCATTTTTGTAAGAATTTGGGAGGCTTTGGAGGTTTCTTGAAAAGAGAGTGAAAAGGATTTGGGGAAGACGAATGACAGGGATGTAAGATGGAGTAAAGGGCCTAAAAATGGCAAAGAGGGGTTTTAAAGGAGAGAGGAGGTGAAGGGTAGAAAGGGAAGTGGAATAACCTCGATAACCGTTGCCCAATGAACGTGGGGCGACGTTTCAACTTCTCAAGCACGCTTCTGGACACGCGTCACAATCTCTTGGGAAGTCCTTTTCAAATTTTGAATACTTGGCCTGTAACGCTTCAGAGCTTCTGACACGAAAGTCCGCTTCCCAAGTGACGGTTTTTCTTTGAAGATTAGTCAGTGTTCCCTTTGTAGATGCAGCAGTTCCCATGATCTTTTCAAGGTCAGGGAGAGTGAAGTGGTTGAGGGAACTTCACACTCATCTTTTTGTGGGGCTAGGGAACTCAAAGGGAACCAGACAATTTGCAACTCGATAAAGGAAATGTTTTGGCTCATGAGAAGCATTTGTCTGGTCCCTAGCTTAAGGTGGGTCATATGATCAACCGTCATGGTGGCTTGTAATGAGGGATAAAGGGAACTCTGGTTGATCATTTTGGGCCAAAAGAAATAGAGTTCCTTTGTACACATTTTTCTCTAGACTAGTAATCATGGCATAGTGAAAGCAATGAATCCAAGTTCCTTATCATGCAATTTTAGATAAACTAGTCAGGCATTGAGAGAGAGATAAAAAAGGACTTGTTTAGTTTAGAGTTATCATCCCTAGAAGCATTCGAAAACGCTGGTAGGGACGTCTGTCTAAAGCTTTGGTAAGAATATCCGCAATTTGCTCTTCAGTTCTACAGTGTTCCATCGAAATGTTCCCATTCTCAACATTGTCACGTAGAAAGTGATGCCTTATATCAATATGCTTAGTTCTAGAATGATGCACAGGATTTTTGGAAATGTTTATGGCACTAGTGTTATCACAGAGTATGGGAACTGGGCCAAAAGACATACCGTAATCCTGGAGTTGTGACTTAAGCCATAGAACCTGGGAACAGCATGATGCGGCAGCCACATATTCAGCTTCAGCTGTGGAGAGTGCCACTGAGTTTTGCTTTTTAGATCCCCACGAAACTAAGCAAGACCCTAGGAACTGGGCCATTTCTGAAGTGCTCTTTCTGTCAACCAAGTGCCTTGTAAAGTCAGCATCTGTGTATGCAATGAGCTCAAGGGAACTGTTCCTTGGATACCAAAGGCAAAAGTTATTGTTCCCTTTGAGATACCTGAAAATTCTCTTCACCTCTTTCAGGTGTGATTCCTTAGGGTTAGCTTGAAAACGAGCACAAAGACATACGGAGAACATGATATCAGGTCTACTAGCTGTTAAGTAGAGAAGGGACCCGATCATACCTCGATAGTTCCTTTGGTCCACACTGATACCTGTTTCATCTGCATTTAGCCTTGAATTTGGTGAGATGGGAGTGTCAATGGGCTTTGAATGTTCCATCCCATACTTCACGAGCATTTCCTTGATGTATTTCTGTTGATGGATCTTTGTTCCCTCCTTTGTTTGGGATATTTGAAGTCCCAAGAAGAACGTGAGTTCCCCAATGAGACTCATCTCAAACTCATTGCTCATGAGGTCCTTGAACTTTTCTACAAGAGTTTCGTTAGTTGCTCCAAACACAATGTCATCAACATATACTTGCACAATCAAAATGTCTTTAGATTCTTTCTTTAAAAACAAAGTCTTGTCTATGGAACCATGAATGTATCCATGGGACAAGAGGAATTGAGCAAACCTGTCATACCAAGCTCGGGGAGCTTGTTTGAGTCCGTAAAGGGCCCTTTCCAGGAAATAGACATGGTTGGGCATTTTCTCATCTTCGAATCCTGGAGGTTGGGCCACATACACTTCTTCCTTGAGATGTCCATTTAGGAAGGCTGTTTTCACATCCATTTGATAAAGTTTGAATCCCTTGTGAGCAGCATAGGCGATGAGGAGTCTGATTGCCTCGATCCTGGCAACTGGTGCGAAGGTCTCATCGTAGTCAATCCCTTCCTCTTGCCTGTATCCTTGTGCTACTAACCTAGCCTTGTTCCTTGCTACAGCTCCAGTATCATCGAGCTTGTTCCTAAAAACCCATCGGGTTCCTATGATGTTCTTGTTTTTGGGCCTAGGAACTAGCTTCCAAACTTTGTTTCTCTCGAATTGGTGGAGTTCCTCTTGCATGGCTTGAATCCAATCTGGGTCCTTTAATGCTTCTTTGATATTTTTGGGTTCCACCATTGAAACAAACACGTTAAAAGCACAAAAATTATTGAGAGAGGAACGAGTCTGCACACCTTTAACAAGAGGGGAGATGATGTTCTCAAGAGGGTGGTCCTTCCTTTGTTGAAAGGTTCTTATATGAGTGAGTTCCTTTGCATGTGTATCATCCTCAGTCGATGTTTCCTTGTCATGGGAACTCTCATCTCCAGCTTCTTCATTTGATGTTTCTTCAGAGATTTCTGGCAGGTTTCCTCTTTGTTCCCCTTGAATACTTGATTCTGGCAAGGTATTGTCTTGGGGAACAGCAGAGTTGTTCCCTGAAGAGGGGACCTCGAGTGAGTTGGATGTGTCTTGTGGTTCTTCTGAGGAAGGAGCCTCGAGGAAGGTTTGATCAGTGAGGGTTGGACCTTCGTCGTTGTTCCCTGGTTGCGGGATATGGCTTGCACTTGGATAGTCTTCATCCCTTTTTCTTGGCTCATCCTCGTCATCATCATCGTCTTCATGTCTAACTAGCTTGAACAGAGTTCCCTTCCCTTGGGTCTCGGTTCCCATCTTTACAGACTTTTCATTGAAGACGACATGAATGCTTTCCTCTATCTTCTTGGTTCTTTTATTGTAGACCCTGTAAGCCTTGCTTTGTGATGAGTATCCCAGGAAGATCCCTTCGTCTCTTCTGGGGTCGAATTTGCCAAGATTGTCTTTGCCGTTGTTGTGAACAAAACATGTGCAACCAAATGTTCTCAAGTGTGAGATGTTTGGTTTTCTCCCTTTGATGAGCTCATAGGAAGTCTTGTTGATCAGGGGCCTTGTCATGGCTCGATTTAGGATGTATGTAGCTGTGGAGATTGCTTCAGTCCAGAAGTACTCAGGAACTCCACTTTCGAGCATCATGGTTCTAGCCATGTCCTCCAGAGTTCTGTTCTTTCTCTCGACCACTCCATTTTGCTGAGGAGTGCGAGGAGCTGAAAAGTTGTGAGAGATCCCATTTTGCTCACAGAAGTTTAGGAACTCCGAGTTTTGAAACTCAGTTCCGTGATCAGATCTGATTGCTTTCAGTTTCAGCCCCAAGCTTACATCTGTTCTTTTGATGAAGGGCTCAAATTCTTCAAACGCTTGTGATTTTGCCTTCAAGAAAACAACCCAGGTGAATCTTGAAAAATCATCAATTAAAACATACATGTACCTTTTTCCACCGTAGCTAGCTGTTCTCATGGGACCACAGAGATCCATGTGAATCAACTCCAGGGACCTGGTTGTGCTTATCAGCTTTTTGGGTTTAAAGGAGGTTCTGGTCTGTTTCCCTCGAACACATGCTTCACACATTTTGACTCCTTCGAGATTAATTCGTGGAAGACCAATGACCATATCTTGTAGATAAAGCTTCAGGATTTGATTTACACCAGCATGTCCCAATCTTCGATGCTAGAGTTCAGTGTCATCTTGGGAACTCGCAAGGCACAACTTCATTGGTGGTTCAAAGTTGATGTCCACCACATACACATTGTTGTATCTTCTTCCTCTCAGAATTACTTTGTTGGTCTTCTTGTTGATGACGAGACATTCATCTGAGTCGAAAGTGACGATGTTGTTCCCTTGATCACACATCTGGGAGACACTCAGCAGATTGTATCCCAGATCCTTTACCAGATTTACGTTGCTGACTTTGATAGATTTATTGAGCAACACTTCTCCTTTTCCAATAACTTCTCCTTTGTTCTTGTTGCCAAATGAGACGTGGCCTCCTTCGGCATGAGTGTGGAGTGAGATGAGGATATCCTTGTTTCCTGTCATATGGTTCGAGCATCCACTATCTATGAACCATGTACTGTTCCCTCTCACTGCCACCTACAAGGAAAAGTTAGTGTTTTGACCAACTAATTGAGACAGGGCTCAAGACCAACTAATTGAGAATTTATGTGTTCTTGTTTTTCCAACTTGTTTTGCAGTTTTATGTTATCTTTGACAAGACTTGAAAGAATTTTCAACAACTCAGGTTTTTCATAATTACTCAAGGAATCAAGAACAATTTCAGTGGTTACCTCACTGGGTTGTTCCCCAGTGGTGTCTCCTATGGCCATGCCACACATGTCTGGGACTGCCCATGACTCAGGATCTTCATCTTCATCATCACTCCAGGTAGCAATGTAGGCCTTCTTTCCTTGCTTCCTGCCATCAGTTCCTTGTGGACATTCCTTCGCAAAATGTCCTTTCCTGTTGCATTTGTAGCAAGTCACTTCTGAGAGATCCTTCTCTATGGGCTTTCTTTGGGAACTCTGTCCCTTTCCCCAGTTCCCACTATTCCGTTGAGACTTTCCTTTGTAGAAATTTCGAAGAGCCTTTGTTACAAGAACTAGCTCTTCATCCTCTTCTTCTTCAGAGTCTTCATGTTGTTCTTGGGTTGATTTGAGCATCTTTTCAATCTTGAGTGCGATCCCTCGATGAGCTCGAGTTTGTTCCTTATCATCGATCTTCCTCTTCTCATGTCCTACTAGCTTTCCAAACACTTGATGAAGCATAAGTGTTCGATTTTCTGGGTTTTCCTTGAACATCGTTCTCTCGTTTGCCCATTCTCCAGTCAATCCATTGAAGAGCTGTTGGACCTTCATTTTGTGGGTGATTTCTTCTTTTGTGATCCCCAATCCTTCCATCTTGGTGCAAAGTCCTTCAAACCGGGATTGGTAGCTATCGACGGACTCTCCCATTTCCATTTGGAAGTTGTAGAACTCCCTTTTTGCATTCATCTGAAGATCTTCTCTAAGATCTGAGTTCCCAACGTGCATTTGTTGGATGGCTTCCCATATTTCGTTGGCTGTGTCAAGGTTTGCAACCCTGTCACAATCTTGTACGCACATGGACCTCTTTAGGTACTGTTTGGCTTTGTAGTTTGCCTCCATGCACTTGTACTCGTTGGGACCCCACTTTGAGAGGTCGTTGACAATAGCTGGATCGATTTCGAAGTTCCCCCTTTCGATGACGCACCAGGCTTGGTAGTCTTGGCCACGCATCCAATCTTTCATGTTGCGTTGCCAGCTTTCAAATCTTCCTGTTATAAGCCTTGGCGGCTTGTTGGTATTGTTCCCCACCTGAGTAAGTTCCTGAGCCATTTTGGCACCTGCGATGCTAACACAAATCTAGAGCGCTAGCTCTGATACCAATTGTTGGATCGTAATCGGTTAGCAGTGAGCTTGGGAACTGACAATTAAGCTGTTCCCAAGGCAGCGGAAGTAAATAATCGCAAGTAATAAAAACAGTGAAAGGCACAGTTCCTTTATAGAGGAACCCCACTACAACCAACTAGTTGTATGGGTAAACCTCTACCTCCGCTTGGAGGATTTTGAATGACTTACTTATATTGATTGCTTTGTTCCTTAGTTACACAGCCGGATTTACACTTCTCTGTTCCTACAAGTTCTTCCTAACTCTAGCAACACTAGTAAATCCTCTCAACTGAGTTCCTAAGCTCACAACAGCAACACACAAGTAACTCAAACCTTACGCTGACTTCTCAGTTCCCTTGCTCCAGGGAACTTCAGCTTCACCGTCGTCGAGATCACACACTCGCCGGCGGGGACTTCTCTTCCTTTTCTTTCTTTTCTCTGATGTGGGTGTTTGTAAGTTCTGGGAGAAGTGCTCAGACCGAGTACTATTCATTTGGCTTTATAGTCCATTTGTCTTGGGCAGTCGCATCTTTCGTTTGTGTCCAAAATGCCCTTTGCTTGATGCCCAAGTTGTACTTTCTTCACATGTGACTTTGGTTTGAACTAGGTCAACTTCTTGAATCAATCGGACCGTTGGATGAAGCGTGACAGTCTGATCCTCAGACTGTTCCCTCTGGCTGTCTGAGACAGAATCCCGCGATCTGCGCTGAACGGTCGTTGTCTTCACATGTGAGTTCCCATTTCATGGGAACTGACTTCTTCAGAGTTCCCTTGATGGAAACTCTTCATCGTTGTAAGCTTGTGTTTTCTTGTTTGTTTCTGGGAGTTCCCACTTCATGGGAACTTTCCTCTTCAGAGTTCCCTTGATGGAAACTCTTCATTGTGGCCAGTAGTGGCTTTGTCATTCATAGGAGTTCTTGGCTGTACCTGTGTTCCTTAGAAATACTTGAACAAACCACATTAGTTCCCTATGGTATTTGTCATTATCAAAACTTAAAGAGAAGTGAATCGTTGATCCGTTGCTTAGAACCAGAGGTCCCAACAACGTCCCAACAGTTACTCACGAGGAACTTCACACTTGAAGCATCCTCAGCCATGTATTTGGACTCTAATGAATCCCAAAGTTCCTTGGCAGATTCAACATTTTGGTACACATCAAAGAGAGAATCAGACATACCATTTAAGATGTCGCTTCTACAAATGTAGTCAACGTTCTCCCACTTGCTCCTCTTCCTTAGGGCTTCAACCAACACTTCATCATCGGACACCTCGGGCATCGGAGTGGACAACACATACACCACCTTGAGCGTGGTCAGGAGGAAATGCATCTTCTTTTGCCAACGATGAAAATCCATTCCCTCAAACTTCTCCAACTTTTGGACCTTTGTCGTCATCTCATGTACGGACGTCATTGATTAAAATTCTGATTTCGATTGTAAGGACTGAGCATCTTGATGGGAACAGTCAGCGAAATCCCTTGTCCAGTTTTAAATCCTGCTTGCAGTCTGCGAGGGAACAATCAATGATACCTGTACTCGGATAGATTTGAATCGTGTGAACACTTTCCGAAATCAGAATTTCGCCCCTTACAAGCCTTAGGGAATCCACGAAATATGAAGTGAGATAAGACAAATCTTTTAGTTCTCTCCAAGGCTTTTGGAAAGAACTAAACTATAGTGTAATAAAAAATTATGGCTTCGGTTTTGATTTGATCGAAAGAGAGATCTTGTTCAACCACCACGACTCTATTCCCATTTGCCTTTAAATAGGACGTGGGAAATGATAGGGATTCATTTCTGGCCGTTTCACAGAAGTTACATGGTGGTTACATGGCGGTTACCAACGGTTACCAACCCTTCCTTCTATCACCAACGTCTCTCAACAAAGAGACACGTGTTTAACTTCAAACCAGTCATAAAGGGAAGTTACTAGACGTTTAAACATCAGTTATCAAGGCGATTATCATCCACTAAGCACGTGGCGAAAATTCCGCAAGACCGCTAAACTGTTGTTCCCTACAACACAGTTGTTGTTCCCTACAGCTTATTTGTAGTTTTCATTGTTCCTTAAGGAACATCGTAACTTATCCTTTATATATCCCTCTAGACCTCAAGTATACTTACACAAGCGTGTACTCCACACCCCCAAACTTGTGATATAGCTAAGTGAGATCCCATAACATCGTATGAACCCCGATCACACTAAAAGGCATTGTTCCCATATAGGGAACAGTCACTTGATGACACTAAAATCACCAACATAACGTACATTAAAAACATCCTGCGTTACAGAAGTTACACAAGTAACAAGATAGTCATCATGTTTTGACAAAAATATACATTGAAAAGAAGGATCTGAATTAGATACGCAGTTTCAAAAACAAATAGTTTTGACCATGAGATCACTACTAATTGACTGGGCTTAGCAGTAGCATCATAGAAGCAGATGGTCAAATTACCTAAGCAGCACTACTGACCATTGGAAATATAGCTGAATTTGCATACACAAAAGAAGGCCAAAATCCAGGTCCAGATTGGCACACCAAATTTGTGTGTAACCTAGGATCCATGGCATTGTGATACGCTTGATTATATTAGGTTAATTAGGATAATCATTTATATTTAAGAATATTAAATATTTCCTTTATTTAGGATTTAGTTTTATATTTTAGTAGGATATCATTTCAGTGTTATCTTTTCCGATTTAGCTAGCTACGAGAGTTATTATAAATACTCTCCTATTGTTATGTTTTTAATTAATCAATAAATGACAAATTATCCAAAACCCTAATCTCCCTTTCTCATGCGTCTTTCTCTCTTCTGCCAATTCCCCAGTCAATTTGGCTCTTCTTCCTCTATTTCCTCAATTTCACTACTATTCTCCTTACTTTAGTACTAATATAATACGCTTTTTCATATCAATTGGTGCTTTCATTCCCCGAACTCTCCAATCACCATGTCTATCCTTACAGGCAATAATTCTGAAAACCAAGATTTCGGAGCCATTCTTCAAACCATGTCGTTGAAATTCGACGTTATGGATCAACGATTCGACGCTATGGATCAACAATTGGATCGACTTTGTCATCTCCTGGGCAGTCCTCACGAAGATGCGAGCGAGGTGGAGTGCAACCCTAGCCCCGCGCCCGTCGTCAAGGTTCCGGAACCCGCGGCCAGCGTGACCCGCGCCCGCGGTTTCTTACCCGTGCCCACGCCCGCGGCTTCCCCTGGCCTTCGTTTTTCCTTGTCCGACGCCAGCAGATTTAATTATTAAAATTCTTGGCGCCAATTTGGAACAACAGTAGACTGAAACTTCAATCGCAGTTGTGCCCGACACTCCAATTGATGTGAAACACATCGACATTATCGAGGTCAACTTTGGGTTGGGTTCCTTTGGCATCCCTACCACGTGGCGAGCTTTACATTACATGTTTCGTCTTCGACCAGGAGTGCCACATCTTATGCCGTATGATAGAGGAAAGACATTGATTCCGACTTCTTCTCCTGATTTCCGCCTCGAGGACGAGTTGTTCTCACCGGGGAGTAATTGATACGCTAGATTATATTAGATTATATTAGGTTAATTAGGATAATTATTTATATTTAAGAATATTATTATTTCCTAGATACGAGAGTTATTATAAATATTTTCCTATTGTTATGTTTTTAATTAATCAATAAATGACAAATTATCCAAAACTCTAATCTTCCTTTCTCCTGCGTCTTTCTCTCGTCTGCCTCTTCCCTAGTCAATTTGGCTCTTCTTTTTCTATTTCCTCAATTTCACTATTGTTCTCCTTACTTTGATATTAATACGACACGCTTTTTCGTATCACAATCTTTAGCCTCAATTAATACAAATGAATGTTGAACTTTGTTTCATGATCTACAAGACCATATGCATTGGTGAAACCCGTGAAACCCATGAAACCCAAAAAAAATATTCACTTTTTTCATTTCTCTCTCATCCACATCATCTTAAACTCTCCCAATTTCATTTCATGAAACTCACTCAAATATCAATGAAACCCATGAAACTCACTTTTCTACTTTTCTCACTTTCCAACAATTATTCATTTCTCCATACACAATTACAATTATATTTTTCATTTATTAATTTTAAATATTTCTATATCTAATTAATTTTTAACAACTTATAATTTGGCTAATTTTATTGTATTTTTGAGTTTTAGCTTTGTAAAAATATATTTTAAATTCCAAGAAAAATTAAAATAAATAAATTTGGATATTTTTCCAATATCACGGATATATGTATATATTATAAATAATTTAATTTTATAAAAACTAATTTTTCAGAATATGTGTTTGTTTACTCTAAACCAACCCAAAAAAATAATTTAATTTTAAAATATTTCAAGCATATAGAAAATGGGTGTCTATGGATAGATAAAAAAAATTTATGAATTATAGTATAATTTATTTATTTTATTATTAATTAAAAATGGACAAAATAACTAAACATTAACTTAAAGCTTAATTAGTCAAAAGTGGGCAAAAGTACTTGCCATGTGGCGTCTCCCAATTGGCTAGAGTTGGTAAAATGGGAAAGTGAAACTCCTTGGGTGGGTTTCGTCAGGCGAAACCAAAAGCACAATTTCACCCCATTTTCTTTTCTTTTTTTGGGTGAAACTTGTGTGAAACTGGGGGTGAAACCCCCACTACTGATGCTAAGAGCATGGGCAACGGCAAAACGGAAATCGGTTTCGCCTAAGTTTCACCCAATTTTTGATTAAAAGAAAAAAACAAATGCGTGAAACTTGCCACTGGAATTTCGGCAGATGAAACCCAATTCATGGGTTTCATTGTCAGCCACCTCATATGAAGAGCCAATGGGGGAGTGCCAAGTGGCACTCTTTTTTGGCTAATTTAATATAAATTTGTATAGGTTAGTATTTGATTATTTTAACTAATTTTAAATTAATAATAATAAAAATAAATTATACTATAAGTAATGATTTTTTTATCTATCCATAGATACCAATTTTGTATATATTTGATTCACTTTAAAATTAAATTATTTTTTTTGGTTGATTATGGGTAAACAAACACATATTAATCACTTTTTAAAAAAACTCATGGTTTTAACTTATAAAAATTATATTAAATTCATAAATTTTTATCGAATTTATTTTTCACCAATTATATATATATATTAAGTTAAAAATTGGTGCAATATATATATATATAATTACCTATATCCATTTTAATTTGCATCAATTTTTAAAATTAAAACATATTGTAATTTGCATCAATTTTCACCAATTATATATATATATATTATTTTAAATTTTTTATGAAATTTTAAAACATATTTTACAAACCCAAAACTCAAAAATATAATAAAATTAGCCAAATTTTAATTTGTTTAATTAGCTATAGAAATATTTAAAATTAATAAATGAAGGGTGTAGTTGTAATTGTGTATATATAAATAAATGGTTGTTGGAAATGAGAAAAGTATAAAAGTGGTTTCATGGGTTTCATGGGTTTCATTGATATTGGAGTGAGTTTCATGAAATGAAATTGGGAGAGTTTAAGATGATGTTGAAATGAAAAAAATGGGTATTTTTTGAGTTTCATGGTTTTCACGGATTTCACCAATGCAGATGGTCTAACAAATACATATTTAGACATCATATCTAGTAACAAAACCTTCGAATTATATATAACCTCAGTCTCTCAGATTAATTAATCAAGCACATGACTGAAACACTAAATAAAGCCTCTTATACTAACTGAAAAAATGCCTCTGACTTATGAAACATTTACATTTTCATATGATCATGAACATTAAAATAAGCCTTTTCACTAAAGCCTAAACAATGAACTAAATGCCAAAATTCAATAAGGACTAACTGATGAGTGGTCTGAATCAAACTTACTGCTTCAAACTTATACTAACTAAGTTGCAGCAAAAAGTTCAAAAGTAAACACACAAAAACTATTAAAATGAGAGGGAAAATAGTTTAATACAGCAAAAAGATAGACAATACAGAAGAGGGAGAAGCTAGAGTTGATGATAATTAGTTGTCAGAACATGTTCACATGAACAAACTCCATTGTTATTAATTTTTTTTATCATCATGCCGATAGTTCATTTGTTTGGCTTAGGAGAATTGTCTAATTTTTTAGATCTCTCCATTCTTTCATTTAAGAATGTAATTAATCATATAAATCACCAACTTATGAGGGAAATATAGCATTGAATGAACTAATTGATAAAGAAGGAAGGGAAATAGTTAAGAGCTAATTATTGCAAGCATACAAGTTTCAAGTCCCCATATATAATATTCCTTCTCCTCAATTTTATATCCTTCAACATGAGGATAGTCATGGATATCATAGATAACATATTACCAATGTGGAAGCCTTTTTTTTTTTTTTTTGGATAAAAACTCCTTTCATTAAACTTGAAACAAGGTCCTTTGCAAGAATGTCATAGAGATCAACAGGAAAATAAAATAAACATCTGAAGAAACTAAAAAAGGAGCAAATGGCTTCCAACAGGCAAGCCAGTTCGCTGCAGCATTAGCCGATCGTAGTACATACTCCCAGTTACACAGCAGAAAGCTCGCTCCCATCTCAATGGCCATTGCCATCACAACTCCGTAGACAGTGTTTGGACACGAGCCACCATTTGCAAGCTTAATCAACTTCTGGCAGTCTGATTCTATGATCACTTTTCCAAGACCATTTGAGCGACCCACCTGCAGACCCCATAGTATTGCCTCCGCCTCCGCCACTTCAACAGTCGTACCTGTTTGGATTTTCTTGGCTCCTGCAAACAGCACTTCACCATCAGAATTCCTTGCAATTACCCCAATACCGCACTCTCCATCTTTTACCGCAGCATCACAATTAATTTTTACCCACTCCACCGGCGGTTTCTTCCAGCTCTGCTCTGTCACACATTCGGTTCTACAAGGTTTTCTAAAACACAGCTGTTCCTTCCTAAATTCAGCTTGCAAAATACGACCTTCATCCACAATCTCGGATGGCAGAGTCGTGATCTCTTCAAATATTTTTAAAATTCGAGCACGCCATATTCCCCAGCACCAAAAGGCCAATATCTCTTCCTCCTCTGTTGACAGTCCTTGAACTCCCTCAGCCCAGTCCAGAAAAGAACCAGCATTCAGTCCCATCTGCTTAATCAATGGCATCTCATTCCAAATTGTGCGAAGGCGCCTGCATAGGAAGACCGCATGTAACGTGCTCTCCTCTTGGCCACAGAAACAGCAGGACGGATCAACATTTACTTTCCTCTTGACCAGATTAACCTTGCAAGGCAAGATGTTCCTCCCTGCGCGCCAGAGAAAAGAACAGATCCTAGGAGGCACTTTTAAACTCCATAACTTCTTCCAAAAAGTACCAGCTCTCATTCCATCTGCCTGGCTCTCCCTCTGATTCTTTCTTTGTTGCGCTAAATGGTATGCTGATTTTACTGTAAAAATTGCTGATTTTACTGTAAAAATCCCATCACTAGAGAAAAACCAATAGCGATAATCAGAGACTGCAACATCAATCAAGTGTATCTCAAGAATTCTCTCCACATCACAAGCCTCCAACATTTCATATAGTAGAATTCCAGCATTTCCTATCCCAGTCGATTAAGGGACCGTTTGGTGTAAGAGTATGGAAAGGAAAGGGAAAGGAAACAAATTTATATGGAAGAGTGGTGATGATCCTCTCTTTTTTGTGTCTAGAGAGAGGGAGAAGGGAAATGATTAAAGGAGAATAGAATATATGCTTACCCCATGTCAAAATGAAGGAAAGGGATGAGGAGAGTTAACTCAAATTTAAATGAAAATTGGGAAAAAGAGGGTAATGGTTACCACTTGTATCAATGAATCATAAACAAAAAATAAGCTAGATACATTTTCTTAACCATTTCCTTTCCACATCTAAAACCAAACGGGCCCTAAGTCTATAACCTTCATGTCTTCATCAGCCCCCTTGAAATTACCAATCGGTTTGAAAGAAAAAGGCCTATGGATCCACCGATCTTTCCACATCCTAATATCATTCCCATTTCCTACCTGCCACACAATTCCCATCTCGAGCAACTCCTTTCCTTTATGTATGCTTCTCCAAGTATAGCTTGGTTTAAAGCCAATTGACGACTCCATAAAGCTAGTTCTAGGGAAGTACCTTGCTTTGAAAAGCCTGGATAAAGAGAGGTTGGGTCTTGTAAAATCCTCCAAATCCCTAAAACCAAGATCCTCGTTCAGCTTTGACTCACATAAGCACTTCCAGCTCATCCAGTGCATTTTATTCATGCCATCCATTGCAGATCAATTGCTCAATCTCTTGACATAAACCACTAGGAAGAAGAAAGCACGACATCGAGTACATCGGGATTGCCTGCACAACTGATTTTATAAGAGTCTCCTTTCCTGCCCTAGATAACGTCGACGCCTTCCAACCTTTTAACTTCTTCCAGACCTTCTCCTTAATCTGAGCAAAGATGACCTTTTTCGACCTACCCACCATAGTCGGTAAATCGAGATACTTCTCATGCTTGTCAACTTCCTGCACTCCTAATATCCTTTGTACCTATGATCGACGCTCCCCATCAACATTTGTACTAAACAACAGTTAAGACTTTGCCAAATTTACCTGTTGACCTGACACAGCTCCATAATCATGGAGGATATTGACAATTTCACTAGCTTGTTGACAGGTCGCTTAAGCAAACAAGATACTATCGTCAGCGAAAAACAAATGGGAAACCGTCGAAGCCATTCTAGCAATTTTTATACCCCTGAAACTGCCTTCTTGTTCACTTCTTCTGATAAGTGATGAAAAGCCCTCGGCAACCAGCAAGAACAAGTAAGGAGATAACAGGTCGCCTTGCCTAAGTCCCCTCTATGGAAAAACCTCTTGAGATGGACTTCCATCCATTAAAACAGAAAAGGAGACACTGGTCACACACCTCATGATAAGCTCGATCCATCTATTAGAGAACCCCATAGCATGCATATTATTTTTCAAAAAGCTCCATTCGACCCGATCATACACTTTGGCCATATCCAATTTTAACGCCATGTACCCTTTCTTCCCGGTCTTCTTGTTCTTCATGTGATGAAACAACTCAAAAGATACTAACACATTGTCTGTAATTAGCCTGCAAGGAACAAAAGCACTTTGCGACAAAGACACCACCTTAAGTAGTATCTCTTTCAGTCTATTAGCCAGCACCTTTGAAATTATCTTATAGAGGACATTGCATAAGCTAATAGGGCGTAAATCCTTCATGCGAGATGGGTCAGACACTTTAGGAATCAAAGATATAAAAGTATGGTTCAATTTTTCACGGAATGGGGCACCATTCAAAATATTCAACTCAAAAGAAATAATTTCGGCTCCGACAATATGCCAATGTTGTTGGAAAAACAACGTTGACATACCATCCGGGCCGGGTGATTTAGTAGGATGCATTGAAAAGAGCGCAGAGCGTACCTCTTCCCCGGTAAAAGGGTGCAAAAGCTGAGTTATCCTCCTCCGTTACTATAGGCGAGATTCCTTGAGGAGCCGAATCTGTATGAGTGTCATGATCAGTTTTAAATAGTTTTGAAAAATACTTCACTGCCACTCGTGTCTTATTCTCCCTACTCCTCCATTCCAGCCCCTCCTCATCAACTAATCTGCGGATTTTGTTCCTCTTCCTTTGCCCATTAGCTTTTTTATGAAAAAAGGAAGAGTTATGATCGCCCCACTTCAGCTCATTAGTTTTCTCTCTTTTGGAACCATAACAACTCCTCTTTTTCCATGAGCTCTCTTTCTTGTTTTTCCAACTCCCTCCTACGCCCCACCCATTCACCTCTCATTCCCATTTTTTGCAACCTTCTGAGCTCCTCCCTTATTTTCTCCAACCGATGCAATATATTACCAAACTCCCTACGGTTCCATTCTCGAAGCTCACCCGCACACCTCTCAAGTTTGCCCATCACCCCCCCTTCACAATTAGACGCACTAGGATTTTTCCAACTATTTCCCACAACAACTTCACACCCCTCATGTTGTACCCACATTGCCTCAAACCTAAAAGGTTTTGGACCCCTAGAATGCTCTCCCTCCACTTCTTCACGTTTGAAGACCTCAATAATAATCGGGAGGTGATAAAAAAAATATGTGGAAGCCTTTAATAACAGCTTAGTGAAGCTGCTCCGCCAAAAAACACACAAGGAAGAAAAATTAATCTTGATTTACTTATTTACTCCGTACGAAATACACATGTATGTTCTACTTTTGCCACTAATTTTGGGTATCATCCATCACATTACTGAATCTATTGACATTCGGGTTCAACTATTGTGCCTTTTCATGATTCCAAAGGTCAATTTATGCAGAGATTGGAGGTACAGTAATGTGGGGTATACACCAAAGGCATAATTGGGTAAAATTTTTATATAAACATCTATTTTAAAACAAAAAATAAAGGCTTTAAGAACAAGTATTGTGAAACGGAGGGATTACTAATTTAGCACAAAACGGTAAAAACATTGAGATAAAGATTGGTTGGGCCTGGAAGGAAAGCGGCGCCCCTCAACAATCTAGAACCTACAAAATCGGTGTCCCTCACAGTCGAGCATACATGAACCCTCGCCTTATTAGAAACTGAAACGGCAAATTAGGCAAAAAAAAAAAAGCAAATCCAATCAAGAAATTTAGCACATAATACTCAAATTAGCAACAATAAACAAGAGGATTTAGGATTTGCAATGTTGTAAACAAGTTTGGTAGTAAAATTTAGCTTACATCCAACCTCCTCTTCCAAAGCTCCGATGCCCCTTGAGGAAGACACTAGGACAGACCAAGCGGTCCCGGTCCACCCTAAAAAAATTAGAAAAAAAAAAAAAAAAAGGTAAATTAAATAATAATAAAAGATAAATTTAGTTAACCAAAATTAGTTAAATTAAGGTAATTTAGTCCAAATTAGCCCACCCTAATTTGAAATCCTGGGTTCGTCAATAACGATTGAGATTGGAGTTTAACGACAACCACCACCTCCTCTTCCAATCCCCTGGCCACCTTGAAACCTTACTCCTCTTTTCCTTCGTTCAAAGTTTGTTCTCTCTTTTGTCTCTTTCTTCTTCGTTCTTTACCATCTATTTCGCATATAGAACCCTAATTTTGATAATGAAAATTTGGATAGGTTTCAGCTACCGCTTTCCAATTTAAGTTAGCGCCCATAATTTCGACATGAGCGTGAAAATCGCAAATTGATCCAGCTATAATAAAAAACGCTTCCATAAAATATTTTATTTACCCATTAAACCTCCCCAGTAGATTACAACAACCGCTGCAAATGCTAGCATATATAAAACCACTACATAAACCGCTTCTGTAACACAAACCGCAGTTAGAAACCACTGCAATACCCCTGCCCGCAGCCACACTGCTATAGTTGTCCAACCGCTAAAATAAACATCTATTAAAGGGCTTAATTGTAGTAGTGCATGGAAGTTGGTGAGCTTACTAGAAGGAAAGAATGTTATAGGCTTGAAGTGGGTGTACAAAACTAAGTACAACTCAGATGGAAGCATCCTAATGTAATAACCGCAATTTATAATAAAAAGAAATGGTTATTATTATTATTTCTTTAAAATAATATTTTCTTATGATTTTTATAATAATAATGATAATTTTGGTTAAAAGTTAACTTAATAGCAACAAAAATTTATGTAATTAAATAGAAACGATATTTTGATTTAATTTTGGTTAACTTAAGATTTTGTAAAAAAAAAGTGAAGGAGTTGGATGGAGAATAAAAATGCTAAAGGTAGGAATCGAACCCATGACCTCTTGCACTCTCCAAACACCCAACACTCCTTCCATCCAGCTATGCTATCAAGACCATCTTGTTATTAAAAGAAAACTAATTCTATCCTTTTTTTTTCAAGAGCTTGCAAGAAGCCTGGCTTCCCATGGTGGAAAATTGATTTGACACTTGACCAATCTCTTTCTCTCCACCACCTTTCTCCTCCAATCACTCTCCCTCTCCACCTCCTTTCTCACTAATCGCCTCTTTGCCAAGAAGCACAACTTCAACCAACCACCATGAATCCACCCATGCCATGAGAGGTCCAAGCATGAAAGGTAATAGGGGCAATTTCTAAGGGAAAATTACATCATTCTACTCTTCCTTTTACACTCAAATTCCTTTGATTTTCAGCCTCACAAATGTTGGATTTAAATTCTGATTTTTTTCACAAAATCACCAAAAAAATCAGATTTTCCCCTAGTTTTGCATGATTTTTCAAAGATCGATTCCAAGCTGGTTTCTCCACCAAATTTTGTGATTCAAGTCCCTAATTGTAGATGAAGGAAATTCCTACAAAACATCTCAATCAATTGGGCACAAACACCACGAAAATCGAGCCAAAAATACATCCAAACCAATAGACTATTTGGACTTTCGGGTTTTTCGGGCTGGTGACGAGCCAAAAATACATCCTAAGTTCCGCATCCTTTTCCTTATCTTTTGCCAATAGTAGAAAGACGGGGATGAAAGGTCCCAACTGTCTCATCTTTCTGCCCAGATCCCTTACCGGTGTCGCCTCTAGGACCGTGTGAACCTCCCTCGACGACCAACCTGCACCGACTAAAGGAGAACAGGCTCGCAACGAACGAAATTTTCCGACCACCGTACGCCGTCTTCAAGCTATCATATACCGAGCCGTTGTCGACAATTGGTAGAGGGAGTGTCCACTGTCTATTGTCGCTTAAAGCGCCACCATTGGCCATCCCCCGACGACATAGATCACAAATGAAGTTGACTAGTTGTGCTGATTTTTTCCGCTTTGAAAGAAAGAAAAGAGGTGTGGGCCGACCCACCTCTTTTTGTGTTCCCATTTCCATCTCATTATCGCTCGGTATGATTTTCAAACTCATATTTTAATTAATATCTTTTTATAAAATAATTTTCACATTATATAGTATTATTCAATTAAATTGAATAAATATTGCATGTGGGTTTTAAAAAGGAATTTATGTGATTAAATACCACAATTTCCCAAGTAAGAGATAGAATCTCACTATTTGGAAGGAAAAGGAGGGCTTCAATCCATTGTGATTCGCTTCCTTGTTCATTTTGCATGCCCATTTAGCTACATACAAAATTGTATAAAAATTATGTAAGACCTCACTTTAAAAATAAAAATAATGGAATATTATTATTTGGATTTTTCTACCTAAATTATTGAATTTAATAATTTAGATTATAATACTTCTCCTAAATAAAGAGAATAAGAAAAGGGTTGTATAAGAAATAAATTAAGAATTTTAATATAAATTCGTTTCGTTATTTTATCTCAAATTGCTAGGTCAAAGCTTTCGAGTTCACTAAGCCTTTCTAAAATTTCGAGCCTCATTAAAAGTTCGAACGCAATTCAAGGCAAGTGGATATTCTCCTTTTATCCTTTTCGATATCTTGATTCCGTTAAACTCCTCTATGTTGGGAACAAACTTCTTTGCTTATAAAAATAAACATATGTATCGATTGCTAGAAATAACAACATCTCATATCGCTCTTATTATTATTCGAATGCTAGAAATAAACTTAGAGCCAATGATTGCGGCCTTGTTTGTTATATCTCATTTAAAGACATCGCTTGAAAATAGAAAGGTTTCGTCTGAAGTCTAGAGCAATGTCATACATAAAATAAATGTTGGATGAAGTCTTAAAGCAATGTCAAAATAAAAAGGTTTCGTCTAAAGTCATAAGCAATGCCACATGAACTGGAAAAGACGAGTAAAGTCTTTTACTAACATCTATGCCATGCAGACATTCAAAATTTATAATAAGGCTAAAGGTTTGCCTTCATTCAATCCACTAATTAACTTATGCTATGTCCTAGCTAAGTGTCGGAACTTCATTCCATTAAGTGAACTCGGCTCTTTCATTGCCTCCACACCCTTAAAAATTAAAAATGATATGAAACATTTTGACACGTAATAAAGATAAGTTCTAATGCACATTAATTAAAATGAACCGGGTTGGATTAGTACAACTTTGAAGAGCAACTCGGCTCTCGGTTCTTTGATGATCGTCTTTCCAATCTAAATGCTTATTCAGGCTTGTCAAGGTGGGTTTGTACTTAATCGCCTCCGGAACACCTCCCCGACCTGGAGCACCGAATATGATGAGGTTGGTTGAGGTCTGACAAGTGCGCGAGATGTTTTCTAAAACTTGTGTGTAATTAAAATGTTCCCAACATTATTGTACTCTAAGAAGTCCTACAATCTCGTAGTTCTTTCTTTTCAGATTAAAGTTATCTAATTTCGAGATCGACTCATTCCGCCCTTAAGCTCCACATAAAGTTCCTAAATCTCAAACATATCTCTCCCATATCTCTTCGATGAAATGTTAAATTACCAAATTACCCTTGAGAATTTACATTCTCACTTGCTTAGTCTCCTTAGACAAATTCTGCTATTTCCGCATTTTTGTCTGGTATTTCTCACCCTTCATGACAAATGCCAGGCTCTAGGAAGCTCCCACCGAAGTTTGAAGCAAAGGCTAGAAGATTTGACAAGAGTTATGCAAGGTTAGAAGGTCAAGGCAAGACGACGTTGAAGGAAGGAAGGAATTTTGGTAGAGTAAAGCATTCAGAAGATGGTGCACCAGCTCTTCCATTTTAAGCTAAGAAAATCATCTTTTCAAACCTTTTATAATATGGGCTTTATTTTCCTCTACTACATCCTTTGTAAAATAACTACCAATATAATAAATGAATGTTCTTCTTAATGATTAAAATTCTACATTCAGTCATTTCTCCTTTAATTATGTTTTATTTTATAATTTAAAGCCTTGGGTGACTTTGGACAGTAAAATCTGAGGTCACTGACAGTAATACCCATCGTTGCAAAATAGGGGTGTTACACCTAAAGAACAAGGCATAACTTGTAGAAAAGGGGTATGCTCAACAGAAAGGTATAGCCTATGAGGAGACATTTTCACCTGTTGCAAGGTTTGAGATAGTGACAATTGTCCTTGAAAGACACTAGGTTTATGTATTTTTACCGTGAATTGATGTCCGTTTTTATCTTGGTTTTATAGAGTCTTTCTAGGTTTTTAAGTCATGCTTAGATAGGTTTTGTGTTCGTTTTGTGTTGTTTGCTTTAGTTTTCTTATTTTTCATAAAGTATGGAAGCTATGCAAGGTTTTCTGTTTTCTTGTAGGTTTTGAAGCGGAATTGGAGCACTCTAGAGCATCCCACGGATAGGGTGAGGCTAGCAAAGAAGCTTGAAGGTGTTGATGGAAGATCAAGGAAGAAAAAAAGAGAACGAGAGAGTGAAGTGCCCAAAAATAGCTTGTTACCGACCCTGGGGGTAGGGACCGAGGTCTAAAGGAGGAAAGAGTGAACAAATTCAGTAGAAAAGTCCTACAGACCCTAACGAGGGTCGGTACCGAGGTACCCCCGTATCGGTAGGCGACGCCAACTCAAGATTTTAATGTGTTTTATTCCAATATCTTTTTATAAGGATAGTTTTTATATCTTTAAGGAAAACTTCTTTAGATAGATTTATTAGTATTTAAGCAAGGAAGTTAGACCTAGTTTGGTTGGTTGTTTTTAGGAGACTCTTTTTGGAGATTTTTGGACGCAAGTTGGAACGCAAGGAAGGAAGAGAGATTGTTGATGTTTCTTTGTATTCTTGCTTGAGTTTTAAGCACATTGTGATTGAGAATTCTAGTAAGTTTGCTTTAATTCAATTGAAAGACATGCTTCCTTAATTCAATCTTTGTGTTTGTTCTTCAATTATAAGTGAGTAGTTCTTTATTCCAGGGATGGGGTAAAAAATCCAACTTAGTTATGCATGTTGATAGTATGAATCCATGAATTGATTGCCTATGATCTTGTTTCTACTTATTTGTGCTTAAACTTTAGCGAAAGTAGAAGTAAATTCATGTTCATGATTTGATCGAAAGAAAAGATTGTGAATTTGAATAGGAATAAAGTTGAAACCTTTGATTGTAATAGGTAGATTAAAAGTAAATTGATTTGCAAAAGTTAGTCAATTTGCTTCTCTTTTCAATGAAAGTTGATTTCTTATGTGAAAAGGCATGATCTTTATTATTCATATGACCTGATATGATATGCATGACTATGTTTTGGTAAACCCTAAATCCTAGATCTTTTCTCTCATTAGTAAAAACTCGAACCCAGTTACCCTCGTTACCAGGCCCTGCAATGCAGTGTCGTTTTTTCTCATGTTTCGTTGTTGCTTTCGTTTGTGTGTTTTATGTGTTTAAGCTTAGCAATTAGACATAGACTTCCTCTCCCGTGGACGAACCTGACTCCACTATACTCAACGGGGTCTTGATCTAATAAATTTATTTGTTTGATTAGATAGATCAAGTATCCCTTAACAAATTGGCACCGTTGTCGGGGAGGTAATAGTGTTGTGTTTAGTTGCTTTTTAGGGTTTGGGATTAGCTCATTCCCGTTTTTGTTTTTAATTTGTTTTTTTTTTCTCAATTTATGCAATTGGAAAGACGTAGGCTTGATTTCGATAATCCTTTATTTATTCTGAGCCTGAACGCACTTTTCATCGTAGACAACGAGCAAATTGTGCATTGGCAACCGCTGACGAACTCGCTCAATAGATAGTTGACCTCCGTGTGTATCTAGAGCGGATGCAACATGCTAGAGGCACTGAAACTGTTGCGGCTCAGCGTGAACGAGAAGTTTTTGCCTGTTTACATGAGTAATTAAATGCCATTTCGAGGAATGCTAAGCAATACATGCACCCGGAACTGAGGGTGCCGGAATCGGCAATCGTGCTTCCGAAGATTAACTGAACCTTCGATATCAAATCTCATTCCTACCTCCTGAGTCGATAACGATATGGAGGGCTTTACATGACTTGTTCATGACAAAGTTCTTCCCGCCCGCCAAGACCACGGAACTTAGGAAGCACATCACCTCCTACCACCAGCTGCCTAACAAGACGTTTGTCGTCATGGGAGAGATTCAAGGAGCTTCTGCGACAATGCCCTACCAATGGGCAACCAGCATATGTGCTCCAGGAGATGTTCCTCCAAAGGATCAACGCGGCAACAAAAGACCGCATCAATCTACACACCGATTACGGTTGTATAGAGATGGATCCCTATGAGGCATGGGCGCTACTAGACAACTTAACCAACTATGATGCGATGTACGGAACGCAGCAAGAAAAGCCAACCAAAGGAAGTTGTACAATTCGAATACAGATGTGGATTCGGATGTGAAGTTCCAGTTTATGCAAGACGAGATCAACCGGGTCAAGAAGCAAGAGAGTTTCTTTAAATCCTCTCAATCATGTTAATAATATGGGTCTGAAGCCAATAGTACATCTGCTTGCACTAACATTGAGCAGGTAAGAGCCGCTGAGACTTATGTTGAAACTAAATACATGAGAGGTCAATATAGAAATCAAGCCAATAACTATGTAGACATGAACAACAACTATCCCGCTTGGTGTAATTACGATCAAGGGCAAGGAAATGCACCTCCACCACAAGAAGGACGGCCGGTACCTTATAGGCTTCCTGACTATCAAGAGCCGCCATCTTGGGTCAAGGATTTCATGAAGGAATCAACAGAGTTAACAATAAGATGGAAGGAGTCCGAGCTGACTTGAGCAACAAAATGAAGGCATGTAAGGTCAACTAGGAGAGTTTGAGATGTGGAGGAAGAACATCAGTTCACAGCTAGGAAACCTGGCGGCGCAAATTCCTATACCTCAAGGGCAATTACTGGGCCATCCTGATGAGAACTCGAGAGGCCAAATCGTCGGTATGCATTTAAGGAGCGAAAAGAAATTGTCTGAACAAGAACCGCCTAAAGAATCGAAGCCATAAGAGGAAGAAACGGCCCAGGCTAATGTCGTTACCAAAGTTGTTAACGAGCCCAATAGGGTCGTTACCGACCCCTCCAGGGTTGTTAACGACGCCTCTATGACAGGTAAGTCTTCTGATCCTCCTACTGAGGCTCCTAGGGTCGTTACCGACCCTGTATCTGAGCTCGTGAAACCTTCTATCGAGCTAGTTGAGCCTCAATTCGGGCTTATTTCGGTTCCGAATCCTCCTAAGACTCTTCCTTTCCCGCTAAGAAAGTTAAAGATGTCACGCAAGGTAAGTTTAGGTGCTTCTTTAAAGTGCTTAAGGGCTTAAACATTACAATACCATTCGTTGATGCCCTAAGCAAAATGTCGGCTTACACTAAGTTTTTAAAGAAGATTTGTCCATGAAAAGGCCTATATCCGGGTTAACAGATGAAGTTCGTTCCCTAGACCTCCCGAAGAAGCTTGGCGACCCAAGTAAGTTTGCTATCACGATTGGCATTGGAGCTTACCGTTTCAAAGCTTTGTGTGATTTAGGTGCCAGAGCAATTAAGTCTACTCCCTCTATCCATTTAGTTCAAGACCAACATGGGACCTTTGGTGGCGGTCAACATGAGGCTATATATGGCGGACGGTTCGTGTGTGAAGGCGTGAAGCCCATTAGTGTGATCGATGACTTTCCCGTTCAAGTTGGCAAGTTCTTCGTTCCCAACGATTTCATCATCATGGAGATGTCGGAGGACCCTGTTTGCCAATCATCCTTGGACGACCATTGCTTTCTATGGCCGGAGCCATCATTGACATCAAGAACGAACTCCTTACTTTTGAGATTGGAAATGAAGTGGTGGAATTTCGATTCAACGCAACCATGAAGGAGTCCGAAAACGAGGAAGTCTAGATGATGCATACACGCTCGGATTTATCGAGTGTGAGGAGTTGATCAACCAAATCTTGGATTTAAAGGAATCTGTAAGAGCCAAAAATAAGGAGTGAAAAACTGATAACTCGTTACTAAGGAACCCAACCTCGGTAGCGACGCTTCTGAAAGGAATCGCTGATACTAGAGAAGAAAATACAAAGTTACCGACCCCCCATGGTCGGTACCGAAGCCACTAGGCGAAGCTTCCGAGTCGTTGACGACCCCATCTGACTCGTTAACAACCCTACTGGAAAGTGACAACGAGTTCCTAGCCATCTCGGATTCTGAGTACCTCGAGGAGATTCTTTGAGATGGAGCAGGACGAGCACATTCTCACTCCATTTGCGCCTGTTCCTGAGCTTAAAGTGCTCCCCAACTCATTGAGGTACGCATTTCTAGGTCCCGATTCTACTCTTCATGTTATTGTTAATGCTAATTTAAATGAAGAAGAGGTCGAAAAGTTGCTTGTTGTTCATAGGACCCATAGGAACGCATAGGATATTCACTTGAAGATATTTTTGGCTATAGCGGTTTTTGGACAATTCCCATTCCTCTAGATGATCAAGAGAAACTACCTTTTACTTGCCCCTTCGGGACCTTTGCTTATAGGAGAACGCCATTTGGGCTATCTAATGCCCCGACCACATTTCAACGATGCATGATAGCCATATTCTCCGACATGATAGAAGATATAGTAGAGGTTTTTATGGATGACTTTTCTATTTATGGGAAATCTTTTGATTCATGCCTTACTAACCTTGCTAAATGTTGTGAGGGTTTCCCGACAACAAATAAATTTGTAGTCAAGACCCCGTTGTGTATAGGGAGGTCAGGATCGTCCACGGGAAGCAAGGTTATGTTTGATTACTAAACTAAAAAAGCAAAAGAGAAGGAAAAACAAAGCAAAGAACAAAGAAAAACAAATAAATAAATGCACTGGAAGGGGTCGATATCGACCTTGTCAGGGTCGTTACCGAGGTATGAATGCAGCAGAAAAACTAAGTAAACTGCAAGAAGAAAGGGGAAAATTGCAGGTCGATATCGACCTTGCCCGGTCGATATCGAGGTACCTGGAAATTAAACTTGACTCAAAATAGGGGAAAACTCTACGATAGGGGTTCCCCACAACACAATCATGCAATTTTAAATAACATAAATCATAAATATCATGCCTTTAACATAAAGTTATCAACTTTCGGTGATTATTCAAGCAAATCAATTTTCACAAATCAATTCACTTAATCTACTTGCTTTGATCTAAACTTCTCAAATTTTTTCTTAAAACTTTATCTCGTATTCAAATTCACAACTTTCTCTTTCAATCAAGTTATAAACATTAAATATATGAACTTTCTTCAAAGCTTTTGCACAAACAAGTAGAAAATAGATAAAAGGCAATCAATTCATTCATCACATCACCATTCATGCACAATCATGTTAGGTTTCCAACCCCAACCCTAGAAAAGAAGACTACTTACTCATGATTGAAGAAAAACAAGCAAAACAATTGAAAGAGAACATAATTGAATTAAAACTAAAGGCTTACTTGAATTAAAAACATCAAACTTGTCTTAGAACAAAAGAAAAATCTCCTACAATCTTCTTGCTTGTGCCCCAAGCAACACATCTCCTCAAAATTAACGTGTGAATTAAACCTTAAGAGTGCCCCCTTCAACTAACCTGTAAAAACCCCCTTAGATTGTGTCTAAATAAGAATATTCATAGAGAAAAATCTCTATCTAGAAGCTATCTATAAGGAAATAAATCTAATAAAAGATATATCCCTTCTATAAGGAAATAAATCTAATAAAAGACATATCCCTTTAAAACTATCTAATAACATAAAAGGAAACTAATAAAAAGGGATAAAAAACAATAATTCCGCCGACTCTAAAGTCTTCTACCGACACGGGACCCTCAGTATTAACCCCGTTAGGATCGGTAGATCACTCTTTTTAATTCTCAAATTTTTTCTCTTCTACGCACCTCGATATCGACCTGGGTAGGGTCAATATCGACCTCCATCAGCATTGAAAACAGCTTTGAGTAAAACTTGCGTAGCAGATTCGTTACAACTCCGTTTGACTCGATTCTTTTTTCTATGTATTTGTAACGAGTTTCTCTACCTCTTTCCAAGATCAAACTTGATCTTCAATTTCTTTATTGGAGTGCTTTTCTTCGGCTTTCACTTCATTCTCGAGTGTTATCTTCAAGTGCTTTCCTCATTTCCTCAAGATATGCTCCAAAACAGCTTCAAAACCTATAAAAACACCACCAAAGCTTATGTAGACTCCATATCTTAAGAAAATATGAAAACCTACACAAACGACTCAAAACAAACCACAAAACTAAAGAAAAAGACTCAAACACACAAAAACACACCCTAAAAACACAACTAAAAAGACGGATATCAAAATACCCCATAGTTAGACTTGCTTGTCCTCAAGCAATCACTAAACATAGATCAAAACCATCAACACATTTATCAAGTCATAGCCCTCATCAAAAAGCAACTTCAGCACAAGTGAAATTTAGACAAGTGACTTTAACGTCATCACACATATATGAGCAACTAATGAACAAGCAATCACAATCCAACCTCACAATATGTGTTTCACTCAACTCTCATGTGTTTAGGCTTATAAGTACAACTCTCAACTAAATCCTACATGCAAAAACTCATAGAAATTGTAACTTATATCACCAATCTCTCTACCAAAGATTGTCAAAACAAGTAAAGTCATCAAGAGAACTTAGGCTCAATGGAAACTTCATAGAAGTTTCCATTCGGCCGGATTGTAATGGGGCTTGGTAATAACAACAAGGAGTGGAAATATTTTGGTTATGCGGTGCTAAAAATCAGGGAATATAGACTCCTAAACTCTCAACATAACTCACCAAACTTTCATAACAAAATATACCAAACTCTCTTGAACATTAAAGCTCAACTCACTTCATCAACCCAAAGTTATCCTAGAAAGTCTCATACACATATACAAAAGAATTCTTGGCTTTTTTTTTCTTCTTTGCTTGCACTTATTTCACTTTTTCCTCCTCCTCCTTTTTCTAAATTTGTAATGATTTTCCGATTTTTTCTCGAAGGAGGAGGGTCGATATCGAGCCCCACTGGGGTCGATAACGAGGCTGCAATTTCATTCTTTTCTTACCTACTTGTGCATTCCTTTCTTTAAACCAAGAATCCTTCTTTTTTACAACTTTACTTTGAGCAATGCGACTTCCATTCTACACATCCCATTCCTTTCTTTTGAACCAACACTCAAACTCACAAAACAAGTCCAACCATAGTACTAAGTCCTGATCCCCGGATAAGGTCAAGCTTATGTCGGGTAGGAAAATAATTTTGTGGAGCTTACAAAAATAGGCTTTAAGGCACAAAGAAATTGGCTTCAAAAAGAGGGATAATGCAAGGGTGGATAAGGATTAATAAGGCTCATGAAAAATAAGTTCTCCATCATATGATTTCACAAGTAATGAACTAAAATCTTATATAGGCTTTGAGAAATAGATAACCATCACAATTGCAAGAGATAATATGCACATAAGAGACTAAATCACACAAAAAAGAGAAGAGGGATTTTTTATGTTCTCCCTATAAAGCCAAAGATATATCACAAGGTAAATCATTTTGTTGGATTGCAATTAAACTCATGCTAAAAAGTCATACATGCTCAGTTTCATCACAAGCTAAAAAATCACAAAAAATACAATTTTATGGTAGACTCGGGCTAAACCATCAAAGATATGCTAAATGGATTTACATGATCATGCAAGTAACTTGCTATCATAGAATATCTAAGTGGAATATTATCAATCCTAAAAACACAAACAAAGACAAAAACTGACACTAAACTGAGTTTCCTTTTCCCATACCCCATACTTAAACCAAACAGTGTCCTCACTGTGTAACACCCCTATTTTACAACATTGGGTATTACCGCCAGTGACCTCGGACTTTACCGTCCAAAGTCACCCAAGGCTTTTAGAATGATATAGAACAATTAAAATGCGGAATAAAACATAATACATAATGAGAAAAGGTGCTCCCAAGGGAGACTTGGTTCTTACAAAACATCTTACATTGTTTTCAAATCTAACGTTGTTTGGAATTGAATTCCAAAACCTGCTTGTCCTTGAAACATAACGAAACTAAAGTAAAATGATTGAAAGGTACATCTTGAAAATCCTTGTTCTTCCTTCGTCTTCACTTCACTTCACGCCTTGTTGGGATTCCTAGATTCTGACATAATTCGCGAGGGGCGAGAGAATTCCAGGCAAACATGCGGAAAAGAAGAATTAGTCTAAGAGACTAAGCAAGCGGGAATGGAACTTCCCGAGGGTATTTAGGTAATTTCAAGTCTTATCGAATGATATAGTAAGGTTGTGTTTATGATGAGCTTGTTTATGTGGAGCTAAGATATGAAAGATAGCGGTAGCATATCCAAAAGGGATCGCTTGATGAGCAAGAGAAGTACTACTTGATTGTAGTCTTCTTTAGAATTGAAGGTATGTTGGGAAATTTCATTTATTCAAACAAGTTAAACACCACTCGCACCCAAGCGGACCGAGGGCCGGATCGATCGTTTGAGAGCGGTCCGGTTTTGGTATCTTAAGTGTGCTTTAGCACTTATCTTATTTAGTGACAAAAGTCATTCGATTCCATTTATAATTTATAAGAGAATATGGTGGGACACGGATAATCCGAGCCACCCGAGGGAAAACTCCGTTTCCCGGCACTTAGCTAGAGTGCGCTCATCCCTCCTTGCAATCGGAGCGGATGGGATCATGATCCCGAAAGTCGTACTTCAAACGCGTAGGCACTTACGACTTAGTGGGGGTTATGTAGAGGCGTTGGCTAACCCACGCCCCTTACTAGTTCGACATTGATCTCGAAACGAGATCATAACAATCAAGATAATAATCACACTAGCATAAATAATCCTAACAAGGAATATGTATATAAAGTAATCTATGCTAACAATAGTCGTTACTTCTAGCAATCGATATTTCCTAGATTCATTTTATTTAAGCATACAAGTCGTTCCCAACATCGAGAAATAGTATAAAGACGGATAAAAAGGGCACAAGGGGAAATTCCACTTGCCTTAGCTTGTAAGAGTTTGTATTAGCAAACGAACGGAAACGATGTCTTGTCACGGAACGAAAACTCGACCTAAGACACAAGATATTCCGATAACTTTATTAAGAATTTCCGAATTCTTCTAAAGTTAAGACGAATCTCCTTTATCCTTCTTTAGAGATTAATTTTCTAAATTATTATATTAATAATTTAGTTGGATGAGAATAAAATAATAATATTCCTTATTATTATTTTAAGAAAAATATTGTAATATCCTTTATTCCTTAAAAATCCTTAGTTTTGTATTATTTATTATCCTTATTGAAAACCCAAGTAATAGCTTACTTAAATTATTAAAATATTTCTTTATAATCTTAACGCGTTATTTTATTAATATAAATGAGCAAGGAATATCTTTATAAAATCATTAAGATATGTTTTCATAACTATATGACATATTATTTTTATAAAACTCATCTTAGGGTGTGAAAAGTCTAAAGTATCCTTGTAGTTGAATATCCTTTATTTCTCTTATTATTATTATTTTAATATTCACCTTATCATATAAGATCCTTTTAAATCTTTATAATATATTCTCATTATATTATCTTTCTTATTATACTCTTCATAAAAGGACATGCAATATTTGGTGAAGATATTTATATTATAATATGGCCTTTTCTAATACTTTCCTTAAGTAGGAATTTCTAATTTACTTACTATAGTAACTTTCCATGGATGAGATATAAATATAATATTGTTATCTATTTAAATAATTTTCCCAACTCTCTTAGGTTATAAGTTTATAAGAATAGATAAATGCACTAAAATAACTTTATTAATATTATTACCCATCTAGTATTATTTTAATAATATTTTCTTATTATTATAGAATATCTTCTTTAATATATCTTTTTCCAACAACAAGTAGCTTTTATATCATAATATCTTTAACTAGTTTTCTTATCATAAACTCATTAATATATGTATATAATATTGATAATAAAGACTTATGTTATTTATATCAAATTCATGACACAAGATATAATTTACTAATATTCAAAGATAATTACTTTATCTTAGTATAACACTTTACTTATATGGAAATTTCCCAATTTTATATTAAATAATAACTATATCATCCTTTTCATATTTATGAAAGATAACAATAATTTCTTATTGAATTAAAAAGGTTCTTCATATCTAAAACATTATTTTATAAACTATGAGTATGCAATTCATTAATTTATATATATATATATAAGGAGTTTGGTTCAAATGAAACAAACTCTTATCCTAAAACGAACTCTTATCCTAAAACGAATGCACTTTTCATAGTTAGTAATGCAATTTTCATATAAAAGTGCATTGAAAAATACAAAAAGTGTATTACGAAAAAGTGTACTAAAAAAAATTTGAAAAGTGCACTAAAAAGTACGAAAAGTACAAATGCGAAAAAGTGCACTCCGAAGTAGGAAAAGTGCACTACTAACTACAAAAAGTGCATTCGTTTTATGATAAGAGTTCGTTTTAGGATAAGAGTTTGTTTCATTTGAACCAAACTCTATATATAAGTATTGATAATATTCTTAGCATATCTTTTCTAACAACTTAGGTCTTCACATTAATATCTTCAAATCTAGTATATTTAATATATAAATATCTTATTATCCATATATATAAATAATGATGAAAAGTGCATTATTTTATTTAAGAAAACTCATGTCATAAGTTCTATTTTATATATTAAAAAAAATAACATCTATGATAACAATTTTATCCATGTATATAGAAAATAATAATTTGAGTTTGTCTTGTCTAACTAACAAGATCTTATATCTTTATTTAACTTAGGTTATTATTATAAAATCTATTATTAACTTTAAATGACATGCAAACTCTCTTCTTCAATAAAACGGTCTTAAGATAATATTTTTCCATCAATTTGCTCTTGTTTCTTTATATATTAAAATAAATTTCTAAATAATGTAATATTATTTATGTTATATTTTGACAAGAATAAACTCATATTTTACTCTCATAAATTTATTTACGAATTTTCCTTGTCTAAAAGATTTATTTTAGCTAGAATAATCATGCAAGCTATTTAACTCCTTTTATGTATAAAAATTATAAAAGCAATTAAATAAATTCTGATTTTATTTATTCTAACAAATTTTATCTCTTAACTAAAATATAGGATCTTAACAATATTTTACTAATTAATTTAATAAAGGATTTAACAAAAATTAAAAGGATTTTTAAACCTTCTGTAAAAGAATTTTGACGCCTGTGTTACAGAGAGACGCCGGAGCCAGGGGAACGCAGGGGTGGCGCACCAGGTGGGCAGCCAGCAGGCCGGAGGTGGTCCGGCGAGGGTCCGGGCGGTGCTTGCAGGTCCAGTGGTGGCTCGGTGGTGGTCCGATGGTGGCTCGGTGGTGAAAGGCTAGGGTTTAATGGTGTTTTGAAGGGAAAATTCAGCAATTTAAAAGGGGTCTTTAGGCTGATTTTTGTGATTGTAAGAGAGCAATGGTGCTAGAAAGAAAGAAAAGATTATTGTGTGGATTCTACAATGAAATTTCAGCCTTTCAATAGACAATTTTGGAGCTCTCCTTGACCCACCATTGATGAAATTGGCCATTGGAAGAGAAGGGGATAGAAGGAGATTGGTGAAACTTGTGTTAGTTGATGATGACATAGGATGATGATGATTTTTGGATGGTCTTTGAAGCAACCTTGTGAATTGAGAGCAAGCTTTGGCATGCACTGGTTTAACGTCTTTTCAATCAGACAAAGTTTTGACTCTTTGAAGAAGAAGAAGGAATATGTGGGTTTATAATTAAAAGAGTTGTAAATTGGTTAGTCAATTTATAAGAGTTTGATTCCCATAAAACATTCCCTTATCATGAAACGGAAGGAGAAATTTGGACCCTTGGATCAAGGAGATCCAAGGGCTGATTTTATTTCCCCTTTTATTAGACGCGGGGGCATTTACGTCTTTTAACTCTCTAATTTGTTCTGTCTAGGGTTCTTTCAAACGCAAAAATGCATATCGAAGATCGTGGAATTCGATTGAAACGCAAGGAGATCGCACCGAACGAGATCGCCATCGGCGAATCCAAAATTCAACGAGTTTGAATTTGCGACTCTCGTTCCAACCATGGCAGAACGTGGTAAGAGGGATTCATAAATACATTGAACGAGATCGAACAATTTCCGGAATCTGTGTGATTGAATCTGTGTGAGGGATTGAATGTGTGATTGAATCTGTGTTGTAAGTGGTAAGAGGGATTGAATCAGTGTGATTTTTTGGGAATCGATTGAACTGGTCAAGTGTGAAGTGTGAATCTAGTTGGATTTCGATTGAACTGTGTGAATCGAACTCAATACCAGACGAATCCGAACTGAGTGAATCGATTGAACTGTGTGAATCGACGTCGCACTTTTTGGGACTTAATACTGCACTTTTATGACTTAAGAATGCACTTTTAGGGCTTACTAGTGCACTTTTCATACTTAAATAACGCACTTTTGCACTTCTCGTTTGATAATGCACTTTTAGGACTTAATAATGCACTTTTAGGATTTAATAGTGCACTTTTCCTAGTTACTTGCACTTTTCATAAAAGGAGTATAACTAGTATATGACAATGCACTTTTCAGCCTTAATAGTGCACGTTTTATACTTAACAATGCACTTTTCATTTTGTTTAGAGAACATATATTTTGATCTTATAGAGAACATATTTTTATTGCACTTTTCACATTTAATAATGCACTTTTTACACCTAAGAGTGCACGTTTGCTACTTAATAGCACTTTGTATGACTTTTTACTTTTCACTGATTTAAGTAATGCACTTTTACTAGTATACAATGCACTTTATTATACTTTCAATGCACTTTTACTGCTTTTCAACTAACACCTTTATATTTCCCTTTTTATGTTAGTTGTAGCGGGGACATCAAACTCTTCTTCTTCAACTACTATTCTGAATGAGGAATCACCTAAAAACAGTTGTGAATATTCCATTGAGCTATCTCAAGGGGGAACGACATACTATTTGCCCACGTGTCCATCCGAGTTGAAACCATATGAAGGTCAACGTTTCACCACTTTGGATGAAGGTACGGAGTTCTACAAAAGATATGCATCTTCTTGTGCATTCGAAGTTCGTCATGGGACTCTCCATACAAAAGATGACACTATCATAACTAAGTGGATGACATGTTCAAAAGAAGGTTACAAGGATACTCGAATTAAACGAATTCGTCAAAGAAGATCGAAACGGGCTGGTTGTGTGGAAAGAATTGTTTTTAAATTTGTCGGGAGAAAGGGCTATGTAGTGAGCACATTTGTAGAGCGTCATACACATATGCCTGTGGAGCGTAGATTTTCGCAGTTTTTAAAGTCCAATCGAAATCTGCATATGGGCCACAAGAAGTTTATCCTCGATTGTTCTAAAGCCAATGTCGGTCCTACAAAATGCCATAGGGTGTTTAAGGAACTTGTAGGTGGCTATTCAAACGTGGGGGCTTCACTTGTTGATTTCAAAAACTTCCGAAGAGATTTGTTGGCATTCTTTGCTGGTTCAGACGCTCAGGTGTTAATCGATAAATTCAATCAAAAAAAAGAACTTTGTGATGCATTCTTCTTTGAATACGATGTGGATTCCCAAGACCGGTTGACAAGGCTGTTTTGGGCTGATCCGATCTCAAGAAAAAACTTTGCCTTCTTTGGAGAAGTTGTGTCCTTTGATGCTACATACAGGACTAATAGGTATATTTTTTCATATGCGCTATTATTAGTTTCGAGTGCACTTTTACCTATTTTTAATGCACTTTTACATATTTTAAATGCACTTTTAGCTGTTTTCAGTGCACTTTTTGACCTTATACTTGCACTTTTTGGCTGGTTTTAATGCACTTTTACCTGTTTTCAATGCATTTTTTGACATTTACTTGCACTTTTTCCTTATGCGCTATTATTAGTTTCGGGTGCACTTTTACCTGTTTATAATGCACTTTTACCTGTTTTCAGTGCACTTTTTGACATTATACTTGCACTTCTTTCTTATGCGCTATTATTACTTTCGGGTGCACTTTTAGCTGTTTTTAATGCACTTTTACCTGTTTTCAATGCACTTTCATGCCGTGTACTCTCTTTTTGTTTTTCATATAGGTATGAAATGGTTTTTGCTCCATTTACCGGTTTGGATCACCATAAAAGGTGTGTTACATTTGGTGTCGGGTTGTTGTTAAATGAAAATATTGAATCCTATGTTTGGCTTTTCGAGAGGTTTAAGAAAGCAATGGGGAATGATCCAAAAATAATAGTCACAGATCAAGATATGGCCATGAAGTCTGCAATAGCGCGTGTATTTCCTAATGCACGTCACCGTCTTTGCATGTGGCACATCATGCAGAAGGTTCCCGAGAAGACAAAAGCTGATGCAGATGGTCCAACTTTCAAGGAGAAACTTCATTCTATTGTGTGGAATTATTCTCTCGAGCCGGCTGAATTTGAGGAGAAATGGTTGGCTCTGGTAGATTCTTATCCACTCGACAACAAAAAGTGGTTCCATGATATGTTTGCTATTCGTCAGTATTGGATCCCAGCCTACTTCAGAGATATAATGTTCGGTGGGTTGGTTAGGACAACTTCTATATCTGAGGTACAAAATAATTTATTTGGTCACTTTACCGATAGAAATTACAGGCTTGTGGAGCTATCAGTGCACTTTGATAGCGCATTAGACGCTCTGAGACATACACAGTCAAAGCTGAACTACGAGTCTTCCACTATGGTTCCTGATTTTAGGACTACCCTTGAGTTAGAAAGGCATGCAGCAGAGGTTTTCACATTGACTGTCTTCAATTTGATTCAGACGAAAATATGTTCTGCTTGTTTTGAATGTCGTTTGACTAGTATGGTCTCAGAAACCGAAGCCATCACATACACCATTGTGCAAGCTGGTAGGCCCACAGTGCAAACTGTGTACACTCAGAATGAAGACAATGTGGTTTGCTCATGCAGAGAGTTTGAACGTGTTGGCATGCCTTGTCGCCACATGTTTTTTGTCTTTAAAGACATGGACATGGCACGCATTCCCAGCAGATTTGTCCTCACTCGGTGGACTAAACTTGCAACCGTAAAGCCGATTTTCAGTATTGTCGGTTCATTGGTTGATCATTGTGCTGAGTTGGAAGAGAGGCAAAAGTTAACAAATACACTGATTTCTGACTTTTTCTGCTGCATGGGACTTTTAGAGCGAGATACTACTCAACATCTGAAAGACTTTGTGTCCCTTATTAGTGATCAGAAGGAAGCTCTTATGAAAAAAGGCTTGGTTATGCAAAGTTCTAGCTCCTTTAATGCACAAATTGCTGAAGAATTTGCTGGTACATCATTGCCTACAACAATAAGTATCCATCCACCAGAACAAGCTAAGACCAAGGGGAGTGGGAAGAGAATTCTAGGTAGTAAGGAGTCCGGAATTCAAACCAGCAATAAAAAGAAAAGAAAATGTGGTAGATGCAAGAAGTATGCAAATCACAACAGGTCAACTTGTAAGTATATTACTTTGCATTTTTTACTTGTATATAGTGCACTTTTTCTATTTTATAGTGCACCCTTTTATCCATTAGATGCACTTTATTAAAGTTTGTAATGCACTATTTGACACTATGCATTGGCAAAAAATTTACATTTTTATTTCCAAAAAATGCAGGTAAGGAAAACATTGAGGAAAGTGAAGAATCTGCTGAGATGAAAGAATTTGACCCAAATACATCATGTAAGTATTTTTGTTGTGTTTACTTTTTTTCTGTTTTAAGACTTTCTTCTAATGTGTCCCCTTTTTTTTATTTTCAGGTTGATTTCATTCTTCAGGGCAACCATCAACAAATCATTTTTATATTTTTTAGTTTACCTATCTAGACATTTTTGACCTTATCAATATTAATTTTGCACTTTATCATTACCAATTTAAGTATTTTTTTTAAAGGAATGTAATGCACTTTAGCTTTATATCGATGCACTTTAATGGTATTTGTAATGCACTTTAACTATATATTGGTGCACTTTTACCAATATCCTAATGCACTTTATCTTTATATTGATGCACTTTAACTATGGACTTTTATTATGCCATTTATGAATGCACTTTTCTTATGTCACAATGCACTTTTGTAACTTTTCAATGCACTTTTGAAACTTTTCAATGCACTTTTGTAATCAGATGATGCACTATTCATATGTCATTTATCAATGCACTTTTCCTATGTCACAATGCACTTTTGAAACTTTTCACTACACTTTTGGAACTTTTCAATGCAATTTTGGGAATATGTGTATGTTGTTAGTAAGCCATGAAATTAAACTTTACTGGTTTTGTGTAACCACAAAACTTGAATCAAAATTTTACTGGTTTTGGAGCTAACTTTACTGCTTTTGGAGCTAGCTCTTTTGATGACCAAAATTCCAGGAGAAAATGTCCCACTTTCTTCTACTTTATTCACTCACTATTGCAAATCATAGAAAATACGACAAGTACTAATTCATAACAAACAGCATCCTGAAAAATTGATTTCACCCACATAAGTACTAATTCATTGAGTAATGCATCATATTCCCCTAAAAAAAGGTTTTTGTACTGCAATTTCAGAGAAAACACGCCACAAAAACCTCATGACCCTTGTGATCCACAAAAGTAATACTAAAGCACTTGCAACTTTCAGAAATCCGATAATCAAATTGTTCAAGGAAATAGTTCCAAAAAAAGTAGACTCTTAAAGTCCTAACATAGCTATCTAAATTGTTCAAGGTTAGAAAGTAGCCATGGCTACTTTCTAACCATCTGAGCTACTACATTCTTTAACTTCTCCATCACTGTGTTCTTCATTTCATTACATTAAAAAATGATGGCGTAGGCGTACTTCTTCCTTAGCATATCCATGGCCCTTATGATTTGACTATTCGAGAGTTTTCTCCCCCAACACTCCTCTATTTTGCTCGATGGACCCATATATGTCTCCAAATGACGCATAACATATATCCCCCCGTTGACATCACTTTTTGGGTCTTCCCACTCGAGGTTGAGCTTGTCTATCCCATTGTATTCTTCAAGCCTGCCAACTTTTGCATAGAGCTTCCACTTTTTGAGATATTTTATAACCTTTGTCTTCTGCAAGGTATAAAATTGCAGCATAAGATATAAAATTACATCATTTAATAATTATATTTATGAATGCACTTTTCACAGTTTAAAATGCACTTTTACTACTTCATGGTGCACTTTCTATATACAACTACTATATGGCGCACTTGTTATACTCTATGATGCACTTTTTCTGATTTAAGATGCACTTTTTTATCCAATAATTGTCTACATCAACAATTGTCTACATCACACAAAAGAAGGAGATCCCAGCAATTAACTGGTAATGTTTTATCTAGCATAAAATTTAGACTTCAAGAACTACCAGTACAGAATCATGTTGTAGTTATCATGTTGCTATAATTACAGTAGTGAATCGACTAATGAACTACGAGTATTTTGCAACAGAATACAAATATCAATATTTCATACTCATGACATCACACATGAAACAACCTTCATCAGCTTATTCAACACACACACATCTGGAAAAGGGAGCAAATATAAAAAAAGGCTTACCAGGTCAAAAAACTTGAATTGACAGAATTCTTCAATTTGTTCCTTACTTTGTTGAGTTGTGAAGAATTTCCATAATTCCATTGATCTTCAAATTGAAACTTACTACAACGTAAGTTTCATTTTCCAAAATCACAGGAATCAATATCTACAAAATGGAGACAAAACCTTTGTTAGTTTTTCAAGCACTGGAATTAAAGTGAAAACAGTTTTACTTGCAATTTTAATTAAAAAAAAATTACCAAGTCGATATTCTTCATTAGCCTTCCCTCAACGATTCCTAAAGCCAAGTCCATTCCATCATCAAATACATCTTGGGTAACTTCATCAGACTGTGTAAACGGATTTCCTTTAAAAGTCAAATCAAAATTAAAATAACAATTACAAAAGATACACGTTTAATCCTCGAAATACTTACAGTACTGTACACTTTGCCAATCAATCTTGAAGGCGACTCGTTGCTCTTCAATCTCTCCATTTCGTTGACATAAAGAGTGAAACAATCCAATACACAAGGAGCCAAGTCCTCTGACATGGAAGAGAAATTTGCTCTTGTGGCAGTGAGATCACCACGTTTGAACAACACCTCTCTACATAACAAAAACACACACATTAGGTTTTTGAAATGAGAAAATACAAAGCTGGAATTCCTTTTTAAAACAGTTCAAAAAAGGATCAGTTTTTAAATGCACTTTTACCTGTTTTTAATGCACTTTTACCTGTTTTTAATGCACTTTTTTGACATTATACTTGCACCTCTTTTCTTATGCACTATTATTAGTTCTGGTGCACTTTTATCTGTTTTTAATACACTTTTACATATTTTTAATGCACTTTTACATGCTTTTTAGGACTAAGTGGTTTATAAACTGATAAGCATGGTACATGTGACGTAAGAATGCACTTTTCATGATTAACAATGCACTTTTCACACTTAAGAGTGCACTTTTTATACGTGTCTAGTATTACCCCTATATCTAGAATGCACTTTTCACATTTTTTGATGCACTTTACACATTTTATGTTGCACTTTTTCTTATCATAAAAGGGAAAAAGAAAACAATAAGAATTTGAATATAGAACTTACTGTTCACTGCCATATATTTCCTTTTCCTGCCCAAGTGGCTTAACTGCAAACTCCCACATGTGCCTTTCCTCTTGTCTTAATTCATGGAAGATATTGATCATTCTCATTTCGTAAGGGCTTACCACTGAAATTCCAGCTTTCTTGTGTCGTTTTCCTACAACAACAGGATTTGGACTATCCATCTTTCTTTTTTCCTATCCAATATACAACATTAAAACAATTAAATATATATTTATTAAAATATGAACACAAATGTATTAAATGAAAAGAGAGAATTTTTTTTGACAAGTATACCCGCTTCTTTCTTGGCTTTTGTACTTTTGATGGCTCCTCCTTTTCAACTTTCTCTTCTTCCCCTTGTTTACCTTCCTCTTCAACCTTTTCCCCTTCATCCACTTGTTGAACAACTTGTTGGTCATACTCCTTAGCAATCTCAGTCGCGATCACAATTGCATTTTCACCTACTAGTTGTTCATTAGGCCCCTCTTGTAGCCTAGTGGATGCATTCTCATTTGCAGAATCTGTTTTACCTCCAACTATGGTGAGATCTTCCCTTTCTTCATGTGTATTAACCTCTTCAACTTCATTTACCTGCTCTTGTTCAGAATCTGTTTCTTGCTTGTCTCCTCCTTCAGATTCAACATCATCCTCTTCAGTTTCAAACAAGTTGAATGAGGGAGGAGTGAAGTCGGCTGAATATGGCTTCAGCTTCTTCTTTGAGGTTTCTGCCTTTGCTGCCTTCTCCAATGCATCCAGAAGTTCTGGATCATTCCAAAATGGATCCTGCGAGCTGTCCCAAAAGGTCTTCCAATCTGCAATTGGGTCAGCTGGAGAATCCGTGGCAACTTCGGAAGATGTGGTCTCTACCATATTAGAGAACTTCTCTATTGCCCGCCCGACTACAGTATTTTTCTCCTTTAGCTGCTCTTTGATACCTCCACAATAGTCTGAGAGCTCTGCAATGCTCTCTGCAGCTTTGCTTGCTTTTCTTGAGACTGTCTTCCCAATAACCTATTAAAAACATATTACTTTAAGTTAATATGTATTCATTGTTTAAGGATGCACTTTTGACATTTAACAATGCACTTTTCATATCTTAGGATGCACTTTTGCAGAAAAATTCAGCTTAGTTGATCAAACCTGTATTTAATAAAAGTGAGTCATGAATTTGGAAAATCTTAGCTTATCTATGTTCTTCAACCTTATATTACACACTTCAGACCTTAAGTTATAAAAATCACAAAAAAATATAGGTATCATCAATTAGGAAAAACACAGATTTCTCAGTCAAAAACAAAAAGACTACATCATTCAAACGCCATCCTGCATTATGAAGTGATACCAAATCTTCAAATGCAAAGCAAGTTACAAAAAGCTTGATGCATGGATCAATGTTATGGAAGGAGGCAAAAAATCGAGAGTAATAATGTATAGCTTAAACACTGACTGACCAACATTTGGTTCTAGAGAAATACAAACAATTTACAATTCTAATTTATCTTCCAATGAAGTCACAACTCACACCAACAAGTACAATATACTGACTTGAATTCTTTCCTAGTAGGCTAGTATATTACAAGTTAAAACCACATCACAAATGTTACAGGTGTGATATACGATCAGAGTTTAAGCCATTGAAACATAACAAAAGGTGAAATGTGAAGAATTTTAATATACCTCCAACTCTGATAAATCATCACGAGGCAAATCATCATCTGAATCAGCTGGTTTGGATGTTGTCGGGACTTTCGCATAAATGTTTGAATTTGCTCTTGCTTCCCGTATATGTACTTCCCCGAAACTGCCCACTTTTTTCCATTCATTGCTTTGCCTCTCAAGCAAAAGTTTCTCATTCCAACCCAAGAAGACTGGAAAAGTTGATTCATGCTCTTCGCCCAAAAATATGCATCTATCAACATATACGAGCTGCAAAAAATTAAGAGAGCAAGAGGTAAAGTTAAAACATTTATTCTATCAATAGATAAAAGATAAATGAAAAGACTATAAATTTATTCTATCAGTAGTGAAGCAGCAGCAACAGTTTACATAAACTATGTATGGTTGGCTTGAGAAAAGAAAGTTATACTTACAAGGAGCAACAATATAGGTCCCTGAAATTTCCTTCCTCCTTTCTTCTTCCAGTGTAAACTTTTCTCAACAAGTACTTGCCTTAGAAACTTGCACCAATCCAATCCTCGAATATCATCAACATTGTCATTCAGAATACTGTGGTTTGCAAGTCCATTGCCCCCACCTTCAATTATTGATGACACGAATAAGATAATGAAATGTCTTTTGAACCAAGTACCTCCATCGGTGCATTTCACCATCACTTCCTCAACTGCTGTAGTTGTAATTGAAGCATTTGACTTGGCAAGGTCATCCTCATCTTCAAAAACAGTGCCTATGAATTGCTTCTTCCATTCTTGAAGCAAAGCAACTGAATCCTTCCTCTTTCTCTTATGAATCTCCTTCCCACCAAGAGGTATTCCAAAAACCTCATGCACAACTTGATCATTGATGTGGATGATCCTATTGGTATCAAGTTGTATCTCACACCTTGCTCCTTCAAACTGTTGTAGCAACCACAAAGCAAGGTTGTGTGGGATGTCATGTATCTTGAACTGAAGTATATGGCCAAAACCCATAGACTTGATGCTTTCTTTTTGGACATCATTTAAGGATGCCATAGCTTTTGAAAATGCAGTGGGAACAGTCCTAGTTACCAAACTAGGATACTTAGCTGATATCAAATTCTTGACCTTCTTCTCATTTTCAGTTTCGGGAGGCATTCTACTATTCCTTGTACCTGTTTTTATAATCATAGAAAAAAAAGAGAATCTGAATGTAAGTAAATAGTTTTGGAATGAGATGATGTACTTTTGTAATCAGATGATGCACTTTTCAGAGTTTTCAATGCACTTTTGTAATCAAATGATGCACTTTTCCTATGTCATTTATCAATGCACTTTTGAAACATTTCAATGCACTTTTCAGAGTTTTCAATGCACTTTTGTAATCAAATGATGCACTTTTCTATTCCTATGTCATTTATAAATGCACTTTTGAAACATTTCAATGCACTTTTTAGAGTTTTTAATGCACTTTTTCAATCAAATGATGCACTTTTCCTATGTCATTTATCAGTGCACTTTTCCTATGTTTCAATGCACTTTTCAAAGCTTTCAATGCACTTTTCAAAGTTTTCAATGCACTTTTCAAACTTAAAAAAAAAATCCTGGATTCTATGATTTTTCTTACCTTGGTCAGAGGAGGTGCCAGCTTCCATTCTATTTCCGGGGTCATGTTTGTTTTTGCTCCTCCTCTCTGATTTGGATTTTTGTTCATCACCCAAGATCCTCATTGTCCCTTCAGGTAGATGTATTTCCTTTGTAACTTTTCATATGAAATAGAACACATCAGAATAATGACCAAGAATTCAAAGAAAAAAGTAGCATAAAACTTAACTCATAAATGCACAACACAATATGATTAATGCCTATAACAAGGTAGAAACAGAAAATGACATGGACACAGGGAAATAACAAGTTTCAGACATGAAAAAGTAAAAAGGAACAGAGGGAAATATCAAAAATGAAGGTAGCAAGATCAACTAAAGCAGAGCCTTTAATATGCAAATATGTGAAGGTTGGATGCTTAAACCTGCTCAATACATGCACTATATACGTTTCACAATCACAACAAATCTCTTGTAACAACTGATGTGTCATCTAAATCAGTTTAAATGTCATCTAAATCAGCTTATTCTAACACTCAGTACCATAAGTACGCTACAACCAACGTCAGAAACACAATAGAAAGCCACATCTCACGATAGATTCAAGTATTAATCCTTCCGATTCGTCATCTGTATCAATCGATCAACATCCACAGACAAACAAATCAAGCAAAACAGCACATCAAATCAGTCGCCCCAAACAAAAAGGGCGTAAGAAAACGCAAATCACAAAGAGTACTACGGAACAAGAAAACTGCAACCGAGCCAACGCAAAAACACATCGATTAACATACAAAAATCATCGGCATAAGGTGAAGAAAATTAGGGCTTATACCTTTGCGATTTGTTTTTGGAGGCATCGTGTAATGTGAGAAAGATTGAAGAGTTCGCTTGTTGAGATCGTCCTTCGAGCGTCCTTTGAGCGTCCTTCGTTTGGAGAGTTCGATCGATTTGAGCCTTGGATCGATCGTTGGAGAGTTCGCAAGTCGAGTCGTCGTCCCGGTCTCTTTTTGGAAGTTCGATCGATTTGAAAATGGAAGAATCCGAATTGGAGCGGAAGAATTCGAATTGGAGTCGTGCGTGGGATAGAAATTCACTTAAGGGTATAGAAAATTAGATGTATTTACAAAATTGCCACCTTGTTATTTTTTTTTGTAAAAACACAGAAGTAATCTCAACCCTTGGATCATGTGATCTAACGACCCACAATTCTCCTTCCGTTTCATGTTAGGAGTTGGTTTTATTTGAACCAATCTCCAATTTATAATAGCATAGCTGGTTAGAGTGTGTGTTTGGGATGAGAGGAGCGAGAGGTCTCGTGTTCGAGTCCCGGCTGTCAACTCCTTTTTATTTATTTTGCTTTGTATCATTTTTATGCTTGTTGCACTCTATTAATAAAATTCGAAATTTATAACAATCTATTTTATTTCAACAACTTTTACACTTTAATAATTCTTTATCATATTCTTGAAAATTATAAAAAGACTAAATTCTCTTTTTAAGAAAACTATTTAAATACTTATCCGACTTGCCTAACATTTAATGAATTCTCAATTGTCATTGTAATAAACTTCTATAATCTCTTTATAATTTACTATGAAATTATAAAAATTAATAGGTCCTCTACTTTAGAGAAAAAAAAATTATTGGGATAAATATTCATTTTTATTTTATTTGGAATTTAGCGGATATTACACACTGTTTAAAGCAAAGACATAAAAATAAAGAGGATAAGGAAAAGGGAACTCAAAAAATAAAATTGAAGTTGTCTGAAGTTGATAGTTGACAACGGAGGAGGTTACTGATTTTTTTTCGGGTTCCTGTAAGGGTCAGTACCGACCCTATGGGGGTCGTTACTGAACCACCGATTTTCTTCGTTGTTCCTCTCATCACCAAGTTTCTTGATTTTTCTTCTTCGGATTAGCACTCCTTCTTTGTTTAGTACTTGAGTCACATTAGAAAAATTTCTATCCCTACTACACTAATCAAACCTAAAAACAAGTCAAAAGAAAGCTATCAAAAAGATCTAAGAAAGCAAAAACTTAAAAGCAAAAACAAAAAGCGGGTTGCCTCCTGAAAGCGCTATTTTTAACGTCGTTAGCCCGACGAACTTACCTTAGCTTTAATCAGAGGATGTTAGAGCCCATGTGGGTCGGATTTCCTCTCCCGGGTCGGTTTTCTCATAGTATTTCTTTAACCGGTGCCCGTTGACCTTGAAGATGGCTCCATTATTGTCTACTAGATCCACCGCTCCATGGGGATAAATGTGGTGGACCACAAATGGCCCACTCTATCTTGATCTTAATTTCCCTAGAAATAAGAGAAGTCTAGAGTTAAATAGAAGTACCTTGTCACCAACTTCATAGGTTATTGGCACCAACTTCTTGTCATGCCATAGCTTGGTGCGCTACTTGTAGATTTCGGCATTCTAATATTCCCTTAGCCTCAACTCCTCTAATTCTTGCAAGTCCATGAATTGGTTTGCACCGGCCTTGTCGAGATCCATGTTAAGCTCCTTGAGAGCCCATAAAGCCTTATGCTCTAACTCGACTGGCAAATGGCACGCCTTGCCATAAACTAGGTTGTATGGAGTGGTGCGTAGGGGTGTTTTGTACGCCATTCTATAAGCCCACGGAGCGTCATCGAGCTTGGACGACCAATCATTCCTTGAGTGGGAAACCGTCTTCTCTAGAATGCTCTTGATTTGTCGGTTTGAAAGTTCCACTTGGCCGCTTGTTTGTGGATTGTATGGTGTCGCCACCCGATGTGATACCCCATACATTGCCAAGAGAGCTTCAAAACTTCTCTCTATGAAGTGTGAACCACCATCACTAATGAGAACGGGTGGTACTCCAAACCTATGAAAAATGTTAGTCTTAATAAACTTGGCTACAGTTTTGGCGTCATTGGTTCTTATAGAGACGGCTTCTACCCACTTGGAGACATAATCAACCGCGACAAGGATATACTTATAGGGGCCCGATGAGGGGAAGAGTCCCATAAATTCTATGTCCCAAACGTCGAAAAGCTCGACCTCTAGGATCACTGTTAGCGGGTTCTCATGCCTCCAAGTGATGTTTCCTGAGCGTTGACATTCATCACATGAAGTCACATAATCCTGTATGTCCTTGAAAATGGTTGGCCAATATAGACCCCTTTGAAGAATCTTCGTCGTGGTTTTCAAACCTTTAGGTGGTCACTTCCTTGTTTAAACAAGTAAGGATCATCCCAATAGTACTGTTTGACATCATGTAAAAACTTCTTCTTCTTTTGTGGGGTCAAACCCTCGGAAATTATGACTCCTACAAGGTAGTTAGCAAAATCCGCAAACCAAGGGGGTTTTGACCCTATTATAGCATGAATAGAATGAATAGAAGTAGAAAGAAGGGATGAGGAAGGATCTAAATTGGAAATAAGGTTAGAAAACGTACCCGGGGGGGGGTCGATATCGACCCTTGTTCTGACTTTATTAATTTCTTTAGTAACGACCTCTCTAAGCTCGATATCGAGATGTCCTATCTCGGTACCGATGTACTCAGCGTTCTCTTGCTTCTTTGATGAAGGATCAATACCGACCCTTATAGGGTCGGTAACGAGCCTTTGGCAGATTGCGACCTCGTTCAACATGAGGTGCTCGTCCGCTCTAGAGTCGTCAATTGGTACAGTATTGTTGGAATCCGTGATGTGTTCAACAGGCAACCTAGATAGGTGCTCCGCCACCAAGTTTTCTGCTCCTTTCTTGTCTTGGATTTGATGATCAAATTCCTGTAATAGGAGCATCCAACGAAGTAGCCTAGGCTTGGCATCCTTCTTAGCCATTAAATATCTTACAACTTCATGATCAATGTAAACAATCACTTTAGAACCAACCAAATAAGAGCGGAAATTTTCAAATGCAAATACCAAGATGAGGAATTCCTTCTCCGTCGTGGTATACTTACTCTACGCCTCATCAAGCGTCTTACTTGCATAATAAATGGCGTGGAGTTTTTTATCCTTCCGCTGACCTAGTACTGCACGGACTGCGTAATCGCTGGCATCGCACATGATTTCGAATGGCAGTGTCCAATCTGGGGACTGTATGATAGGAGCAAAGACAAGTGCTTCTCTCAACCTGTGAAAAGCCTCAAGACATTCTAAAGACATCTCAAACACTACATCTTTCATTAGTAGGTTAATCAAAGGTTTAGCTATCTTAGAAAAATCCTGAATAAATTGTCTATAGAAGCCACCATGTCCTAAGAAACTCCTAACATCTTTTACAGAAGAGGGAGGAGGTAGTTTTTCAATAAGCTCAATTTTGGCTTTGTCTACTTCAATCCCTCTTTTAGAGACGAGGTGTCCTAGTACTATCCCCTCTTAGACCATAAAATGACATTTTTTCCAATTTAGAACAAGATTGGTTTCTTCACATCTTTTAAGCACATGAGGAAGATTAGCAAGAGAAATATCAAATGAAGGACCATAAACATAAAAATCATCCATAAAAACTTTTACTATGTCCTCTATCATGTCAGAGAAGATAGCCATCATGCATCTTTGAAACGTTGCAGGGGCATTGCAAAGCCCAAATGGGATTCTTCTGTATGCAAAAGTCCCATAGGGACAAGTAAAAGTTGTTTTCTACTGATCATCAGGATGAATGGGAATCTGCCAAAAACCGTTATAGCAATCTAAATAACAGAAGTAATCATGATGGGCTAAGCGTTCTAAAACATGATCAATGAAAGGAAGCGGAAAATGATCTTTTCTTGTAGCACTATTTAACTTCCTATAATCAATGAACATTCTCAAATTAGTTGTGGTCCTAGTGGGAATTAATTCACCTTTTTCATTCTCTATAACAGTCACTCCCCCTTTTTTAGGGATTACATGGACCGGACTCACCCATTGGCTGTCCAATATAGGAAAAATTATCTTATCATCAAGTAGTTTTAAGATTTCCTTTTTCACCACATCTTTCATGTTAGGATTTAATCTACGTTGATGCTCAATTGTGGGTTTGTGATTATCCTCCATGTAGATCCTATGCATGCATAATGAAGGGGATATGCCAGTTATGTCATCCAAAGAGTAGACAATGGCTTTTCTATGGATCCTAAGAACAGAAATTAGCTTATCTACCTCCTCATATTTTAAGTTGGCACTGATGATGACGGGGAAGGTAGAGTTAGGACCGAGAAATAAATACCTGAGGGAGTTTGGAAGGGGCTTGAGCGTTGGAGTAGCCTCAGCCGGAATGAGAATTGGTTCTTCATGATCTGTCTTTAGAACTTCCTCAAGGTAATCAATCACCACAAGCTCTTCATCTTCTATCACAGGGGTCGGTATCGACCCAGAGAGGGTCGATATCAACTCGATTTTGCCTGCCAGTAGCCTCAGTACCGAGGTAGAAGTGCCCGATATCGATGTTGCGGAATTTGTTTGTTCATCTTTTCCTACCAGAAGCTTCTGTAACGACCTTTTTAGGGTCGGTATTGACGCTGCAAGATCAATCCCCGCCCACCTTTTGTCGGAGAATGCATCATAAGCCAACAACCTATCGATTGGGTCCCCACATTCAATGAAGTCAGTGCGGGTGTAGAACATTTTCACCTCGGCTTCATTGGTCTCTTTCATGGTGGGGTTAAAACGGAATTCCAACACTTCATCTCCAATCTCAAAAGTTAGGCGTCCTCGCCTAACATCAATGATGGCTCCAGTTGTCGCTAGGAAGGGTCTCCCTAGAATGATAGGCACCACCGGATCCTCTGGCATTTCCATGACAATGAAATCATTTGGGACAAAGAATTTGCCCACTTGAACGGGAAAATCATCCACAACCTCTGTAGGCTTGACATAGGATCCGTCCGCCATGTACAACTTCATATTACAGGTTCCAATGGTCCCATGTTGGTTTTGGACCAGATTGATAATGGAAGTAAACTTGCACTGGCTCCTAAGTCACATAAAACTTTAAACCGGTAAGCTCCAATACCAATAGTAATAGCAAACTTACCTGGGTCGCCTAGCTTTTCAGGGAGCGTTATAGATCGAACTTCACTTGACATCCTTGAAATAGATCTTTTCCTGCTCAAAATCTCTTTTAAAAATTTAGTGTAGGGAGGCATTTCATTAAGGGCTTCAGTAAAAGGTATAGAAATATTTAACCCTTGAAGAATTTTAACAATGTGCCTAAAATTTCCTTCCGTGACATCATTAGACTTCTTAATCGGGAAAGGAAGAGTTTTAGACGGACTCGGAATAGAGAGAGACCCGGATCGAGGCCCTACCGAATCGACAAGAAGGTCGATTGTGTTGGAGAAGGGTCGATATCGACCCTAGGGGGGTCGGTATCGAGCTAAGAATTTGGTGCAGAAGACTTACCTGGCTTGGAGAGCTCGATATCGACTTGGGGAGCCTCGGTATCGACCCTGTTGGGGTCGGTAACGGGCCTGACTGGGATGTCATCTTCATCACCATGCTCTTTTTCTGTAGACTTGGCTCGATCTGTTAACTCCTTTCCACTTCTAAGGTGCACTGTTGCAGTCTGTCCTCTCGGGTTCTCTTCGGGACGGCCCGGGAGGCGATTTGAAGGTCTTGGAATTTGTGCAGCCATGTTGCCAAGTTGGGATTCAACGCTCTTCTTCCATGTTTCTCGCTCTCCCAACTGTGCTTGGACTCCATCAATCTTGTTATGGACGTCATTGAACTTATTGTGGATTCCATTAATGCCCTCTTGTAACCCTTGTACCCATGAAGGTGGCTCTTGATATCTTTGTGGTTTGTAAGGAGGAGCCTTCCTTTCTTGTGGTGGAGGTGCTTGATTTTGACTTTGATTGTAACCTCCTCAGCTGGGATATTTGTTTGGCCTATCATAATGGTCAGGCAGGTTTCTGTATTGCCCTCTCATATAATTCATTTCAGCATGTCTCAGTGGCTCTAACCTGCTCAATGTTAGTGCAAGCAAAAGTAATAAGGACTTGAGAGCCACATTCTTGACAAGGTTGAGAGGTTTTCAGAAAACTTACCTGTTTCTTTAGACGGTTGATCTCATCCAGTAAGAATTGATGTTTAACATCGGGATCAACTTCATCATTGTTGGAAACACAGAGCCGTTTTTTGAGGTTGGGGCAGCTACTGCGTCCCATACATGGCATCATAATTGGTCAATTTATCTAGCAATTCCCATGCAGTGTGTAGCTCCATCTCTTTAAAACCGCAAGCAGTATGCAAGTTCAGGCAGTTCTTTGTCTCAACATTTATACCCTGAAAGAATATTTGTTGCAGAACGTATTGCGGTTGTCCATTGGTGGGGCATTGCCTCAGCATCTCCTTGAATCGCTCCCATCTCTTTAAATGTCTCGTTAGGCAGCTGGTGATAAGAAGTAATACGCTTCCTTAACTCCGTAGTCTTAGAAGGATGGAAGAACTTAGTCATGAATAAGTCATGCAAGGTTCTCCACGTAGTTACCGATCTAGGAGGTAAGCTTTCTAGCCATCTTAGGGCCTTACCTGCAAGAGACCATTTAAAAGCTTTTAGTTGGACATATTCTAAAGAAACACCATCAGCAGCAATGGTGTCACACAAATCAACAAAATTACGAATATGCTCCATACGGCACTCAGTAGGTTTTTCCTCAAACTGAGCCCTTTTTATTAAGGATATAAACTTGGATTTAATCTCAAAAGCCCTTGCTATCTCAGGAAGCACTATTGCTGATTCTTGCACCCTTAGTTCCGAGTGCATGTATTGCTTGGCATTCCTAGGGATAGCATTCATTTGCTCCTATAATTGAATACGTTGCTCCCTTTCTTGATCTCTCTCGGTTTGCAACGCCTCCATTTGTCTGCAGAGAGCATCCATCTGTTGGGCAATATCCTCAAGAGTAGTCATTATAAAAAAAACTGAAAAGACAAACAAAAGATAACAAATCAGAAATAAACACAGGGTCGGGCTATTCCCAAACCCAAAACATAATCAAACACAACATTGTTGCTTCCCCGACAACGGCGCCAATATGTTGAGAGGATTTCACGACAACAAATAAATTTGTAGTCAAGACCCCGTTGTGTATAGGGAGGTCAGGATCGTCCACGGGAAGCAAGGTTATGTTTGATTATTAAACTAAAAAAGCAAAAGAGAAGGAAAAACAAAGCAAAGAACAAAGAAAAACAACTAAATAAATGCACTGGAAGGGGTGGATAACGACCTTGTCAAGGTCGTTACCGAGGTATGAATACAGCAGAAAAGCTAAGTAAACAACAAGAAGAAAGGGGAAAATTGCAGGTCGATATCGACCCTGCCCAGGTCGATATCGAGGTACTTGGAAATTAAACTTCACTCAAAAATAGGGAAAAACTCTAGGATAGGGGTTCCCCACAACACAATCATGCAATTTTAGATAACATAAATCATAAATATCATTCCTTTAACATAAAGTTATCAACTTTCAATGATTTAATCAAGCAAATCAATCAATTTTCACAAATCAATTCACTTAATCTACTTGCTTTGATCTAAAGTTCTCAACTTTTGTCTTAAACTTTACCTCGTATTCAAATTCACAACTTTCTCTTTCAATCAAGTTATAAACATGAAATACCTCGACTTTCGTCAAAGCTTTTGCACAAACAAGTAGAAGATAGATTAAAGGCAATCAATTCATTCATCACATCACCATTCATGCAAAATCATGTTGGGTTTCCAACCCCAACCCTAGAAAAGAAGACTACTTACTCATGATTGAATAAAAACAAGCAAAACAATTGAAAGAGAACATAATTGAATTAAAACTAAAGGCTTACATGAATTAAAAACTTCAAACTTGTCTTCGAACACAAGAAAAATCTCCCACAATCTTCTTGCTTGTGTCCCAAGCAACACTTCTCCTCAAAATTAACGTGTGAATTAAAGCCTAAGAGCGTCCCCTTCAACTAACCTGTAAAAACCCTCTTAGATTGTGTCTAAACAAGAATATTTATGGAGTAAAACCTAATCTATCTAGAAACTATCTATAAGGAAATAAATCTAATATAAGATATCTCTTCTATAAGGAAATAAATCTAATAAAAGACATATCCCTTTAAAACTATCTAATAACATAAAAGGAAAATAATAAAAAGGGATAAAAAAAAACAATAATTGCGCCGACTCTAAAGTCTTCTACCGATACGGGACCCTCGGTATTAACCCCGTCAGGATCGGTAGATCACTCTTTGAATTCTCGAATTTTTTCTCTTCTTCGCACCTCGATATCGACCTAGACAGGGTCGATATCGACCTCCATCAGCATTGAAAACAGCTTTGAGTAAAACTTGCATAGCGGATTCGTTACAACTCCGTTTGACTCGATTCTTTTTCCTATGTCTTTGTAACGAGTTTATATACCTCTTTCCAAGCTCAAACTTGATCTTCAATTTCTTTATTGTAGTTCTTTTCTTCGACTTATACTTCATTCTCGAGTGCTATGTTCAAGTTCTTTCCTCCTTTCCTCAAGATATGCTCCAAAACAGCTTCAAAACCTATAAAAACACCACAAAAGCTTATGTAGACTCCATATCTTAAGGAAATATGAAAATCTACCCAAACGACTCAAAACAAAACACAAAACTAAAGAAAAAGAATCAAACACACAAAAACACACCCTAAAAACAAAACTAAAAAGACGGATATCACTAAAGTACTCAAACGATGTGAAGAAACTAACCTTGTTTTAAATTGGGAAAAATGCCATTTCATGGTACAAGAGGGGATAGTTTAGGGCATCTAGTATTCAGTAGAGGCATAGAGGTGGATAGGCAAAAGTTGAACTAATTAAGAAATTGCTACCTCCCTCCTCTGTTAAGGATGTATGAAGTTTTTAAGGGCATGCGGAGTTTTATAGAAGGTTTATTGAAGACTTTTCTAAGATAGCTAAACCATTGACTGACCTATTCATGAAGGATTCAGTGTTTGAGTTTTCTACAGAATGTCTTGAAGCATTTCACAGGTTGAGAGACGCACTTGTATCGGCCCCCATTGTGCAAGCCCCGGATTGGACCCTCCCCTTTTAGGTAATGTGTGACGCCAGTGACTACGCCATAGGTGCGGTTCATGGACAGCGGAAAGACAAGAAGTTTCATGCCATATACTATGCGAGTAAGACGCTTGATGAAGCGAAGAGTAAGTACACCATGATTGAGAAGGAATTCTTATCTGTGTTCCTTGCTTTTGAAAAGTTTTGCTCATACTTAGTTGGCTCAAAAGTTATTGCCTATACTGACCATACGGTTGTTAGATATCTAATTTCTAAAAAAGATACCAAGCCTAGGTTGTTGCGTTGGATGCTTCTATTACAGGAATTCGACAATGAAATCCGAGACAAAAAAGAGCGGAAAACTTAGTGGCAGATCACCTATCGATGTTGCCCTTGGAGTACATTACTGAGTCTGGAGATGCGATACCAATCAATGACTCATGCCCCGAAGAGAACCTCTTACTTAATGATGTCGTACAGGATGAACACGAGGAAAGCACACCTCTAGAGAAGGTCGATAACAATCCCATCTGAGTCGTTAACGACCCAATCATGGTCGATAACGAGCCCTACGTGTCTGTAATGTCCCATATTCAACGAGTAGATAGCTCGTTAACGACACCCATAGGGTCTGTAACGACCCCTTCCCAAGAAAGCAAATGTAAGTTTTCCTCTACCTATTCGGTCCTTTAAAGTGCTGATTTTTCCTCGATTCTCCCTTCCATTTCCCCTCATGATATATATGCTGTTAGAGGGTCGAATACCCCTCGATTAGCGGATTTTGCTTACTATGTTGTAGGAGGCATAATCCTCGTGATCCTTACTTGTTTAAGAAAGGAAGTAACCAACTTTTTAGATATTGTGTGCCGGATTAGGAGATCGAGAGTGTCATTCGTCATTGCCATACTCTTCCGGTAGGTGGACATGCTAAAGGTTTCAAGACGACAGCAAAGATTCTCCAAAGTGGCTTCTATTGGTCAATTCTCTTCAAGGACGTACAAGAGTACGTGACAGCTTGTGACGAATGCCAAAGGTCGGGAAACATTACATGGAGGAACGAGAACCCGCTTACGAGTATCTTAGAAGTTGAGCTCTTCGACGTATTCGGAATCGACTTTATGGGGCCCTTCCCTTCATCGGGTCCCTATAAGTACATTCTCGTGGCAGTGGACTACGTGTCGAGGTGGGTTGAAGCAGTGGCCACAAGAACAAATGATGCTAGAGTCGTGGCCACGTTTAGAAGTCCAACATATTTCCAAGATTCGGAGTTTCACGAGTTCATATTGGCGACAAAGGTTCTCACTTCATAGAGAGATGTTTCGAAGCACTTTTGTCTTAGTATGGGGTTTCTCACAAGGTGGCAACACCCTACCATCCCCAAATGAGTGGCCAAGTGGAAGTCTCTAACCCAAAAATCAAGAGCATCCTTGAGAAAACAATCTCTCGTTCAAGGAAAGATTGGTCGTCTAAGCTTGACGATGCACTTTGGGCATATCGGACGGCATATAAGACACCTTTGTGCACAACTCCTTACAACTTAGTCTACGTCAAGTCATGTCATTTGCCCATTGAGCTTGAGAACACTATGGGCTCTCAAAGAGCTCAACATGAACCTCGACGAAGTCGGAGCAAAATGTTTCATGGATTTGCAAGAGCTTGAAGAATTGCGGTTGAAGGTGTATGAAAACGTCGAGATCTATAAACACAAAACCAAGCGATGGCATGACAAGAAGCTAGTGCCAAAGACATACGAATTTGGTGACAAGGTATTGTTCTTCAACTCTAGACTTCGATTGTTCCCAGCTGTTGGGACGTTGTTGGGACCTCTGGTTCTAAACAACGGATCAACTATGTCATTCTCCGAGTTTTGATAATGACAAACACCATAGGGAACTAATGTGGTTTGTTCAAGTATTTCTAAGGAACACAGGTACAGCCAAGAACTCCCATGAATGACCAAAAGCCACAGAAGCCTACAATGCAGAGTTTCCATCAAGGGAACTCTGAAGAGGAAAGTTCCCATGAAGTGGGAACTCCCAGAAATGATCAAGAGAACACAAGCTTACAACGATGAAGAGTTTCCATCAAGGGAACTCTTGATGTCGCACTTTTTAGTTAGTTTGCATGGGTAGTTTTCTAGTTAGGATTGAGTGTTTTCTAAGTTTAATGTGTTGTTTTGAGTCGTTTTTATGAATTTTCGTATTATCTTAAGATATGGAGTCTACATAAGTATGTTTAATGTTTTGTAGGTCTTTGAAGCGTTGAGGAGGGGATAGTTCGGTTTTTAAAGCTTTCTAGGAGGTGGTGCTAGGTGTTGTTTGGTGGTGATGTTGAGAGAAGAGCAAGAGTCAATGCATGTGAAGATTTGATGATTTAAGAATGAAGGTTTCAAGGTTTAAGTGTTTGAAGAAGGAGCTAAAGGACGTCTTAAAAGGCCAAGAGCGGTTAAAGAAGGAACAATGAAGGAAAGCCAAGCATTGGAGCAAGTTTTGAGCAAGAAAAGAGGAAGTTATGTGCAGCCAGAGGGTCGGTGACGACCCAGCCGTGGTCGGTGACGACCCACTCCGTGTGTTGCCGAATTATTGCTTGCGCCTTAAGTTTGGTTTTGTAATTGTTTTATTTATGGGCCTTTTTAAGATAGATTTTAGTTTCCATATAGATTTATTTCTACCACTATATAAGGATCTTTAGGGTTTTATTTCAAAGGAGGCTGATTTGAGAAAAACGTTCTTAGGGTTTGTTGTGGAGATGGAACAAGTTGCAAGTTTGGTTTTCTAGTTTTCTTTGATTCCAAGCTCTTGGACAATTAGAGAGACTTGGAAGTTTGCTTGAGTTTGTAAGTTTTCTTTTGAATCGAAGTTTGTTTGAATTTGAATCATGTCTTCTCTTTTGTTTTTGATTGTTGATTGTTTTATGGATCGTGAGTAGTCTACTTTCTAGGGTTGGGGTGAGACCCGACGAGTTACGCATGATTAAGGAACGAATGTTTGAATGAACCATCTCTTCTAATCTCTATCCATTATCCCCTTGTTTGCTATCTATTCCTTGATGGAAGTCAAAGCATGTTCATGTTTATGAGTGAATCGAAAGATTTAGTTGTGAATGTGGATTATATTTGGTTGAAACGAAAGTTAAACTTTTAGGAAACAAGTAGGATTGCAAGTTTAGATCTTTATAAAAGTTAAGATTTCTACTTGATTTATCATGACGAGAGTCATACATGGGATTATTTATGGTTGATTTTGATTCATGTTTGCATGCATAAACTTGTTGTGGTGAATCCTTTGCCCTAGATCTTCTTTAATTTGGTTTTTCGGAATTTTCTCGTACCCGGATAGGTCGGTGACGATCCTTGTTAGGTCGGTGTCGAGCGCTTGTGTTCCTTGATTTCTCCTGCGTTTGCGTTGAAGTATAGATCGGTTACGACCTGTTTTAGGTCGGTGCCGAGCCTCAGTTTGAGTGTTTTGCTAGTGTTTTGCTATTGTTTTATTTTGTTTTGTTAGGATTAGTAGCTAGACATAGATTCTTCTAATTCTCGTGGACGAACCTAACCTCCCTGTACTCAGCGGGGTCTTGACTACAAATTTATTTGTTGTCGGAAAACCCTCTCAACAAATTGGCGCCGTTGCCGGGGAGTTAGTTTAGTTTCTTGTCTAGTTATTTTTGGGGTTTGGGAATAGCCCATACCCTCTTGTGTTTACTAATTTGTTTTCTTTTGATTGTGTGTAGGTGCATGCCCTCTAGTTCGCGAAGGGAAATCGACCTTTTTCCTTTTGATTCCGAATTCGAGAGAACCCTTCACCGTAAATTGAGAGAACGACGAGCAATGGCCAATGCTGAGGAACTTGCTCGCCAGATGGCTGATCTTCGCCTTCAGATGGAAGGTATTCAGAAGGAACGTGATGATCAAACTACTACTGTTACTCTCCTTCGACAACAGCTCAATGCTATTCCACGCAATGCAAAGCAGTATATGCATCCTGAGTTTAAAGTTCCTGAATCTGCTATTGTACTTCCTGTTATTGAGCATGCTTTTGAGATTAAGTCACACTTCATCACTCTTATCAAGAGGTCACAATTTGAAGGCAAGCCCACCGAGTGCCCCATGGAGCACATCAAGAACTTCACTGACCTTTGTGACACTATTGCAGCTCATGATGTATCACTAGAATATGTGCTTTTGAAAGCATTCAAATGGTCTTTGGCTGGAAAAGCTCTTACTTGGCTTGAAAGTTTGCCCTCCAAATCGATTCATACATGGAAGGCGCTGCACGATCAGTTTCTGACTAAATTCTTTCCACCAGTTAAGACTACAGAGCTAAGGAAGCGCATTACTTCCTATCATCAACTTCCCAATGAAACTTTCGTGGAGACTTGGGAGCGATTTAAAGAACTTCTTCGGCAATGTCCCACTCATGGACAACCGCCTTATGTGCTTCAAGAGATCTTCTTTCAGGGAATCAATGCCGCAACTAAGGACCGCATCAACCTCCACACCGACTGCGGATTCATTGAGATGGATCCTGATGAAGCTTGGGCCTTGTTGGATAAACTTACCAACTATGATGCGATGTATGGAACTCAACAACCTGCCCGGGTTCAAATGAAGAAGCTTTATGATCCTAATGCCGAACCAATTGATCTCGATGTGAGGTTCCAATTTATGCAAGATGAGATAAACCGGCTTAAGAAGCAAGTGGGCCACTATGAATCCACCGCTCAACCTTGTCAAGAATGTGGTTCCCCTGCTCATCCTACTTCTTTTTGCACAAACGTGGAACAAGTCCGAGCTGCAGAGGCTTATGCGGAAGCACATTATATGAGAGGACCCTACCGTGGCCAAAACAACGCTTATCCAAGAAACAACAACAACTTTTCTCAGTGGAATAACAATGGCTATGGTCAAGGTTTTCAAGGACCACCACAAGAGCAGAGAGCACCGCCCTATAGACCCCCCGGTTTTCAAGAGCCACCAACATGGGCACAAGGACTCCTTGAAGGAATGAATGGCATCCGAACCGATATGAATGCAGTCCGAACCGATCTTAAAGGAGTGCAAAATCAACTTGGTGACTTTGAGGCTTGGATGAAGAATGTGAATTCTCAACTTGGTGATTTAGCAGCCCATATTCCACGGCCACAAGGGCGATTACCGGGACATTCTGATGAGAATCCGAGAGGACAAATTGCTGCAATTCACTTGAGAAGCGGAAAGAAGTTACCAGACCGAGGAACAAGCAAGAACAAGGAGGACGAAGAAGACCGGGCAAGCTCGGAACAGGTCGTCACCGACCCACCACAGGTCGTAGCCGACCCCCCTCCTACCAAAGATAAGGTCGTCGCCGACCCAACCCAGGTTGTGGCCGACCTCATTCCCGGAATTTTTCCTTCCGTCCCTCCTTAATCAACAACAAAGGTTCTTCCTTTCCCATCCAAGAAAGCTAAAGATTCCACGGACGGCAAATTCAAGCGTTTTGTGCAGGTTCTTCAAGGTCTTAATATCACCATTCCTTTTGCTGAAGCTTTGAACGAGATGCCCGCCTACACCAAATTTCTTGAAGAGATCTTGTCCAAAAAGCGGTCCATGTCCGAACTAACTGATGAGGTGCGATCCTTAGAGCTTCCAGAGAAACTCGGAGATCCGGGTAAATTTGCAATCACTATCGGCATAGGTGCCCATCGTTTTAAGGCTTTGTGTGATCTTGGTGCAAGTGCTAGTCTTCTACCTCTCTCTATATGGTCCAAAACCAACATGGGTCCTTTGGTACCGGTGAATATGAAGCTTTATATGGCGGATGGTTCTTGTGTTAGACCCACTGGAGTTGTTGATGATTTCCCTATTCAGGTCGGCAAGTTTTTTGTGCCTAATGATTTTATTGTCATGGAGATGCCGAAAGACCCTGTCCTCCCGATCATTCATGGGCGACCTTTTCTAGCAACCGTTGGAGCTATTATTGATGTAAAGAAAGGTCTCCTTACTTTTGAAATCGGCAATGAGGTGGTTGAGTTCCGGTTCAATCCGACGATGAAGGAAACCGGTGAAGCCGTGGAAGTGAAAATGTTGTACACTCGCTCGGACTACATTGACTGTGAGGATCCAATTGAACGTTTGTTTGACGCTTATACAAGTGAAGCTAAAGCCGAAGAAGAAACTGCAAGGTTGGCACCAACCACTTTTTTCTTGGCACCAACCACTTTTTGCTCGGCACCAACCACTTTTTGCTCTGCACCAACCACTTTTTGCTCGGCACCGACCATCTCTAAGTCGGCACCGACCACTTCCAGTTCGACACCCACCCCCATTCCGATCGTTGCTGAGGATTTTATGCTTGCTTTTGGCTCGGTGACGACCTCCCTATGGTCGACACCGACCCTTCTGGAGGCGGATGATACTACTCACTATGAAGAGTTCTTCAAAATGGAGAAGGCTGACGAAATTGTTACACCACCAACACCGACTCCAGAGCTTAAGACTCTCCCCGAGTCTTTGAGGTATGAGTTTCTTGGCCCAAATTCCACTTTTCCTGTGATTATTAATGCTAACCTTAATGAGGAAGAAGTGGGAAAGTTGTTGAATGTTCTTAGGGCTCATAGGAAGGCCATTGGATACTCACTTGAGGATTTAAGTGGCCTCTCACCTTCTTTGTGTATGCATCGTATTTTTCTTGAGGAAGGACACAGGCCCTCCATAGAGCATCAACGAAGGCTTAATCCAAATATGAAGGAAGTGCTAAAGAAGGAGATATTGCGAATGCTCGATGCAGGTATCATCTTCCCTATTTCGGATAGTAAGTGGGTAAGCCTTGTTCATGTTGTGCCTAAAAAGAGTGGTCTTACTATTGTTGAGAATGATAAAGGCGAATTAGTCCCCACTAGGACTACTACTAGTTGGCGCATGTGCATAGATTATAGGAAGTTGAATAGCGCCACTAGGAAGGACCATTTTCCCTTGCCTTTTATTGATCAAGTGCTAGAGAGATTAGCTTTGCATGACTATTTTTGTTATCTCGATGGCTATAGTGGTTTTTGGCAGGTTCCGATACATCCAGATGATCAAGAGAAAACCACCTTCACATGTCCTTATGGCACATTTGCTTATAGAGGATGCCGTTCGGGCTTTGCAACGCCCCGGCCACTTTCCAACGCTGTATGATGGCCATCTTCTCCGACATGATTGAGGACATTTTGGAGGTATTTATGGATGATTTTTCGGTTTACGGTACCAGTTTTGACTCTTGTCTTGCCAATCTTACTAGAGTACTTCAGAGATGTGAGGAAACTAACCTAGTACTTAATTAGGAAAAATGTCACTTTATGGTGCAAGAAGGAATTGTTCTAGGTCATGTTGTGTCAAAAAGGGGAATTGAGGTTGATAAAGCTAAAATTGAATTGATCCAAAAATTACCACCCCCTTCCTCAGTGAAAGATGTTAGGAGCTTTTTAGGACATGCCGGGTTTTATAGGAGGTTCATTCAAGATTTCTCTAAGATTACCAAACCATTAACTAACCTATTAATGAAGGATGTTGTGTTTGAGTTGTCTTCCGAGTGTCTTGCAGCCATCCACAGGATCCGAGATGCACTTGTATCGGCTCCTATTATACAACCTCCAGATTGGGCCATTCCCTTTGAGATCATGTGTGACGCTAGCGACTACGCCGTGGGCGCAGTCCTTGGTCAAAGAAGGGAGAAGAAGCTTCATGCTATCTATTATGCGAGCAAAACGCTAGATGAGGTCCAAAGCAAATACACGACCACAGAGAAGGAATTCCTGGTTGTTGTGTTTGCCTTTGAGAAGTTCCGGTCATACTTGGTGGGTTCCAAAGTAATCGTCTACACTGATCATGCAGCTACCCGTTATCTTATGGATAAGAAGGACGCCAAACCTAGATTACTCCGATGGATGCTTCTATTGCAAGAATTTGACCTTGAAATACGGGATAAGAAAGGAGCGGAAAATCTTGTGGCGGATCACCTTTCTCGGTTACCTATGGAACACATTAAGGAGTCTGGAGATACAATACCCATCAACGACTCTCGTCCGGATGAAACTTTACTGAGCAATGAAGTCTTACGGATCGAAACAACAAAGGCTGGGTCGGAGACGACCATTTCTAGGTCGGAGACGACCATCTCTGGGTCGGAGATGACCATTGTTGGGTTGGCACCGATCCCCCATATGCAGATTTTGGCTGGCACCGAGCTAGAAAGGATGGCACCGACCCTCACCACCACCAATCACGGTCATGTTTCTAACCCTTCTTCGGTACCTTCCACTATTCTTCATTTCCCCCCTCCTATGCTCTCTTGCCATTCTATCTATACTATTCTAGGGGAGAAAACCCCTTGGTTTGCGGATTTTGCTAACTATGTTGTAGGAGGCATTATCCCCGATGCATTGACTTCCCAAGCTCGAAAGAAGTTCCTTCACGACGCCAAGCAATACTATTGGGACGATCCCTACCTTTTCAAGCAAGGGAGCGATCATATTTTTAGGCGTTGTGTGCCGGATAATGAAATTGAGGGAGTGATCCGACAGTGTCACACTCTTCAAACGGGCGGCCATGCTAAGGGATTCAAGACTACCGCAAAAATTCTTCAAAGCGGATTCTACTGGCCTACCCTTTTCAAAGATGTTCATACTTATATCACGGCTTGTGATGAGTGTCAGCGTGCGGGAAATATCACATGGAGGAACGAGAATCCACTCACAGGAATTCTGGAAGTTGAACTTTTTGATGTATGGGGAATCGATTTCATGGGACCCTTCCCTTCTTCGTGTCCATACAAATACATCCTCGTAGCGGTTGACTACGTGTCTAAGTGGGTTGAGGCCATAGCAACAAGAACTAATGATGCAAGAGTTGTAGCCAAGTTTATGAAGACAAACATCTTTCCCCCCTTTGGTGTTCCCCGAGCTCTTATTAGTGATGGCGGTTCTCATTTCATTGAGCGGAGTTTTGAGGCACTTTTGACTAAGTATGGGGTCATTCATAGGGTAGCAACTCCCTACCACCCCCAAACTAGCTGTCAAGTGGAGATCTCCAACCGGCAAATCAAAAACATCCTGGAGAAGACGGTTTCCCGCTCAAGGAAAGATTGGGCCTCCAAGTTAGATGATGCACTTTGGGCATACCGCACCGCCTACAAAACTCCACTCCGCACTACTCCTTACAATCTTGTGTATGGCAAGTCGTGTCATTTGCCCATCGAGCTCGAACACAAAGCTCTGTGGGCTCTCAAGGAGCTCAACATGGATCTTGACGCGGCCGGAGCAAAGAGAATTATGGACTTGCAAGAATTGGAAGAGTTAAGGCTTAAAGCATATGAGAATGCCAAGATTTATAAAGAAAGAACCAAGAAATGGCATGATAAGAAGCTCATCCCGAAGACCTTCTACAAAGGTGATCAAGTACTCCTTTTCAACTCAAGACTTCGACTTTTTCCCGGAAAATTGCGATCCCGATGGAGTGGACCATTTGTGTCCATCACATCTATCCACATGGAGCGGTCGAGCTTTTGGATGAAAATGGAGGGATTTTTAAGGTCAACGGGCATCGTTTGAAGAAATACTTTGCAAGGGCCGAACCCGATGAAGAAATTCGAGCCACATGGGCTCTCACATCTTCGGACTAAATAGAGGTACCACCCGTCTAGCTAAAGACGTAAAATTAAGCGCTTTCGGGAGGCAACCCACTTTGTTTGTGTTTTTGAATTTTTTCTTTTTGATTCGTTTTTCTTAGTCTAGAATAGCTAGTTTTCCTGTCTTGGTTCTCCACTAACTTTTTGTAGGAAGCTAAGTAAGGCGGGAGAAGTTGAAAGGGCCAAAATACATAAGCAATGGGGACAATTCCATGGTCGTAACCGACCCACTCATGGTTGGCACCGACCCCTTCCAAGCAAATATGGTAAATATTTTCAGAAATTGGAAATTGCAGGTAAGTCCCTCAATTTTTTCACCCTTTTTAACCCTATCCCCTCCCACCCCTTCCTCCCTCACGCCGACCCCTCCTCTTTCCCAAACCTCAATTGTTCCCCCACTCTCTTTGCCTCTCAAACATCACACAATCCTTCATTCCCGTCCCAAATCCACCAAATTTCTCCCTTGTGCTACATAAACTCTCCAAATCATTCAACAAAAACCAAAAATCTCACCCCCACAACAATTTCTCACAATTTCGAACCACTTTGGTGCTCGTAGACGACTCCTCTTACTTTCATTCTTATACTCTTGCTCATCTTTGGTATGTTTTTCTAATCCTTTGATCTTATATTCAAGTTTACTTGATTTTTGTTGGAGGGATTAGTTGAAAACCTAGGTTTTGGGTGTTCTTGTATTTGAATATGGAAATTTGGGTTGTTTGCATGTTTAGGTGGCTGGATCTACATCATGCCATGATTAATTGGGGATTGTATGTGGAACTCTTGATGTTTGTTTAGTTGTTTGTTTGATTGGGAGAGGATTTGATCCTTAGTTGGAATTTTTGGGTACAATTCCATGAACAAAAGTCGAAGTTAAGGGGCGTCTTTTTGCCCGGATTGGTCGGTGCCGACCCCCCATGGGTCGGTGCCGACCCCCCAGCTCCCACATTCTCGAAATTGCTCGACACCGTGTTCCCAAGGGTCGGTTCCGACCTCGATTGACGAGTGTCCCTTTGTTCATACATGATAATGGAGCTATTTTTACCATGATTTGGGGTGTTTTTAGCTTGATCTTTCCCTCTACTTATCTACTTTTCATGATTAGCATGCTAGGTTGAGATCCGTTCTAAATTTACGCATGTTCCTTTGAATAAGTATGGGGTACTTCCTTGGAATTGACATGGGTATCTTGTGTTTGGACTTGTTCTTTCATAATTATGGAAATTATCTTGGAAAGTTGTTGAATGTTTTGTAGGACAATGGCTTCATCCTCTCGTCCTCAAACCAAGAAGCAAAAGAAGAACAAGCAAAAAGTGGATACGGTGGTATTTGACTCGGAATATCAAAGAGCTCGGTTTATTGAGATGTGGGACGGTGATGTGAATGTCCGAGCTTATCAAAGGGCCGGATCCAACAAGATTAGTGTTCATAGAGAGGTGCTCGAGGCCTTCTCTTGGATTGGTGCTCAACACCTCATTCTCCATCCCATCGAGGAGCATTAAGTGGCGCTAACATGTGAATTCATGTCTAATTTCCGCTTATACCGGAATGAGGACGATTTCAACCGCTCCATGATCACTTTCCAACTTGGTAAAGAGGATGTCCCAAGATGGGAAGCTCAAGAGGAATTCAACCATTGGTTGGGGCAACACCTTTACCAACCTCCACCACCACCTCAACCTCCTCAAGAATGATCCTCCTCCTATGTCAACGCTTCAAATTGTGTCCAAGTAAGTTCTCTTTCCTTTCTCCTTACTTTCTTAATCAATGGGGACATTGATGTTTAAGTATGGGGTGGTTTGGGAGATTACTTGTTTAGTCTTTATTTGTTTAAGTCATGTGTTGCTTTGTGTTAATATGTGTTTAGATGTGTTTAGTCTTGTTTTGAGTCTTTTTCTTTTGAAATTTTTAGATGGATAAATGCCCTATCCCTTAGATGTTCTAGGACGGAAATTGCTTGCATTATCATATAATCCCAATGACATGCTTTAAGAATCACCTAAACCATGATCTTGCTTTTTGAGTTTTGAGCTTATAATGAAAATTGAGCATACATATTTCTAAGTAAAAGCAATCCAACAAAATGTGAACCTAAGTGAGATATTTTTGTCCTATAAAGGATGTACATGTTTACTCCTTTCTCTTTCATGTGTGAAATACTCTTTCAAGTGCAAATATACCAATTGACAATGGCATGGTTATTGTAAAATTTGAGACCAATGGAGATATGCTCATTACTTTATTGAATCAAATGATTTTGAACTCATTTTTATAATCCTATTATATTCCTTTTCCTACCTATACATGATCCCTCTTTTTGTAGGCCTTATTTTTGAGCTTAAAGCCTATTTCTAGCTCCACAAAAGAATTCCCTAGCCATGATAAGCTTGACCTATTTGATCCGGGAATTAGGACTTAGAAGAAGATTGTTGAAAATTGTCATGATTTGAATGGGTGAAAAACAAAGAGATTATGGAAGGTAGATTAAGGGTGTTCTCTTTGAAAATCAAAAGGAATGAAAGGTTTTTGGACTCGACATGCATATATGTAGCTCGGTGCCGACCCAAAGTGGGTCGGTGCCGACCACCCCCGTAAAAAAAAAAAAAAGAGACAGAGAAGAGAAGTTCCATATAATAAGTGCAAGGAGTCCAAGGCCTTCAAAGGGTAGAAGAAAGACAAATGATGATAGGTGAAAAAGGGAAGTTCATTGAAAGTTAAAGTGTTTGGTGATTAAAGAAGAGGAAAGAACGTTGGATGAGTGATGTATAGTCTAGGAGTCTTGATTCCCGGATTAGTTAGCACCACAAGGCCAAATTATTTCCACACCCTTTGTTTTCACCATGCCCTATTACAACCCGGACGAATAGAGACTTCTTTGAAGTTTTTATTGAGCCACCCGAGTTCATTTGATGATTTGACTTGTTTTGATTTCTTCGGTGGAGAATTTGTTTATATAAGTTCCATTGACTATGCGGTTTTGTACTTGGAATTTGAGTTGAGAGATCATTTTTATACCCTAAACACTTTGAGAGTTGAGTGAAATACATTCCTTGGTAAGGTTGGATTGTGATTACTAGAAATGTTCATGTATGCTAGGATATGGAAGTTGTTTGCTCATTACTCTACTTATGCTTATTTTTCCTACAAGATGATTCTTTGGTTTGTTTATTGGTTTTGATGCGTGCTAAGTGATTGCTTGAGGACAAGCAAGTCTAAGTATGGGGTATTTTGATGTCGCACTTTTTAGTTAGTTTGCATGGGTAGTTTTCTAGTTAGGATTGAGTCTTTTCTAAGTTTAATGTGTTGTTTTGAGTCGTTTTTATGAATTTTCGTATTATCTTAAGATATGGAGTCTACATAAGTATGTTTAATGTTTTGTAGGTCTTTGAAGCGTTGAGGAGGGGATAGTTCGGTTTTTAAAGCTTTCTAGGAGGTGGTGCTAGGTGTTGTTTGGTGGTGATGTTGAGAGAAGAGCAAGAGTCAATTCATGTGAAGATTTGATGATATAAGAATGAAGGTTTCAAGGTTTAAGTGTTTGAATAAGGAGCTAAAGGACGTCTTAAAAGGCCAAGAGCGGTTAAAGAAGGAACAATGAAGGAAAGCCAAGCATTGGAGCAAGTTTTGAGCAAGAAATGAGGAAGTTATGTGCAGCCAGAGGGTCGGTGACGACCCAGCCGTGGTCGGTGACGACCCACTCCGTGTGTTGCCGAATTATTGCTTGCGCCTTAAGTTTGGTTTAGTAATTGTTTTATTTATGGGCCTTTTAAGATAGATTTTAGTTTCCATATAGATTTATATCTACCACTATATAAGGATCTTTAGGGTTTTATTTCAAAGGAGGCTGATTTGAGAAAAACGTTCTTAGGGTTTGTTGTGGAGACGGAATAAGTTGCAAGTTTGGTTTTCTAGTTTTCTTTGATTCCAAGCTCTTGGACAATTAGAGAGACTTGGAGGTTTGCTTGAGTTTGTAAGTTTTCTTTTGAATCGAAGTTTGTTTGAATTTGAATCATGTCTTCTCTTTTGTTTTTGATTGTTGATTGTTTTATGGATCGTGAGTAGTCTACTTTCTAGGGTTGGGGTGAGACCCGACGAGTTACGCATGATTAAGGCATGAATGTTTGAATGAACCATCTCTTCTAATCTCTATCCATTATCCCCTTGTTTGCTATCTATTCCTTGATGGAAGTCAAAGCATGTTCATGTTTATGAGTGAATCGAATGATTTAGTTGTGAATGTGGATTATATTTGGTTGAAACGAAAGTTAAACTTTTAGGAAACAAGTAGGATTGCAAGTTTAGATCTTTATGAAAGTTAAGATTTCTACTTGATTTATCATGACGAGAGTCATACATGGGATTATTTATGGTTGATTTTGATTCATGTTTGCATGCATAAACTTGTTGTGGTGAATCCTTTGCCCTAGATCTTCTTTAATTTGGTTTTTCGGAATTTTCTCGTACCCGGATAGGTCGGTGACGACCCTTGTTAGGTCGGTGCCGAGCGCCTATGTTCCTTGATTTCTCCTGCGTTTGCGTTGAAGTATAGGTCGGTTACGACCTGTTTTAGGTCGGTGCCGAGCCTCAGTTTGAGTGTTTTGCTAGTGTTTTTCTATTGTTTTATTTTGTTTTGTTAGGATTAGTAGCTAGACATAGATTCTTCTAATTCCCGTAGACGAACCTGACCTCCCTGTACTCAGCGGGGTCTTGACTACAAATTTATTTGTTGTCGGGAAACCCTCTCAACAACTCTGAACAAGACAGTTCCCATGACATGGGAACTCACATGTGAGGACAACGACCGTTCAGCGCAGATCGCGGGATTCTATCTCGGACAGCCCGAAGGAACAGTCTGAGGATCAGACTGTCACGCTTCATCCAATGGTCCGATTGATCCAAGAAGTTGACCTAGTTCAAACCAAAGTCACATGTGAAGAAAGTACAACTTGGGCATCAAGCAAAGGGCATTTTAGACACAAACGAAAGATGCGACTGCCCAAGCTCACCTGGACTATAAAGCCAAATGAATAGTACTCGGTTTGAGTACTTCTCCCAGAACTCACAAACACCCACACTAGAGAAAAGAAAGAAAAGGAAGATAAGTCCCCGCCGACGAGTGTGTGATCTCGACGACGGTGAAGCCGAAGTTCCCAAGGACAAGGGAACTGAGAAGTCGGTGTAAGGTTTGAGTTATTTGTATTTTGCTGTTGTGACCTTAGGAACTCAGTTGAGAGGATTTACTAGTGTTGCTAGAGTTAGGAAGAACTCGTAGGAACAGAGAAGTGTGAATCCGGTTGTTGTAACTAAGGAACAAAGCAATCAATATAAGTAAGTCATTCAAAATCCTCCAAGTGGAGGTAGAGGTTTACCCATACAACTAGTTGGTTGTAGTGGGGTTCCTCTATAAAGGAACTGTGTTTTTACTGTCTTTAATACTTGCGAACTGTTTACTTCCGCTGCCTTGGGAACAGCTTAATTGCCAGTTCCCAAGCTCTTTGCTAACGGTTTACGATCCAACAATTGGTATCAGAGCTTGTGCTCTAGATTTCTGTTAGCATCGCAGGTATCAAATGGCTCAGGAACTTACTCAGGTGGAAAACAACACTAGTAAGCCGCCAAGGCTTATTACAGGAAGATTTGAAAGCCGGCAACGCGACATGAAGGATTGGATGCGTGGCCAAGACTACCAAGCCTGGTGTGTTATCGAGATTGGCAACTTCGAAATCGATCCAGCTATAGTCAACGACCTCTCAAAGTGGGGACCCAACGAATACAAGTGTATGGAGGCAAACTACAAAGCCAAACAATACCTGAAGAGGTCCATGTGCGTACAAGACTGTGACAGGGTAGCAAACCTTGACACAGCTAAGGAAATGTGGGAAGCCATCCAACAAATGCACGTTGGGAACTCAGATCTCCGAGAAGATCTTCAAATGAATGCAAAAAGGGAGTTCTACAACTTCCAAATGGAGATGGGAGAGTGTGTCGATAGCTACCAGTCCCGATTTGAAGGACTTTGCACCAAAATGGAAGGCTTGGGGATAACCAAAGAAGAAATCACCCATAAGATGAAGGTCCAACAGCTCTTCAACGGATTGACTGGAGAGTGGGCAAACGAGAGAACAATGTTCAAGGAAAATCCGGAAAATAGAACACTCATGCTCCATCAAGTGGTTGGAAAGCTAGTGGGACACGAGAAGAGAAAGATCGATGATAAGGAATAGACTTGAGCTCATCGAGGGATCGCACTCAAGATCGAGAAGATGCTCAAATCAACCCAAGAACAACACGAAGACTCTGAAGAAGAAGAAGATGAGGAGCTAGTTCTCGTAACAAAGGCTCTTCGAAACTTCTACAAAGGGAAGCTCCAAAGGAACAGTGGGAACTGGGGAAAAGGACAGAGTTCCCAAAGAAAACCCGCAGAGAAGGACCTCTCCGATGTCACATGTTACAAGTGTAACAAGAAAGGACACTTCGCTAAGGAATGCCCACAGGGAACTGATGGTCGGAAGCAAGGGAAAAAGGCCTACATCGCTACCTGGAGCGATGATGAAGACGAAGATCCCGAGTCATGGGCACTCACAGACATGTGTGGCATGGCCATAGGAGAAACCACTGGGGAACAACCCAGTGAGGTAACCACTGAAACTGTTCTTGCTTCTCTAAATAACTATGAAAAACCTGAGTTGTTAAAAATCCTTTCAAGTCTTGTCAAAGATAACATAAAACTGCAAAACAAGTTGGAAAAACAGGAACACATAAATGCTCAATTAGTTGGTCTTGAACCCTGTCCCAACTGCATATCCCTTCTCGAAAAACTCAAGTCCCATGTGTCTCACATCGTAGATCTAGAAAATGAAATCAAAACTCTAGAGAAAGATGAGAACACCCTCTTGCAAAACCTGAGTAAGACTCCCGAACATCTTGAAGCCTCTAGTTCCCAAATTAAGTTTGTCCCAGCCAGACATGGCATAGGATACAAAGGTGAGTGCTCAAAGAACGGTAAGTCACCCCTGAGTGAGCATGAAATCCATGAGTGTAGGGCCTTAGAACTTCAATGTGAGAAACAGAAAAATGCTCATCTTGAGGAGAAAATCAGGGTCCTAGAAAGTGGAAACTGTGGTGAGAAAGATTATTACACTGGGAACACTGGACATAGACTTTACGTCCAAATTGCTAAGGGAAACGGGTCACGGGTGTATAACAAGGAAACCATAGATAGGAACAGGATCCAGAGACCACACCCAAAGTATTACCTGGGAGAATACTATAAGACATGCTGGAACTATGGTGCTCATGGGCACTACAAGGAAGCATGTCCCAAGAAGAGAGCCCAAACCCTTAGAAACCATGAGTTCCTAAATAAACAAAAACATCATGCTAATCATCAAAGGAACTCCAACCCTCAAAATTCTCAAGACATCAACATTGCTGACTATATCTTGAATGATAATGTTTTCCCTTGCAAGGGACCGGGCAAGAGTCATCTTGCCTGGGTCTCAAAACACTAACTTTTCCTTGTAGGTGGCAGTGAGAGGGAACAATACATGTTTCATAGATAGCGGGTGCTCGAACCATATGACAGGAAACAAAGATATCCTCATCTCACTCCACACCCATGCCGAAGGAGGCCACGTCTCATTTGGCAACAAAAACAAAGGAGAAGTTATTGGAAAAGGAGAGGTGTTGCTCAACAGATCTATCAATGTTAGCAACGTAAATTTGGTAAAGGATCTGGGATACAATCTTTTGAGTGTCACCCAGATGTGTGATCAAGGGAACAACATCGTCACTTTCGATTCAGAAGAATGCCTAGTCATCAACAAGAAGACCAACAAAGTAATTCTGAGAGGAAGAAGATACAACAATGTGTATGTGGTAGATACAGACTTTGAACCACAAATGAAGTTGTGCCTTGCAAGTTCCCAAGATGACAAGGAACTCTGGCATCGAAGACTAGGACATGCAGGTGTGAATCAAATCCTGAAGCTCTATCTCCAGGATCTGGTCATTAGTCTTCCACGGATCAATCTCGAAGGAGTCAAAATGTGTGAAGCATGTGTTCGAGGGAAACAAACCAATAAATCCTTTAAACCCAAGAAGGTGGTAAGCACAACCATGTCGTTAGAGCTAATTCACATGGATCTCTGTGGTCCCATGAGAACGGCCAGCTACGGTGGAAAAAGGTACATGTATGTTTTAATTGATGATTTTTCAAGATTCAACTGGGTTATTTTCTTGAAGGCAAAATCACAAGCATTTGAAGAATTCGAGCCCTTCATCAAAAGAACAGAAGTAAGCTTGGGGCTAAAGCTGAAAGCAATCAGATCTGACCATGGAACTGAGTTTCAAAACTCAAGGTTCCTCAACTTTTGTAACAAACATGGGATCTCTCACAACTTTTCGGCCCCTCGCACTCCTCAGCAAAACGGAGTGCTCGAGAGAAAGAATAGGACCTTGGAGGACATGGCCAAAACCATGATGATTGAAAGCGGATTTCCTGAGTATTTTTGGGCTGAAGCCATCTCTACAGCTACATATATCTTAAACCGAGCCATGACAAGGCCTTTGATCAAGAAGACATCCTACGAGCTCATCAAGGGGAGAAAACCAAACATCTCCCAGCTAAGGACCTTCGGATGCACATGCTTTGTCCATAACAATGGCAAAGACAATCTTGGAAAATTCGATCCCAGAAGCGATGAAGGGATCTTCCTGGGATACTCATCTCAAAGCAAAGCTTACAGGGTTTTCAACAAAAGAACCAAGAAGATAGAAGAAAGCATCCATGTAGTCTTCAACGAGAAATCCGTAAAGATGGGAACAGAAACCCAAGGGAAGGGAACTCTGTTCAAACTGGTCAGACAAGAAGACGATGATGATGATGATGATGAGCCAAGGAAGAAGGATGAAGACTATCCAAGTGCAAGCAACATCCCACAACCAGGGAACAACGACGGAGATCCAACTCTCACTGATCAAATCTTCCTCGAAGTTCCCTCGTCAGAAGAACTACAAGACACCTCCAACTCTCTTGTTCCCCAAGACAATACCCTGCCAGAATCAAGTGTTCAAGGGGAACAAAGAGGGAACTTGCCAGAAATATCTGAAGAAACACTCAATGAAGAAGCTGAAGATGAGGGTTCCCATGACAAAGAAGCCTCTAATGAAGATGACACAAGTGCAAGGGAACCCACTCATACAAGAAACTTTCAACAAAGGAAGGACCACCCCATTGAGAACATCATCTCCCCTTATGATAAAGGTGTACAAACTCGCTCCTCTCTCAATAATTTTTGTGCTTTTAACGCGTTTGTTTCAATGGTGGAACCCAAAAATATCAAAGAAGCTTTGAAGGATCCAGATTGGATCCAAGCCATGCAAGAGGAGCTCCACCAGTTCGAGAGGAACAAAGTTTGGAAGCTGGTTCCTAGGCCCAAGAACAAGAACATCATAGGAACTCGATGGGTCATTAGGAACAAGCTCGATGATACTGGGGCTGTAGCAAGGAACAAGGCTAGACTCGTGGCACAAGGCTACAAGCAAGAGGAAGGAATCGATTACGATGAGACCTTCGCACCGGTTGCTAGGATCGAGGCCATCAGACTCTTAATTGCCTATGCTGCTCACAAGGGATTCAAGCTTTATCAAATGGATGTGAAAACAGCCTTCCTCAATGGACATCTCAAGGAAGAAGTATATGTGGCCAAACCCCCAGGATTCGAAGATGAAAAGCTACCCAACCATGTCTATTTCCTGGAAAGGGCCCTCTACGGACTCAAACAAGCTCCCCGAGCTTGGTATGACAGGTTTGCTCAATTCCTCTTGTCCCATGGATACCTTCGAGGTTCCATAGACAAGACTTGTTTTTAAATAAAGAGTCTAAAGACATTTTGATTGTTCAAGTATATGCTGATGACATTGTTTTTGGAGCAACTAAAGAAACTCTTGTAGAGAACTTTAAGGACCTCATGAGCAGTGAGTTTGAGATGAGTCTCATTGGGGAACTCACGTTCTTCCTGGGACTTCAAATATCCCAAACCAAGGAGGGAACTAAGATTCATCAACAGAAATACATCAAGGAAATGCTCGTGAAGTATGGGATGGAACACTCCAAGCCCATCGACACCCCCATCTCACCAAATTCCAGGCTCAATGCGGATGAAACAGGTATTAGTGTGGACCAACGGAACTATCGAGGTATGATTGGGTCCCTTCCCTACTTGACAGCTAGTAGACCTGATATCATGTTCTCGGTGTGTCTTTGTGCTCGTTTTCAAGCTAACCCTATGGAATCACACCTGAAAGAGGTGAAGAGAATTTTCAGGTATCTCAAAGGGAACGATAACTTGTGCCTCTGGTATCCAAGGAACAATTCCCTTGAGCTCATTGCATACACAGATGCGGACTTTGCATGGCACCTGGTTGATAGAAAGAGCACATCTGGAATGGCCCAGTTCCTAGGGTCATGCTTAGTTTCATGGGGATCTAAAAAGCAAAAGTCAGTGGCACTCTCCACAGCTGAAGCAGAATATGTGGTTGTCGCATCGTGTTGTTCCCAAGTTCTATGGCTTAAGTCACAACTCCAGGATTACAGTATGTCTTTTGGCCCAGTTCCCATCCTTTGTGATAATACTAGTGCCATAAACATTTCCAAAAATCATGTGCATCATTCTAGAACTAAGCACATAGATATAAGGCATCACTTTCTACGTGACAATGTTGACAGATGTCCCTACCAACGCTTTAGACAATGTTGACAGATGTCCCTACCAACTCGATGGAACACTGTAGAACTGAAGAGCAAATTGCGGACATTCTCACCAAAGCTTTAGACAGATGTCCCTACCAACGTTTTCGAATGCTTTTAGGGATGATAACTCTAAACTAAACAAGTCCATGTTTGTCTCTCTCTCAATGCCTGACTAGTTTATCTAAGATTGCATGCTAGGGAACTAGGATTTATTGCTTTCACTTTGCCATGATTACTAGTCTAAAGATAAATATAAACAAAGGAACTTTATTTCTTTTGGCCCAAAATGATCAACCAGAGTTCCCTTTATCCCTCTTTACAAGCCACCATGACGGTTGATCATATAACCTACCCTAAGCTAGGGACCAGACAAACGCTTCTCATGAGCCACAATATTTCCTTTATCGAGTCGTAAATTGTCTGGTTCCCTTTGAGTTCCCTAAGCCCCACAAAAGGATGAGTGTGAAGTTCCCTTAACCACTTCACTCTCCCTGACCTTGATTACGATCATGGGAACTGATGCATACTAGCAAGGGAACGCTGACTCATCTACAAAGACGAACCGTCACTTGGGAAGCGGACTTTTGTGTCAGAGGCTCTGAAGCGTTAAGGGCAAAGTATTCAAATTTTGAAAAGGACTTCCCAAGAGATCGTGACGCATGTCCAGAGGCGTGCTATGGAAGTTGAAACGATGCCCCCACATTCATTGGGCAACGGTTATCGAGGTTTTCTACTTCCCTATCTACCCTTCCCCTCTTCTCTCTTTAAAACCCTCATTTGCCATTTTTGGGATCTTATTCCATCTTCCATCTCTGCCATTCCTCTTCTTCACATCCCTTTCACTCTTTTTTAAGAAACCTCCAAAATCCTACAAAAATGGCCCCTCAACACACCTTCGCCCAGATTAAAGAGTGGGTGCATGCTCATCTCTCAATTGAAAGAGATTGAGAAAGAGCAATACCCAATTATGATGGATGTTCTTATCCAAGGGATCTACAACCAAGTAAGCCCCTTCTTGCCACCTCCTCCTCCGGTCGACGACACTGTGGCCTGGACTTCCTCCGCTACTTCCTCTAAATCCCTTCCTCCTCCGTCAACCACCAACACCTCCTCCGGAATTTTCATCGTTGACAGTTTCGGAGATGCTCGTCCCTCAATCAATGAGAAACCCCGAAAATCCAAACACCGCCATTCATCCAAACGACGCCACTCCTCCAAAGACCCCTCAAAACCCAAAAAATCCAAACATTCCAAAGATACATCCAAATCCAAAAAACGCAAACATATTGAAGTCTCCGAATTCTCGGAGCCCAGGAAAAAGCCCCACTTCAAATTTGAGGAATACTTGAACTGCTCCAAGGAGAGTTCCTGTATGACCAAGCCTCCTTACGCTTTCTGATCGCCTCTCGGTGGTGCGAGGGTCTAGAGATACAATTTATAACCCGACCCCGTTGTAGTACATGGTGGGTGTCGAACACTCGGGAAATCTACTCGATTGATGTGCCTAGACACTAGAAAGCTGGAAAGGAGAACTTAAAACAAAGGAAAACAAAGAGAACAGTCGGGACCGACATAGAGGTCACGTCGGGCCCGATGTTGGTGACAAGAGGAAGTCGGGACCGACGTAAGGTAAGTCGGGCCCGAGCTAGCTGGGTTTGTCGAACTCAAAGTTTGAAAGTAGATCTTGGGCTTTTGGGTTCCTTCTCTAGTAGGTTAAGGCTTTTCCACCCCAATTCAAACAATAAGTGATGATCGGAATAGGATCGAGTGCTTTCGCCCTCGTTCCAACCACTTCTACACATCGATCATTGGGGAAATCCCCTTCGAAGCAAGGTCTTGAGAATGACACATGTTCACTTTCGCTACTTTGCCAATCACAAGCCTTGATTCCCAACTTTCGCAAGGAATTGTAGCTCTATGTAGAGTGGGTTCCTAGATCAAGCACTCAAGGCTATGGAATTGGGGTTTCTAGCCCAAACCTAGCTAGGGATTTCCCCCATAACCCAAGATCAAGGAGATCTACTCCATATGGCAAACAAAGAAAGCAAACAAATCAAAAAGCAAAGCAATCAACATCATCAATCTCAAACCAAAGCAAAGTTTCATTCAAAATCAAAAGCAATCCACAAACTCCAATCAAAGGTTTCCAAATCCACAAGATCAAAACAAAGCAAAGCTAATCTATCAACCAAACCTATCAATCCTTCCTCTCCCTTGGCCGATTCTCTCTCTTCTCCTTCTCCTCTCCTTCCTCCTTGCTCTCCAAGTATCCTCTTGAGGGTTGGTTCCTTGCCAAGTGTGGGAACCTCCAAATTAGAAGACAAGAGAGCCTTTTATAGATTAGATGAGGGGCAAAAGTGGAAGTTCACAATTTCGTGCCTTGGAGCCCAAGTAGTCCAGTGACCGACTCGAACCGACACGGAGGACCTCGGGCCCGAGTTACTGTGTAAGTCGGTCCGAGGTTAAAACTTCAAGTCGGGCCCGAGGTTGGTTGCAACTCGGTCCGGACCTCGTTCCACCTTCTTCTTGTTGGCTTCTCTTGTTCTTCTTCATGGCTTGCTCCTCTCTTTCCCTCTTAAGCTCGGGCCTTGCTCCATGTTCCGATCCTCCTTCAAATCGACCCTTGATCCATGCCAAAACACCTACAAAACACATAAAACGCGCGTAGTCTCCGAATCACATAGAAATACGGGAACTAAGCTAAAAAGGAACAAAACACACAAGAAAAGGGGAAAAAGAAACATATTTACAAAGGAAATCACATATGAAAACACCACCAAATAAAGAGACATGTTGTGCTAATCTTTCTAGGACTTGGTCTATGAAGGGAAGAGGAAAATGGTGTTTGCGAGTGCCACTATTAAGCTTACGGTAATCAATACACATACGCCATTTTGTTGTGGTTCTCGTAGGTATCATCTCTCCCTTTTCATTTTTCACAACGGTGAGACCTCCTTTCTTAGGAACTACATGCACTGGACTCACATACTTGCTATCGGAAATTGGGAAGATGATTCCCGCATCCAACATCCTAAGTATTTCACTCTTTACCACTTCTTTCATGTTAGGATTTAATCTTCTTTGTGGTTCAATAGTGGGTTTATGGTTATCCTCCATATAAATCCTATGCATGCAAATTGAGGGAGAGATTCCCTTTAGTTCCTCTAGTGAATACCCTAAAGCTCCTCTATGTTTTCTTAGAACCTCTAACAACTTAGACTCCTCCTCATCATTCAAGTTGGCATTTATGATTACGGGTAAAGAAGAATTGGGACCAAGAAATGCGTACCTCAAATCTTTTGGAAGCTCCTTGAGTTCTTGAGATGGTTCCGGTGGTGCTTGAACTTCTTCCTTCTCGGCCTTGAACACCTCCAAATAAGTCATCCCTTCCTCCAATTGCTCATGCTCAATCATATTGAGGGCTAGACCTTGGCGCTCTATCTCAATTTCTCTAGGTGGTGGGGTGGCTTTCAACCTAAGCTCCCTTGGCCTTGGCTTCTTAGAAACGGCTTCCCATTGCAATCCAAGAGGAACTTGGATCATCTTAGCTTCCTTATGTACGGCTTCCCATTGTAGTGGCCTTCAATGCAAACGGGGTAATCCTCGACGATACCAATTGGCTCGATGGACGACCCATCTGTTATTGTTAACCTCATGTTGGGCGGAGCTATGAGACCCATGGATGTGGATTTCCATATGGTGTAAGGAATGATACTCGTGCTTACTCCAAGGTCACACAAGGCTTGGAAGTTTTGAGACCCCACACCAATAGTGATAGCAAAACGACCGGGATCTCCTAGCTTTTGTGGTAACTCCAAGGTCTTGACCTCATCTTGCATTTCAACTATGGACCTCTTCTTGCTCAAAATCCCCTTTAAAAACTTGGCATAGGATGGCATCTCGCTCAATGCATCGGTGAACGGGAAAGAGATGTTGAAACCTTGCAAGAGTTTAAGGAACCTCTTGAACTTGTTTTCAACAACATCTTTCGGCTTCTTTGAGGGATATGAAAGAGTTGTTGCACCTTGAATCTTGCTTGGATCAACCTCTTTGGACTTCCCCACTTCACTTGCAACATTTCCTGGTTGGACCGACTTAGGCACCATGTCGGGCCCGATGTCGTGTTTCTCGGTCCGAGGCAGAGGAGGCGATCTTCCTGCTGGATGGACTTCAGGGAATGTCGGACCCGACTTGCTGGGTAAGTCGGTCCGGCTCTCTTCATCCTTCTTAGGCATGTGTGGCTCGGGTAGGTTTCGGCCACTTCTCAATCCAATTGTCCGGACTTCATTTTGATTGTTTTGAGCTCGAGGGTTCTCCTCGGGTCGGCCCGGAAGTCTCCCATTCTCTCTCGGGGCTTGAGTTACAATTCGGGCAAATTGATTGTCGACTTGCCTCCTCCATGCACCAAACTCATTGAATTGGGTCCTCATCTCCTTGAACCCATCCCTCATCTCTTGAGCAAATGATTGTATCTCATTGAATCCCGGTGGCCTATATGGTGGTCATTGCGGCGGCCTTGGCTCGTTTTGGTTGAAGTTGTTGTTGTAGCCTTGAGATTGACCGTTGTTCCACCGGCCATTACCACCATTGTTGAAGTTGCCTCTTCCACCGAAATTTCCTCGAACATAGTTTGCCTCCTCGATTCGCTCGGCCAAGCGCACTTGGCTCTTATTCGGACAAACTTGTGTAGCATGTGCAAAGGATCCACACTCCTCACAAGCTCTAGCATTTTGCTTGTAGCAGTGGACTTGCCTCTTAAGCTTGCTCACTTTGCCTTCAAGGAATTGGAGCTTCACATCCTTATCAATGTCTTCTCCCCTTGGATCATATAACTTCCTTGCACCTTCACCTTGAACTTTCACCTCTTTGCTAGCTTGACTCACCCCATACATGGCCTCATAATCGGATAGCTTGTCAAGTAGCTCCCAAGCTTGATCCGGTGTCAAGTCTATGAACCCACAATCGGTGTGGAGATTGAGCTTGTCCTTTGTTGCCGAATTGATGCCTTGGAAAAAGATGTCTTGGAGCACATATGGTTGTTGGCCATGAAAAGGACATTGGCGCAACATCTCCTTGAAACGGTCCCATGCTTCGAAGAGAGGCTCATTCGGACCTTGTTGAAAGCTTGCAATTTTCCTTCTTAGCTCGGTTGTCTTTGAGGGCGAGAAGAACTTCATCAAGAAGGCATCATAGAGTGCCTTCCAAGTTGTGATTGACCTATGGCTCTCGAGCCAATGTGTGGCCTTGCCCCCAAGTGACCATTTGAACGTCTTTAGAAGCACATACTCCAACGTCTCCTCGTCGGTAGAGATCGTCTCACACATGTCCACAAAGCGTTTGATGTGCTCTATGGGACACTCATGTGGACGACCCTCGAATTGATCACGCTTGATGAGAGAGATGAATTGCATCTTGATCTCAAAATTCTTGGCAACCTCGAGAAGCACAATAGCCGGTTCGGGTACCCTCAACTCTGGATGCATGTATTGGCGTGCATTTCGGGGTAGAGCGTTGAGTTGAGCCTCGGCTCTCATCCGTTGCTCCCGTTCTCTTCTTGCCATCGCCTCTTGATTGTCCTTCTCAAGTTGCAATCTAGCCATTTCGGCCCTAAGTTGAGCCAACTCCTCATCCACATGGAGAGCTTGATTCTCCATCCTTTTCCTTCTTCGGGATTCCTTGATAATACTTTCCGGATCACTCACAAACTCAAGCTCAAGTGTTCCTCGGGAGGAACGAGCTAGCATACACCTACGAAACAAAGACACAAACCAAAACAAATCAAAAACAAACAAAGGGTTTGGGCTATTCCCTCACCCAAATCACTACCAAAACACAAGAAACTCACCAAGTTGGCACTCAATGCACTTAGACTTCCCCGGCAACGGCGCCAATCTTTTGATCGCCTCTCGGTGGTGCGAGGGTCTAGAGATACAATTTATAACCCGACCCCGTTGTAGCACGTGGTGGGTGTCGAACACTCGGGAAATCTACTCGATTGATGTGCCTAGACACTAGAAAGATGGAAAGGAGAACTTAAAACAAAGGAAAACAAAGAGAACAGTCGGGACCAACACAGAGGTCACATCGGGCCCGATGTTGGCGACAAGAGGAAGTCGGGACCGACGTAAGGTAAGTCGAGCCCGAGGTAGCTGGGTTTGTCGAACTCAAAGTTTGAAAGTAGATCTTGGGCTTTTGGGTTCCTTCTCTAGTAGGTTAAGGCTATTCCACCCCAATTCAAACAATAAGTGATGATCGGAATAGGATCGAGTACTTTCGTCCTCGTTCCAACCACTTCTACATATCGATCATTGGGGAAATCCCCTTCGAAGCAAGGTCCTGAGATTGACACATACTTTCCCTACTTTGCCAATCACAAGCCTTGATTCCCAACTTTCGCAAGGAATTGTAGCTCTATGTAGAGTGGGTTCCTAGATCAAGCACTCAAGGCTATGGAATTGGGGTTTCTAGCCCAAACCTAGCTAGGGATTTCCCCTATAACCCAAGATCAAGGAGATCTACTCCATATGGCAAACAAATCAAAAAGCAAAGCAATCAACATCATCAATCTCAAACCAAAGCAAAGTTTCATTCAAAATCAAAAGCAATCCACAAACTCCAATCAAAGGTTTCCAAATCCACAAGATCAAAACAAAGCAAAGCTAATCTATCAACCAAACCTATCAATCCTTCCTCTCCTTTGGCCGATTCTCTCTCTTCTCCTTCTCCTCTCCTTCCTCCTTGCTCTCCAAGTATCCTCTTGAGGGTTGGTTCCTTGCCAAGTGTGGGAACCTCCAAATTAGAAGACAAGAGAGCCTTTTATAGATTAGATGAGGGGCAAAAGTGGAAGTTCACAATTTCATGCCTTGGAGCCCAAGAAGTCCAGTGACCGACTCGGACCGACACGGAGGACCTTGGGCCCGAGTTACTGTGCAAGTCGGTCCGAGGTAGAAACTTCAAGTTGGGCCCGAGGTTGGTTGCAACTCGGTCCGGACGTCGTTCCATGTTCTTCTTGTTGGCTTCTCTTGTTCTTCTTCATGGCTTGCTCCTCTCTTTCCCTCTTAAACTCGAGCCTTGCTCCATGTTCCGATCCTCCTTCAAATCGACCCTTGATCCATGCCAAAACACCTACAAAACACATAAAACACGCGTAGTCTTCGAATCTCATAGAAATACAAGAACTAAGCTAAAAAGGAACAAAACACACAAGAAAAGGGGAAAAAGAAACATATTTACAAAGGAAATCACATATGAAAACACCACCAAATAAAGAGACATCACTTTCCCTATCGACGATGGGATCTCCCAATCCCAAAGTCTACTCCCTTCTTCTTCCTCTCTCCCTCTTCCCATAACTAAGGGACCTCCCAAACCTCCTCCCACGAAACAACCCACTCCTCCACCACCTCCTTCTGTTCCCACAACAACGGGAACTCCAACTCCACCTCCACCTCACAAAACTCCTTCTCCTCCTTCCTCACCAAAACACACATCCACCTCTCCCATTCCTACCTCGGGGATCTCTACTCCCCAGGTTACCAAGATCATTCCTCCTCCTCCTTCTACCCAACTCTCTACTCCCATTTCCTCTTCTCTTCCTTCTTCCACCACATCCTCCACCATACCATCCAAAAGTGTTGTCACCCTTACCTCGGACGACGATGATCTCCCACTCTCCGTGGTCATCGGAAAAATGACCAAGGATCCTCCTCCTATTATCATGGGCACTGTAGAGGAGGAGGCCCAGCTCAAGGCAATTGAAGAAGAGATCAATAGGGACCCCTCTGAACACCCAACTGACCAAGGGACCAAGTCCCCAGAGAAGGTGGCTCCTGAAGAGCCCACGGAGACAAGGGACCCCGCACCAGCTGGTGGTGCTGGGGCAACAACAAGTCATCCCGAAGATGACGCGGAGGGCTCAAGCTCGAGCTCCTCCGAGGAAGAAGGGACCTCCCATGATGAGGTCGAAGATGAAGAAGAGGCTCCAGCTGCTAAGGAGCGAGCACGGATCCCAACACCTGGACACCAAATGGTGGTGTCCACGAGTTCCCAACAGCCAAGGGACCGCGTGCTAATGATTGAAGCGGCTGCACCCCCTCAGTAGAAAGGACCTCGTACGGTCTTTAGGGGGAACACGTCCAAAAACACTACAAAGAAGGGGAAGGGGACATCTTCCACAAAGCACCCTGTGGATGAACGCAGGAAGCTCCTTCCTCCACTTATTGTTTCCGAAGACGTGCTAAACGACAATGGCCTAGGGGAACTGTGGGACCTGATCAAGGCCCAGGGTTGGGAGAACCTCTGCAAGGAAACTGTGAGTGTGGATCCCTCACAAGTGCGTCAATTTTACAACAAATTCACCATCTCAAATGACTGCACTCAGGGAACTCTCTCCCACGAAGGCGACGAGTTCATATTTACTACGTCAACAATCCGCCTTTAGCTCCAAGTCCAGTTCAGGGACTTAACGAGTTGCCCAACAAGCTCTGGGGCGACTTCAATAGCGCCGAGGTGTGCAACACAATCTTTGAGGGTCGAGTTCCCTCTAAAGTGCTCTCGACGCACCATCTGTCCTTGGTCGCCAAGCTCGCTCACCAATTCATCATCAATGTAGTGATCACGCGCCAGGAGAAGCGTGTGGTCGTCAATATCCCTGATGCCTTTATCCTCTATCACTTCCTCCTCAAAAAGCCCATCAACCTTCCCCGAATCATCCTTGGGCACATGGAGAAGTGCATGGCTTCCAAGTCCCATTCCCTTCCCTACTCTTGGCTGATAAAGAAGCTCCTACAGAAAGAGGGTCTCTACGACGCCTCTAAGGACGAAATAGAGCTTGGAAGGGAACTAGACATTTCAGATGTCCAGAAGATGAGGCACTCTGAGCCTGTAGAGGAAGCGGCTCAACTGGAGTCTGGTGAACAAGAGGGGAACTCTCAAGTGTTGCTCCGTATCGCCAACACCATCGACCAGATTGCCAGGGACCAAGCAGCGTTGGCCAGAGGACAAGAAAAGCTTACACAAGTCCTGACGCGCCTCTGTGATGCCCTGTTCCCTCAAGCCCCATGATCTCTCCCTTCTTTTTCCCTTAATCCAAAAATGACCACAAAATTGTACTTGAGTTCCCAGTGTAAATATTTTCTTAAGTAATGCATTGGTTTTTAATTTGATTGTGTGTTCCTTTCTTTCCTATTATTGCTTTGCTTGTTTTCGATGATGTCAAAAGGGGGAAAGACAAAAAATGTGAGATGAGTTAAAAGTTTAAGTTATCACAGAACACGCATAAGCTAAGGGGGAACAATTGCATAAAAAGCTAAGTAAGAACTAAGTGTCTCACCAGAAGTGGCTCCCTAAATCTAATTGTTTCACTAGAAGTGACTTCCCAAAATCTTACTTAGGAACTCATCATCATATCATTCATTGAAATACTTGCATATTTTGTGATGGGTTTGTCATCATCAAAAAGGGGGAAATTGTTGGGACATTGTTGGGACCTCTGGTTCTAAACAACGGATCAACGATGTCATTCTCCGAGTTTTGATAATGACAAACACCATAGGGAACTAATGTGGTTTGTTCAAGTAATTCTAAGGAACACAGGTACAGCCAAGAACTCCCATGAATGACCAAAAGCCACAGAAGCCTACAATGCAGAGTTTCCATCAAGGGAACTCTAAAGAGGAAAGTTCCCATGAAGTGGGAACTCCTAGAAATGATCAAGAGAACACAAGCTTACAACGATGAAGAATTTCCATCAAGGGAACTCTGAACAAGACAGTTCCCATGACATGGGAACTCACATGTGAGGACAACGACCGTTCAGCGCAAATCGCGAGATTCTGCCTCGGACAGCCCGAAGGAACAGTTTGAGGATCAGACTGTCACGCTTCATCCAACGGTCCGATTGATCCAAGAAGTTGACCTAGTTCAAACCAAAGTCACATGTGAAGAAAGTACAACTTGGGCATCAAGCAAAGGGCATTTTAGACACAAACGAAAGATGCGACTGCCCAAGCTCACCTGGACTATAAAGCCAAATGAATAGTACTCGGCTTGAGTACTTCTCCCAGAACTCACAAACACCCACACCAGAGAAAAGAAAGAGAAGGAAGAGAAGTCCCCGCCGGCGAGTGTGTGATCTCGACGACGGTGAAGCCGAAGTTCCCAAGGACAAGGGAACTGAGAAGTCGGTCTAAGGTTTGAGTTATTTGTATTTTGCTGTTGTGACCTTAGGAACTCAGTTGAGAGGATTTACTAGTGTTGCTAGAGTTAGGAAGAACTCGTAGGAATAGAGAAGTGTGAATCCGGCTGTTGTAACTAAGGAACAAAGCAATCAATATAATTAAGTCATTCAAAATCCTCCAAGTGGAGGTAGAGGTTTACCCATACAACTAGTTGGTTGTAGTGGGGTTCCTCTATAAAGGAACTGTGTTTTTACTATCTTTAATACTTGCAAACTGTTTACTTCCGCTGCCTTGGGAACAGCTTAATTGCCAGTTCCCAAGCTCTTTGCTAACGGTTTACGATCCAACACAAGCGAAGCTGTGATCGAGATGGAGCGTTCATTCGTGGTGCGCCACATGTATCCCCATGGACTTGTTGATCTAGACGACGGAAATGGCGCCATCTTCAAAGTCAATGGCCACCGACTCAAGAAGTACCATGAACCAACCGATTCGGATGAGGAAATCCGAGCCACATGGGCTCTCACATCTTCTGACAAAGCAAGGTAAGTTCATGGGTTATCGACGTTAAAAATAGCGCTTTTGGGAGGCAACCCACTCTTTTTATTTTTATTTTTCGTCTTTTTCTTTTTAGGTTAGCTTAGTTTTGTTTTCTTACACTAGGCTTAGTTTAGAATGGTAGGAATAGAATTGTTTTGAAAAGTAAACAGGCGAATTTGGGAAAAAGACGAGCAAAACGAGGGAAATCAAAATAGAACAAAAGGTCGTTACCAACCCCCCTAGGGTCAATACCGAGCTAAGAAGTAAAACCCGAAAATTTTTGGTCGACACCAGGTATGTATTTAAACTCTTTTTTCCTTTATTTCTAACCTATCTCCTCCAAAACTCCCTTCACCTCCTCCCTTCGTAACCAAGCCTCAACCCCCTCCCTCTCTCTCGCACCGATTACACCACCGGAGACCTCGCTGCCGCCACACACCAGCAGGTAGAGGTGGCATTCAGGCCATTTGGGTCATTTCGGGTTGGTCCATATCGGGTTCGGGCCATGTTTCGGTCCAATTCAATTCGGTTCGATTTGGGCCAATTGGGTTTGCCCCAATTTCGGGTTTAATTCGGTTTCGGTTTATGTGGGTTGGTTTGTGTTCAGGTTTGGTTAGCGTGGGTCGGGTTGTGTTTGGGTTTCGGTTCATGCGGGTTAAGCTGCGTTCATTTTTTGATCAACATGTGTTGGATTATGTTCATTTTGGTTTCGGTAAGTGCGGTTCGGGTTATGATCGGGTTTTGTTAAAACCGGTTCAGTTATATTTGGTTTGGTACAGCGGATCGAGTTGTGTTCGGGTTTTTGTTAGAATGTGTCGGGTTATGTTCAGATTTTAATTACCACGGGTTGATTCGGGTTCGGTTACTTAGCACACAATCGTGTTGTGTACACTTGGTTACAATCAATTCTAAAATTATGCACCTTCGTTATAAGCTCATATACACTTAGTTGTAATATCTTAAATACTTAAGTATAAAATTTGTCTTTTCCATATAAATTTGGTCATGACGTTTTTTTAAATCTTTTTTAATTTAATAAAGTATTGGTTTGAGTTGTTAACTTATCTGAGTTCCGATGATCATTAAACGCTATTATTTTTATCCCAATCAAACATAGAAATTTATTTTTATGCATAATCTTACCCAAGTGGGCATAATCTTATAATTGGATGATCTTTTAATTAAGTGTGCATCATTGTACAACTAAGTATGCATGATTAACTTACTCTTAATCTTATAATCGAGTGTACATAATCTTATAACCTAGTGTAAATGATCTCCAACTGAGTGTGCATGATCTTCTAAATAAACATAAATAATTATATAAAATGAGCGCATGATTGTATTATTGAGTGTGCACGAGTTATATAATAAGTGATTGTGCACGATCTTATAACTGAGTGTGCACGACCTTATAATTTAATGTGCATAAGCTTATAAGTGTATGTGCATGATCATATAAAGTATAAACTCCTTATATCATCATTTTTATACCATAACTTAAAAAGAATAGTATAATACATAGAAAATGAAAATAATAGATGACTATAATATTGATTAAACGTTCTAAACTATAAACTTCTAATATCATCATTTATTAGTTTCTCCTTTAGATTATAATAATAATCCCATCTTAAAATTTGGCATGTTTAACCAATTTGGCGAGTTTGGCCAATTTGGAGGGGTTTTAGGCACTCTTTCGCGACCTCTGTTTATTATAGAAATTTTTTTTTAACTTAGTGCACTTTATTTTTTCCTCTCTTATCTGCCAATCTGATTCACATTTCAATAGCATTCTATGATTCATTCTATAATTCCAGTAGCAATCTGATTTTAGAAATTTTCTGAATTATTAGTTGTATATACATAATGTGATATTTTTTTATAAAATGCTAAGCCAAAAATAATTTTTAGTTAAATTAAGCATTGAAGCAAAAAAAAGAAAAGCATACAATAGAAAAATGAGTAGCTTTTGACACCATTTTGGGTTCAATCTGTTTTGAGCTCGGGCCATTTCGGTTTTGGGTTCAGGTTGTTTCCAGTTTTGGTCGTTTCGGGTTCGGGTTGTTTTGGGTTCGGGCCGTTTCGGGTTCGGGTTATTTCGGGTTTGGTTTATTTCGGGTTCGGTTCTAATATTTTGTTCGGTTTCATTTGGGTAGGGTCGATTCGGTTTTGGTTTGGGTTAGTTTTGCGGGTCGATTTGGTTCGTGCCACCTCTACTAGCAGGCGAACACCCCCCACCAGTCGGCGAGACCAACCGTGACCCACACCAGCCCACACGAGCCCTTTCCCCAAAACGAACCAAGTTCGTTTCACCCTCGTTACCGATCTAACTTTTCTTCTTCAAGTTTCTTCAAATCCAGTATGATTTCTTAACCCTAAGTCTCTTGTTTTCAATAAGTTGGTTTGTTCGTAGCTTTGGGATTAGATTGCATATCGAGGTTTGATTTTGAAGAACTTTTTGGATCGTGCACAATCACTTATTATATAACTCGTGCATTTTTTAACCCTAAGTCTCTTGTTTTCAATTAAGTTGGTTTGTTTGTAGGTTTGGGATTAGATTGCATATCATCATTTTTATACCGATCTAACTTTTCTTCTTCAAGTTTCTTCAGATCCGGTATGATTTCTTAACCCTAAGTCTCTTGTTTTCAATTAAGTTGGTTTGTTTGTAGGTTTGGGATTAGATTACATATCTAGGTTTGATTTTGAAGAACTTTTTGGATCTTGAGCATATAATGAGGCAAGTTGGTAAAATGGTATGTGGTTATGTTCTTGAAGCATACTTTGACATTGTTTGTGGTTGGAAAATTTCTATAAAGATATTGAAATTGTCAAGTATGTGCTGATTCGAAAAGTCAAAATTTTGTATCGAGTGTTTTGTGCACAATAGCAGGGACATCGTTATCGATCTCCGTTTGTTCGGTAACGACCAGTGAGTCGAATTTCAAGTAGGGGCCTCGTTAAGGACCCCTCCCTGGTCGGTAACGACCTTGCAGAATTGTTGAAACTTGATTTCTTTTTGCATGACTTTGGTTGCAATTCTAGTATATAACATGGTTTATTAATGCTTGATTGATTAGTCATGATTAATTATGCATGATAACAGTGTTCTCCATCTTATTTGGCATGCAATTAAGAGTTTGAGTGATTTTTTTTATCTTAGGCACTTGTTTTCGACTTAAGTAAGTGGTCAGTGGTTTAGGGGAGTCCTTGGTTTTGTATGGAAATTATCTTGGACGTTTTTTATTATGCAGGACAATGGCAAGCACAAGTAGTTCCAGCAAGAGATCAAAGAAGTCAGCTCCCCTTGGATGAATGATGTGCAAATTAAGGATGACGAGGAGTTCAACACGTTCAGGATATTGCTTCATTGGATGTTCAAGACTAGATGGTTCCCTCGTGCTGAGGGGGAACAACTAGGGATCTATGAGGAAATCCGAGAGGCGGCTCTCATACATTGGAGCCGCCCACTTGTCGAGTGCTACTGACCCTCATTATCCCGCTTTGACGGCGGAGTTCATTGCTACGCTCCGGATCGAGATCGATGATCCTGATTCTGAAGGAGAGGTCGTATTTCAGTTGGAAACCAGCGTTGTGCGTTCACCTTGGAGGAGTTCAATGACCTCCTTGGATTCCCTAACCCTGCTATTGGCTACAAGCTGACTGACTTCAAGTTGCATGAGACATGGGGTTATTTGACGGGCCAAGCTCGGTGCCCACAATCTGCACTCCCTGGAAGAGAAATTGCCAACCCACTATTATGTGTCATCTTGAGGATTTTGGGTAGCACAATCTGGGCGAAGAAGGAATTATCAAGGCCCACAAGGAGAGAGTTGGCGTGTCTACAATGCATGCTTTTCCAGGTTCCGACTCCCATGAACCTGGGGTATCAGTGGCTAAAGCATGGCATGGACTAAAAGGGGAAGACAAAGGAGCTATGGGTGGGTGTCATGATAGAACATATTGCTTGGGCGTTGGAAGTTGACTTGGCACTCTACGCAGCTAGCCCGCCTCAAATGATTGACACCGCTTATCTACTGTTGACTTTTGAGGGGCGTTGTTTATGCGGCGACATATAGAGAGCGGGATGTGATTCTGGCCGAGAAGAGGGTGGAGCTCTTATATCTTTCCAACTGGTACGAGACGTGGTCCCTTGTGCCCTTCCCTCTACCCATTACACCTGATGGAGACCCAAAGCTGAGGAGGAGAGAGTCCTTGTTCCTAAGAGATGAGGAGATTCACGAGCCGGCACGTACTGAGGAGGTCGTTACCGAGGCCCCCTAGGGTCGGTAATGACACATTTGTGTACCCAAAGCCAGTAGGTACCGATGCTCCTGGGGTTGGTAAGACCCTTATAATGAGGACTTTCTTACGTATCACGTCAGTTATTCTGGAGATGCTAGCTCGAATTTCGCAGCCCCACCCCCATTGTATGATGACCTAGCCCAGAGGATGGACAAGTTACAGTTCGGTCAGTTCCGGATCTACGACAGGGTCAGCCAATTTCATGACTGGTACGGGGCGTGACGGAGGATGGACGATGCACGCTGAAGGGCGAATGACACTCGTTGAGAGACGACTGATGAGCGCTGGCAGTCGACCGTCGAGTTCATGCATTGAATGGAGTCTCAGTTTCCACCTTAGTGATCCGTTTTTTCCAATGAAGCTCCAAAATATGTCTTTGTGAGTTTCGTTTTCTTTTCCCTCTTTCCTTTTTACTTTTCTGTGTTTCTTATACTGGGGACACTGTTGGGTGTTAAGTATGGGGTGGGGGAAGAAAAAAGAAAACTCATGTTTTATGTTATGTGTTTACGTGTTTTTCTTTATGCATTTTATGCCTTTATGTGAGTTTGTTTTCTATGCTTTAAATGTTTAAAAAAAATTACGACATATGAAACCTCACTTAGAAGTTCTGTGATAGTGATGATTAGCATGATCTTTTAATTCCTTTGACATATTTGGATAGGTTAGCCCAAGTCTACAATGAAATTGTTTTTAAGTGGAGTTTTAGCTTGCGATGTAATTGAGCACATATGACTTTAGGTAGGAGTTAATTGCAATCTAACAAAATTCACCTTGTTAGCATATTTTAGCCTTGATTTTCTTGTGTGATATACTCTCCTTATGCATATTATCTCTTGATATTGTCATGGTTATCTATTTCTTGCAACCTTTATGAGATATTAGTTCATTACTTGTGAAATTAAATGATGGAGAATGATCTCTCTTTATTTGGTCGTGTTTTTATGTATGATTTCCTTTGTAAATTTGTTTCTTTTTCCCCTTTTCTTATGTGTTTTGTTCCTTTTTAGCTTAGTTCCCGTATTTCTATGAGATTCGTAGACTATGCGCGTTTTATGTGTTTTGTAGGTGATTTGGCATGGATCAAGGGTCGTTTTGAAGGAGAGTCGGAACATGGAGCAAGACCTGAGCTTAAGAGGGAAAGAGAGGAGCAAGCCATGAAGAAGAACAAGAGTAAAGACAACAAGAAGAAGGTGGAACGAGGTCCGGACCGAGTTGCAACCAACGCCGGGCCCGACTTGAATTTTCAACCTCGGACCGACTTGCACAGTAAGTCGGGCTCGAGGTCCTCCGTGTCGGGCCGAGTCGGTCGATTGGTGCTTGGGCTCCAAGGCACGAAATGGTGAACTTCCACTTTTGCCCCTCATCTATTCTATAAAGGCTCTCTTGTCTTCTAATTGAGAGGGGGGACACACAAGAAAGAGGTTCCCACACTTAGCAAGGAACCCAACCCTCAAAAACTCTCAAGAGGATACTTGGAGGAGGAAGGAGAGGAGAAGGAGAAGAGAGAGAATCGGCCATAGAGAGGGAGATTTAATTGGTTTGGTTGATAGATTAGCTTTGTTTTGTTTTAATCTTGTGGATTTGGAAACCTTTGATTAGAGTTTGTGGATTGCTTTTGATTTGTGAATGAAACTTTGCTTTGGTTTGAGATTGATGATGTTGATTGCTTTGCTTTTTGATTTGTTTGCTTTCTTTGTTTGCCATATGGAGTAGATCTCCTTGATCTTGGGTTATGGGGGAAAACTCTAGCTAGGTTTGGGCTAGAAACCCCAATTCCATAGCCTTGAGTGCTTGATCTAGGAACCCACTCTACATAGAGCTACAATTCCTTGCGAGAGTAAGGAATCAAGGCTTGTGATTGGCAAAGTAGTGAAAGTGAACATGTGTCAATCTCAAGACCTTGCTTCGAAGGGGATTTCCCCAATGATCGATGTGTAGAAGTGGTTAGAACGAGGGCGAAAGCACTCGATCCTACTCCGATCATCACTTATTGCTTGAATTGGGGTGGAAAAGCCTTAATCTACTAGAGAAGGAACCCAAAAGCCCAAGATCTACTATCAATCTTTGAAGTTCGACAAACCCAGCTACCTCGGGCCCGACTTGCCCTACGTCGGTCCCGACTTCCTCTTGTCACCAACATCGGGCCCGACGTGACACTTGTGTCGGTCCCGACTGTTCTCTTCGTTTTCCTTTGTTTTAAGCTCTCCTTTCCAGCTTTCTAGTGTCTAGGCATCTCAATCGAGTAGATTTCCCGAGTGTTCGACACCCACCACGTGCTACAACGGGGTCGGGTTATAAATTGTATCTCTAGACCCTCGCAATCCCGAGCGATCAGAGAACTTACTTTCATTAGCCATGTTATTCCCTATCTACCTTTGCATTATTCTCCGCTTTGAAGCCAATATTTTTTTTTCCTTAAGCCTATTTTTAGCTCCGTAAAATGATTCCTGAGTCGATATTAGCTTGACCTTATCCGAGGATTAGGACTTAGTGTTGGTTGTTATGATTTTTGTTGAGTGAGATATATGTTGGTTCAAGTGTGAGGTAATTTGGGGTGGGTAATTTATAAATATTGAAGTTTATTATGTAAAAGGATGTTTGGCTCTCTATATGCACTATGCATTTATTTTTGGAAAAAAATATAAAAAAATTTAAAAAAAAGGAGAAAAAGTAATGAAAAATCAGAAGAAAAAAAAAGTAGTAGTGAATGTGCATTAAAGCCAAAATTCCTAAGTGTTTATTAAGCGAGGTTAATTGGGATATTGTGGTGTTGAAAGAGATGAAGTGTTCTTAATGTTTAAGTGAGTTTGGTTGTTTGTAAAGAGTTATGAGTGAAGTTGTGTTGTAAGTTTAGGAGCCTTGATTTCCGGATTTTTAGCACCACATAGCTGTTGAAGAGTTTCTTGAACAAATAAATTTATATCGAGACCCCGCTGAGTACAGGTAGTCAGGTTCGACCACGGGAATGAGATTAGATCCAAAGATTATTTGATAAACCAAGAAAAGCAAATAAACACGAAGGGGCACAAACACATAAGGGCTCGAGCACGACTTTAGGTGGGTCGATATAGATGCAAATTGGCTAGACTTAATCAAATATAAAAAGCAATCCTAGGGCTAGGGCTACCACAACAACAATCACACATGCTTTTAATGAGAATTCACAACTATCATGCAATCAAGATCATAGAAAAGTCAACTGTCGCAAATAATTTAAGTTATTCAATCAACTGTCGCAAATTAAACAACTTTCTATCTATCCTTCAACCTAGGAATATCAACTTTCGCAAATAATCCTATTAGATCTAATCAAGCAATCAACTTTACACTTTTGCTTTTAGGTTAATTGCAAGATATTGCCTCAACTTTCGCAAAGGATTTTAGCACAAGATAGATAGATATGATCTTACAAACATTCAAGTCATGAATTCAAGTTTAGACGTGCATGACCGTGTTGGGTTTTCACCCAACCCTAGAATCTAAGAAGACTACTAACTCATGGTGAGATAAAACGCAAACATGATTAATTAATAAAACCGAAAATTGCAAATAAACTAGAAAGAAGTCTTACAATTTTCTCCAACTTGTCTTCCAAGTCTTCTACCAAACAAACACACTAAGTTTGACTGAAATTCGGAACCCTAAAACAAAGAGTTTAGCCTGCTTTTATAGAGGAAAAGGAGTCCTAATTAACCTAGGAAACAAGATCAAAGAACATCCTAAAATAAAAGATAGAATATTTTACAAAAGATCACGGAATCTAGCAAGAGTCGGCGCCATGCGCGACCCAAAGTGGGTCGTGCACGACCCTCCTTGGGTCGGTCCTAAGGGTTGGTAATCTCCATGGGTCTAGCACGACCATGATAGGGTCGTGCACGACCGCCTGAGAGCTTGAATCTTGGTTAGGTCGAGCCCGACCCTCTTTGACACTTCGAACAACCTTGAGTAAAACTTGCATAGAGGATTCGTTACAACTCCGTTTGACTCGATTCTTTTTCCTATGTTCTTGTAACGAAATTCTCTATCTCTTTCTAAGCTCAAAATTGATCTTCAATGACTTTACTTGAGCTCTTAATCTCCATATTTTGTTGCAATGCTCCAAACTCTTCTTCCAAACTCCAAAACTCCTACAAAAAGACATAAAAAGTGTGTAGCTTCCGAATCTCAAGGAAATACGAAAACTAAAGCAAAAAGACTCAAAGACATAAGACTTAAGTACGAAAAACAACTAAATCTAATCTATCTAGACACTAAAAACCTACCTAAAAAGCGGATATCCAAATCCCCATACTTAGACTTGCTTGTCCTCAAGCAATAATCATGTAAAACCAAGACCAATAACACAATATTCAAGCATAGCCCTTGTCAAAACATTTTAAATACAAGTGAAAAAGTAGACAAGTAATTTTAACGTCATCACATACGTATGAGTCCCAAGCATAGGCAATCACAATCCAACCTCACAAGGGATTTCAATGTGTTCCACTCATCTCTCATGTGTTTAGGCTATTAATATCAACCCTCAACTCAATCTTTATGCAACATCAACTTTATCATTGAGACTTATATCACCAATCTCTCTACCTAGAGAAGTCAAAACACATCAATGATCATAAGAACTTAGGCTCAATGAAATCTTCATATTCGGCCGGGTTGTAATGGGGCTTGGTAATGACATTAAGGCGTGGAAAATATTTCGCCATGTGGTGCTAATAATATCCGGGAATCAAAGACTCCTAAAAACTCACACATTGCCAAAACTCTCATAAAAGAACATATACCAAACTCTCTCAACATTATGCTCAAACTCACTTCTTTCTTCAACCCTTTTTAAATCCCAACTTATCTTGCTTACAAATACTAAAGAAATTTGGCTCATGCACATTTTCACTTTCAACACTTTGCTTTATTTTTCTCCCTTTTGATTTTCATTTTTTTTAGGAGATCGATATCGATATCTTTTTTTTTCAACTCTTTTGTAAGTGCATTCAGGGAACCAAACTCCTTTTACATGACAAACTGCAAGATTTTTTTACTTTTCCAAACCCATAATTACCCCACACTTGAACCAAACAATCTCACTCAACAAAACTATCACAAACCAATACTAAGTCCTAATCCCCGGATAGGGTCAAGCTTATCTTGTCTAGGGAATAATTTTGTGGAGCTAAAAATAAAAGACTTAAGGCTCAACTTGGCTATCAAAAAGAGGATAATGTAAAGGTAGGTAAAAGAGAGGATAAAAAGTGGCTTATGAAAAATAAGTTCTTAATCATAATTAACATGCATGAACAATCTCATAGCGGCTTCAAGAAATAGATAACCATATCAATGACAAGAGATTTATATGCATAAAGAGAGCAAATCACACAAGAAAAAGAAGAGGGATTTTTGATGTTCTCCCTATACGGCCAAAATTCCTCACTCGGTAAAAATTTTGTTGGGTTGCAATTACTTCTACTCAAGACACATATGCTCAATTTCATCACAAGTCCATTTTCACAATCAAAAGCAATTTCTCAAGACTTACGCTATACTATCCAATTATGCCAAAGGAATTATATGATAAGCATGAAAATTAGATCTCATCATAGGACATCTAAGATGAAGCATTATTCTATCCGAAAACAAAAAAAAGCGAAAAAAAAAATTGGATTTTTCGTCATTTTTCAATTTTTTTTAAAGCTTTTTCTTAACAAAACAAACTAGCAAGCAACAAGCAAACAATCAAAGACTTAATTATATACAACATGTGACATTTCTTCTTCCCCTACCCCATACTTAAATCATGCAATGTCCCCATGCATGAAAATGATATGAAAAAGTAAAGAGAAAAGAAGAAGAAAACTCACAAAGAACTCTTGGAAGCTTGGAAGAAGGTGGAACTCATCATGGTGAACCTCAATGGAGAAGGGATATTTTCGGAATCTCCAAATAGGGTCGTGCACGACCCTTATATGGTCGATCTCGACCCCCCCCCTTCTAGAATCCCACAAAAATTCCATTCCAAACAAATATATTCTATACTAGTCTAAGGAAGGTTAGAAAAATCTAATTTTAAAAAAAACAAAACATAAATAATAAAAAAAATATAAAAATCTAATCTAAAGTCTGGGTTGCCTCCCGTAAGCGCTTGTTTGACGTCATTAGCTTGACGACTTATCTTAGCTCATCAGGGCGGCCTCCATCCAGCTTTGTCGGGATCATGGGAAACCCCATACTTAGATGGAAAAGCTTCAAAGCTTCTCTCTAGGACATTCGGTCCTCTATCATCCACAAGTATACTTGGTAATCCTACAACAGGGTTAGTAAAATTCGAAAACCAAGGAGGTTTTGACTCCTTCATATGACTAACAGTATGATCCAATATAGAACGAGAATAGGGGAAAGGATCATGATCAGAATTGATTGGATAAGAACAAGAAAACTCACCTGGATCATCCGAGAAGTGGCTTGTTACTGAGGTGTAGGGGGGCGTTATCAACCCCACTAGATCAAGGAATGCCTCGGTATCGTGCTTGTCTAGCCCAATAATAGGTTCGAATTCACCCACAACGTTGTGATTCTTCAGAGAATGGTCGGTACTGACCCACCATGGTGGGTCGGTAGGCTCCTTGTTGATGCTTTTAACGACCTCATTCCCAGCAGTATTGAAGCGAAACTCGACCTTCTCTTCCCCAATGCCAAATGTGAGTAGTCCCTTTCTAACATCAACTCTTGCCCCTGCGGTGGATAAGAATGGTCTTCCAAGAATGATTGGTACTACAGGGTCTTCTGGCATGTCTAGCACAATGAAGTCGTTTGGGACAAAGAATTTTCCAACTTGGATAGGGATATCGTCCACGACTCCAATTGCTTTTACACGAGATCCATCAGCCATGTAGAGATTCATATCAATAGGCTCCAGTGGTCCCATGTTGGTCTTGGACCAAATTGAAAGTGGAAGCAAGCTTGCACTAGCACTTAGATCACACAAAGCTTTGAAACGGTAAGCTCCAATACCAATTGTAATAGCAAACTTACCGGGATCGCCTAGATTTTCAGGAAGCTTTATGGATCGGAACTCAGTTTGCAGCTCTGAGTTTGATCGCTTCCTAGATAAAATAACCTTCAAGAATTTAGTATAAGCAGGCATTTCATTCAAAGCCTCGGCGAAAGGAATGGAAAGATTCAGGCCTTGAAGCAATTTAACAAAGTGCTTAAACTTACCTTATGTCGAGTCCTTAGGTTTCTTATAAGGGAAAGGAAGTATCTTAGATGAAGATGGAATGGAAAGTGAAGGGTTAGAAGACTTACCTGGCGAAGGGTGGTCGAGCTCGAACCTTGGAGGGTCAATCGCCTCTTCTTCCTCGTTAATAGCCTCCTTAGGAACAACCCTTGAGGGGGTCGTGCACGACCCTATGGGGGTCATGGCAGGGTTGGTCCTGAGAGGTTCAAATTCTGCTGGGGTCGTGCTAGACCATGACAGGGTCGGTCCTGAGGCTTCTTCTTTCTCCTTATTCTTGAATGACTAGGGCAAAGCTTTGCCACTCCTTAAGTGCATGGCTCGGATTTCACCATCACTTGCTCGGCCTCTAGGATTCTCCTTAGGGCGGCCCGGGAGTTGTCCGTGAGGTCTCGGGATTTGAGTAGCTAGCTGGCCAAGTTGGGAGTCTACGTACTCCATTGATCTCGTTCTGGACGTCATTGATCTCAGCTCGGACTCCATTGATACCTTCTTGCAACCCTTGCACCCATGATGGTGGCTCTTGATAGCCCGGAGGACGGTAGGGAGGGGGATGTTTCTCTTGTTGAGTGGGTTGCTTGTATTGGTCATAATTTGGATTGCCCCAAGATGATTGAGCATTGTTCCTCCCTACATAATTGTTTTGATTCCTAAAGGAACCTCTCATATAATTCGCCTCCTCATAAGCCTCAGCGGCTCGCACTTGCTGCAAGTTAGTGCAATTGGAAGTAGTATGGGCAGAAATCCCGCATTCTTGACAAGATTGAGTAGATTTAAAATAACTTACTTGCTTTTTCAATCGGTTGATCTCATCTTGCATGAATTGGAACTTCACATCCCGATCAACCATCTCGGATTGGAGCTCATACAGCTTCCTCTCCGTTGGCTTAGCTTGTTGGATTCCGTACATGGAATCATAGTTGGTTAGCTTGTCCAACAAAGCCCAAGCTTGATCGGGATCCATCTCAATGAACCCACAATCGGTGTGGAGGTTGATTCTGTCCTTTGTAGCGACATTAATCCCTTGAAAGAAAATCTCTTGAAGCACATAGGGTGGTTGTCCATGAGTAGGACATTGCCGAAGAAGTTCCTTAAACCGCTCCCAAATTTCCACAAGCGTCTCGTTTGGAAGTTGATGGTAGGAAGTGATGCGCTTCCTAAGCTCCGTTGTCTTTGCCGGTGGAAAGAAGTTAGTCATGAATAAATCATGCAACGCCTTCCACGTTGTGATAGATCTTGGTGGCAAGCTCTCCAACCAACTCAAACCTTTTCCTGCAAGAGACCACTTAAAAGCCTTCAAGAGAACATATTCAAGTGCGACACCGTCAGTAGCAATAGTGTCACATAAATCAGTAAAATTCTTTATATGCTCCATGGGGCATTCAGTGGGTTTCCCTTCAAATTTAGAACGCTTGATTAAGGATATGAAATGAGATTTAATCTCAAAAGTGCGGTCGATCTCCGGGATCACTATCGCCGATTCGGACACCCTTAGTTCTGGGTGCATGTATTGCTTGGCATTCGTGAGGATAGCGTTCAGTTGCGCCTAGAATCGCTGCGCATTGGCAGCCTGAGTGTCTCGGTCCGCTTGCAAACGCTGCATCTGAGTGCGGAGTTCCTCCATTTGTTGAGCAAGGGTCTCTGCATCGCCCATTGCTCGTCGTTCTCTCAAACATCTATGGAAGGACCTCTCAAGTTCGTTGTAGTAGTCAATCTCAAGAGTTCTCCGGGAAGAACGAGATGGCATATAATGCGAACGAAAACAAAGAAAACAAAATTAAATAAAAACAAAGGGGTAAGGGCTAGTCCCAAACCCCAAATATCAACTAAACTAGGCACTATTGCTCAATTCCCGGCAACGGCGCCAATTTGTTGAAGGGTTTTTTGAACAAATAAATTTATATCAAGACCCCGCTGAGTACAGGGAGTCAGATTCGTCCACGGGAATGAGATTGGAGCCAAAGATTAGTTGATAAACTAAGAAAAGAAAATATACACGAAGGGGCACAAACACACAAGGGCTCGAGCACGACTTTAGGTGGGTCGAGATCAATGCAAATTGGCTAGACTTAATCAAATATAAAAAGCAATCCTAGGGCTAGGGCTACCATGACAACAATCACACATGCTTTTAATGAGAATTCACAACTATCATGCAATCTAGATCATAGAAAAGTCAATTGTCGCAAAGAATTTAAGTTATTCAATCAACTATCGCAAATTAAACAACTTTCTATCTATCCTTCAACCTAGGAATATCAACTTTCGCAAATAATCCTATTAGATCTAATCAAGCAATCAACTTTACACTTTTTCTTTTAGGTTAATTGCAAGATATTGCCTCAACTTTCGCAAAGGATTTTAGCACAAGATAGATAGATATGATCTTTCAAACATTCAAGTCATGAATTCAAGTTTAGACGTGCATGATCGTGTTGGGTTTTCACCCAACACTAGAATCTAAAAAGACTACTCACTCATGGTGAGATAAAACGCAAACATGATTAATTAATAAAACCGAAAATTGCAAATAAACTAGAAAGAAGTCTTACAATTTTCTCCAACTTGTCTTCCAAGTCTTCTACCAAACAAACACACTAAGTTCGACTGAAATCGGGAAACCTAAAACAAAGAGTTTAGCCTCCTTTTATAGAGGAAAAGTGGTCCTAATTAACCTAGGAAACAAGATCAAACAACTTCCTAAAATAAAAGATAGAATATTCTACAAAAGATCACGGAATCTAGCAAGAGTCGGCGCCATGCACGACCCAAAGTGGGTCGTGCACGACCCTCCAAGGGTCGGTCCTGAGGGCTGGTAATCTCCATGGGTCTAGCACTACCATTATAGGGTCATGCACGACCCTTATAGGGTCGTGTCTGAGAACTTGAATCTTGGTTGGGTCGATCCCGACCCTCTTTGGCACTTCGAAACAGCCTTGAGTAAAACTTGCTTAGAGGATTCGTTACAACTCCGTTTGACTCGATTCTTTTACCTATGTTCTTGTGACGAAATTCTCTATCTATTTCTAAGATCAAAGTTGATCTTCAATTACTTTAATTGAGCGCTTAATCTCCATCTTCTCTTGCAATGCTCCAAACTCTTCTTCCAAGCTCCAAAACTCCTACAAAAAGACATAAAAAGTGCGTAGCTTCCGAATCTCAAAGAAATACGAAAACTAAAGCAAAAAGACTCAAAGACATAAGACTCAAGTACGAAAACCAACTAAATCTAATCTATCTAGACACTACAAACCTACCTAAAAAGCACACATCAATAGCCAAAATAACTCCACGCCTTATTGTCATTACCAAAGCCCCATTATAACCTGGCCGAATGGAAGGTTCTATGAAGTTTTCTATTGAGCCTGAGTTCTCTTGATAATTTTGCATGTTTTGACATCTTTGGTAGATATATTGGTGATATAAATAACAATATCTATGAGTTTTTGTATATAGAATGAGTTGAGAGATGTCTAAAAGCCTAAACACTTGAGAGTTGAGTGAAACACATTTACCCTAGTGAAGTTGAATTGTGATTGCTTTTTCTTAATAGTTATTCATATATGTGTGATGACGTTTAAGTCACTTGTTTATATTCACTTGTGCTTGAAATTGCTTTTTGATAAGGGCGAAGACTTGATGGATATGTTGTTGGTTTTGATTCTAGCTTAGTTATTGCTTGAGAACAAGCAATTCTAAGTATGGGGTATTTTGATGTCCGTGTTTTTAGCTTGGTTTTATAGTGTCTTTCTAGGTTTTTAAGTCATGTTTAGATAGGTTTTGTGTTCGTTTTGTGTTGTTTGCTTTAGTTTTCGTATTTTTCGTAAAGTATGGAAGCTATGCATGTTTTTGTGTTTTCTTGTAGGTTTTGAAGTGGAATTGGAGCACTCTAGAGCATCCCAAGGATAGGAGTGAGGCTAGGAAAGAAGCTTGAAGGTGTTGGTGGAAGATCAAGGAAGAAATAAAGAGAACGAGAGAGTGAAGTGCCCAGAAATAGCCTGTGACCGACCCTGGGGGGTCGGTACCGAGGTCTACAAGAGGAAAGAGTGAAGAAATGCAGCAGAAAAGTCCTACCGACCCTGACGGGGGTCAGTACCAAGGTACCCACGTGTCGTTAGGCGACGCCGACTCAAGATTTTAATGCGTTTTATTCTGATATCGTTTTATAATGATAGTTTTCATATTTCTAAGAAAAACTTCTTTAGATAGATTTCTTAGTATCTAAGCACGGAAATTAGACCTAGTTTGGGGGGTTGTTTTTAGGAGACGCTTTTTGGAGATTTTTTGACGCGAGTTGGAACGCAAGGAAGGAAGAGAGATTGTTGAGATTTCTTTGTGTTCTCGCTTGAGTTTTAAGCACATTGTGATTGAGAATTCTAGTAATTTTTCTTTAATTCAATTGAAAGACATGTTTCATTATTTCAATCTTTATGTTTGTTCTTCAATTATGAGTGAGTAGTCTTTTATTCTAGGGTTGGGGTAAAAACCCAACTTAGTAACTTAGTTATGCATGTTGATAGTATGAATCCTTGAATTGATTACCTTTGATCTTGTTCTACTTATTTGTGCTTAAACTTTAGCGAAGGTTAAAGTAAATTCGTGTTCATGATTTGATCGAAAGAAAAGATTGTGAATTTGAATAGGAACAAGGTTTGAAACGAAAGTTGAAAACCTTAGATCGTAATAGGTAGATTAAAAGTGAATTGATTTACGAAAGTTAGTTAATTTGCTTCTCTTTTCAACGAAAATTGATTTCTTATATGAAAAGGCATGATCTTTAATATTCATGTGACTTGATATATATGGCTCTGTTGTGGTAAGTTGCACTCAAATATTTTTTCAATGATTTCAAACAAGGCCGCTACACCTAGCAGTGACTTTTTTTGTTGGCAATTATTTTTTTTCAAATGACGATCAGACGATGTCCCTGTTATATCATGTAACTATTTGTAACAAAGTGATGCTTTCAATTTTGATTTTTCAAAAAATGAAGATGGCCATATTATATCGTAACTCAAAATACTTTTCAATTAAAAATCCAATTTTATATGACATTTAACAAAGTGATACTTTTAAATTAAAAAATGACGCTGACTATTTTTAAACCTGTTAATCGGGTTAGGCTGCACTGGTTCAAGTTCGGCTTAGAACGGGTTCGGTTTCGGGTCACGGGCCAATCAGGTTCGATTCTTGTGGATATTCGGTCGGGTCTGGTTGATCAGTGGGTCTGTAAGATTATTTTTTTTATGATTATTAAAATTAATTTTTAGTTAAATAATAATATTTAATTATAATATATTTTTTGTATGTATTTTACTAATATAATATAAGTTTCAAAATAGATTTTATAATTTTTTAAATATAATAAATCCGTCAACCAAACGAATTTCGGGTTCAAACCAATGGGTTTCGGGTTCAAACGGGTTCGGTTTATTCGGGTTTAAATTTTCGGGTCTTGACCCTAAAATTATCGAACGATTCGGGTCAGATTTGCGGGTTAGGCCAGCTTTTGACCGCTCTAACTATTTTGCTTTCAATCTACCTAATATATATATATATAGCAGAAACCATGTATGTTGAAAAAAAATACACCAAGTACGAGGCATTTTTGAATAAAATAATGTTATATTTTTAATAATAAATATTATAATTACTTCTATCATTCTTTCTATTTATCCAATTTTTATAACATAATAACTTGATTTATATATTGATATTTTTTATGCATATTTTTTTTATCTTGTAACAAGATTTAGGATCGAAGTATATAAATATTTTATCTATATGTTGATAATAACTTCATCTAATATTTTTTGTATTAATTTTATGCCTAATATTTTTCTATCTTTTAACAAAACTTGGGCTTCGAGTATATAATTTTTTTATCTATATGTTGATAAAATATGGGGCACAATCTTAAATATTTTTTTATAAATCACATAATTTTATTATGATATTATATGCAATCGTTTTAAACTTTATATTAATATTATAATGTTGTATAATCTTTAGTAAAATTATCACGTGAGTATCACGGAGATTCAACTAATCTACGGTCAACCTAATACATTATAAAGCAGAAACCATGTCTGTTGAAAAAATTACGCCACGTGACATTTTTGAATAAAATAATGTTACATTTTTAATAATAAATATTATAATTACTTGTATCATTCTTTCTATATATCCATTTTTTTATAATATACTAACTTGATCTATATGTTGATATTTTTTATGCATATCTTTTTTATCTTGTAACAAGATTTGGGATCCAAGAATATAATTTATATATATATTGATAATAAATTAATGTAATATTTTTTATATTAATTTTATGCATAATATTTTTTTATCTTTTAACGAGACTCGGGCTTCAAATATAAATTTTTTATCTATATTTTTTTTTGATAAAGAAAGGGATTAGGTGCCGCTAACAGGCTAGCGGCCTCCTAGAGCATGCTGACGGATGAGGTTCCGAAGAACCGAATCAATTGAAAGTGGGACAGAAGAGACACGGCGAAACGATCCAGCAATGTAGTCCGCCACTGAGTTGCACTCCCGAAAGATATGGGTGTTAGGAAAAAATTGTTAAATGAAAACAACTATGCACAAACACATCTAATTTGATTTTTGAGTTCGACACTTATCTGTATATCTTCACAACTCTAATAATAATAAAGATACATTGGAAACTTTTGAGTTTGTTTTATGATTTGGGTTGCACCCGAGTTATATTGGGTTGCCTACGTATCTCTTTAAAGAGAATCAAGCCTTCGGTAGTTCAGAAGTTCAAGTTTTGGTTGGATTTTCATGCATCAGAGAAACAAGTCTAAACCCACCTTCCAGGAAGGGTTGCCTAAGTTCGGTTCAACTATCATTTGCATGGTGTGAATAAAATTAAACCCACCTTCTAGGAAGGGTTGTTTAATTTCTCCACTATTTTTGGTTTTATTTTATTATTTTTAAATTGGATGTTACTGAATCCGTTACCCATTTGAGTTTGATGTCGGATTTCCTACGTACCCATTGAGGGGATCAAGTTTACGTAGTTCTTAAGTTTTGATTTTAATTTTATAACCCAAGTTAAATATGACTAATGAGATTTTTGGATCAAGCTGTGTGCTTTAAATGATACTAATTTTATACTAGTCATAAAATTTTTTGAGAATATGGGTTATGCATGCATAATTAATTAATTATGGTCTGAGCTTGACTATTTGAATAGCCTTGACCACTTTGATGATTTAAATTGGGATTTGCAACTGAGCTCGATATATATTAAATTTGATATTAAGTTACCTACGTAATCTTTTATAGGCTTCAAGTCTTTACGTAGTTCTCCAAAAGACATTTTAATTTAACGTTGTGATTGAACTCGACAAGCATTTGTGCTATATGTCAAGCTTCATACGTACCCTTAGTGGGATCAAATCATCGTAGTTCTATAAAAGAGTTTTTTTATACTTTGATTTGAAGTTTTGATTGAACCCGACGAACATTTACGCTATATATCAAGCTTCCTACATATCCTTGGTGGAATCAAATCACCGTAGTTCTTTCAAGTTATTTTGTAGTTCTTTCAAGTTATTTTTTATTAAGCTCTTGATCAGGGCCGGCCCAACAGCAAGGGCAGCCTGGACGACGGCCTAGGGGCCAAGCTAGTGAGGGGGCCCAATAAAATTGTAGTAACATTGTTAAGAGTTTAATAAGAGATAAAATAAAAAAGCATATGTACAAATCAGCATATGTACGAGTGAATGGGCTATATGGGCTGATGGGCCCTTTTCAAATTAATTGTGCATATAATTTACGAGAGAGGTTGTTTAATTAATTGTCAAAAATATTTAAAAAATCAAAATTTGTATGAATCAGTATATGTACGAGTGAATGGCTATATGGGCTGATGGGCCCTTTTCAATTGTGCATATAATTTGCCCTTTTCAATTGTGCATATAATTTACATCTAGGATTGCTTAAATTAATTACTTTTTTAGTTTAGATTTATTTAATTTTTTCTTAGCTATATATACTTATTGTATTAATCTTATATTTGAAGAAGAGTTTTAATTTAGACTTATATATTATAAGAAGAAAATTTACTTGAAAAATCATCAAATTACAAAAAAAATTTGGTAGAAAAAAATTTAAGAGATTAAACATAGATTAATAAACATGGTAATAGATTAATAAACATGGTAATGTGCTTTATATAATCGATATTTAAAGTACAAATATTGACGAAAAATAAACCCCTATTATGAATTAGAAATCTCTATTAATATTGAAAGTTAATAAGTTTTGACTTTAATATGAGACCCTATAATTTATTTTCGCCCAAGCTCCTCTAAAATGTTAGGACCGACCAGGCCTACCCCTGACCCGAATTTGAACAGCACAAATGCATACATGCATTTAGGTCGTTTTTTTTCTGCATGTTTTCTTGCACATTCATATACGTACATGCAAAGTGTGTATGCTAGATTTGAGGGGGGCAAAACACATGGGCTGACCATATTTTTTCAGCTCATCCCAGATGGATTTTCAATTTGTAGCAAATCATATCAGTCACGCACATAACTAGCTTTTGTGCAATATTAATGTACGCATATGACCAAATTCAGATTGGTATGTCTTCAACATTCCATCCAGGCATAATTTAGTTAGTGTGAATTAACTCTAGCATATGCTTGACTAAACCACCAATTTTAGGTTTTTTTTTATAATTTAATCACACACAAGGCCACCATGAATAGGCGATAAATGGACTTTGACTTTTGAACAAATTCATTTAAAATTTACGCTAACTTTCCTACTCATCTTGTTGCCATGATCAATATCTTTTTTCAATTTCTACATATAAAACCACTAATTAATTAGTGGTTATATTAGCAACATGAATGAGCCAGAAGGTCTTAATATCAAACGGTCCTTGGCGACGTGATAACTTGGCTCCGACAATCGTTTTGACATGATAACTACGACCGTAACCCGATCATGTCGAGGCCCGTTCATTTGTTGTTCATTCCACTTTTATGCATGCCTTGAAAACAATAGGACTTCAAGTCTTCCACCATGTGATATGCACGTACATGTACACTACATGTCTTTATGTTTGATACACTCTTAATTAGGAACCATTATGGTTGATTAAAAACAAAGTGTACGTACATGAAAATAAGACCAAATTTGTCTTGAACTTTTGTTATGGGTAATCCTACTGTGCTCCATATAGTAGACAACCCATAATCAATTTTGACATTTCGATTAGTATTTTAACCCAACACCAAGGTCGGTTACAATTGAGAAACGACCCCGTCTCGGTATGAGAAACGACCCCGTCTCGGTTTGATAAAACGAACCCGTTTTAGTATGAGAGAAATATTTTATTTGAAATTTGATGAAACATCGTGTCTCTGAAAAGAGATATTTGTTTCAATTTTACGTCTAATGAAGCATCTCGTCTCTAAAAGGAGAAGCTTTGTTTCGATTTGTTTTTTATGAAATATCCTGCCTCTAAAAAGAGACGCTTTGTTTCGATTTGAAAGCGATTCATGAAACATTATGTCCCGAAAAAGAGACACTCTGTTTTGATTTGAGAAACGAACCCGTTTTGATATGAGAAACGAACCCGTTTCAGTATGAGAAACGAACCCATTTCAGTATTGTATAAACACTAACCAATCACGAACCCATCCTCTTATTATTTTCACACTGCAGACGGTAAAGAAGTTTAATGAGGGACTTTTGGTTTGGGATTCCCTTTCCTCCTTCTCCATTTCTTGCTTGTGTCTGCGTGTTTACTGTTGAACGAAGACAAGGAGACTAGACTTTTTCTTTTTTCTTTTACTAATTTTTTTTACTCTCTGCAACTCTCCACTTTAGCAGAGGCGGAACTATATGGGGGCGGGAGTGGGCCACGGCCCCCCCAATCCAAATTTTTATTTGGTATATATGTTCTTCGTGTTAATAGCTTTGATTTGATATATTATACGCTCCAATCTGACATTTGAGCAAAAAGTTATGAACGTTTTAAGATTAGACACATACAAACCACTTCTAACAAGTCATTTACTTAGAATGCTTTTATCTTTTGCTAAACTCCCTACTTTCATAGTGTAAATGAACCCAAAAGTTTTGAATAAGTTATTGTTAGAATGTCTTGAATCACACAATTCATTATTAGTATGAGGGTTTCGGTTTGAATTTTAGTTTTTAGTTATGAGCCTTTAGTGTTTAATTCAATCCGTTTGTATTCTGAAACATTTTTCTGCTATTAACCTAAATTTATTCTAAAACATAATTCTATAAGTTGTCTTTAAAAACAATTGTTTTCTTAATGTAGTTGTATTCTAATATATTTTAATCTCTCCTCAATATATTCTTTTTTTTGTATAAATTCGTACTTTTATTTCTTGATCTTTCTCAACATTATCTTATATAAAAATATTTTTCTATTTTGAAAAAAAAATGCGAGTTTTAAGTATTTAATTTAATTATTTATTAATAATTTTAAGATTTTCTTTAAATATTTTTCAATATTTTGTACTCCATTATCCGTTCAGAAATATATGTCGTTTTAAGTTTTGTCTTAAAAATAAAAAACCATATGATTTGACTTAAATACCGTCAATCTTGTTAAGATATTTTCACCTCTATTATGTTTATACCTAATTATTTTAATTATTGAAGATAATATGGAAAAAAGTGTAGTTAATATGCCAAATGACAAATATTATTGAACAAAAAAATTATGCTAAAACGACATGTATTTCTGAACAAAGGGGCTATTTTTTTAAATTGAAAACGCATTATTTAGGTTAGAAAATTTTTATTGGCCCCTGCAATATGCAGTTTCTGGTTTCGCCCTTGCACTTTAGAATGAAAAAGAAAGGAGAGTGGGAGGCCCATTTGTTTATATAATAATGCCAAACTTGACGTTTTGTTTTAGCTCAATTAAACACCAATTATGGCCTTAATATTTTTTTGACATTACAAATGGCCTATGAAAAAAACCGGTTACTGAAACCCGTTATTAAATTGGGAAAGGAATTGACACAAATTAAGAATTAATGGGATTAATTGCCTACATAATTAGGCTATTTAATCTGGGGGATTGCCATTAGACGTTTAATGGGCATGCTTTGCCATTGAAAGGTGATTTCTCACATACCCCTCTTTAATTGCATGTTTCTCTCCCCTTTTTATTTGTTTTGACCCAAATACATACGTACATAAAGGTATTGGAAAATGGAAATGGATCATGAGCCTGTCAATTTTAGGCTTATCAAAAATGTGGAGTTTTTAGGCCCAAATTTTACCAAGTCAACTATAATAATTAAGGATAATAAAGATCATTATTTTAATGATAATCTACCTCCTTTTATTATAAAACTAGTGATTATACCCGTGCTATGCACGGGTCAAATTTTTTATATAAATTTTAGTCCAATATATTTATATTTTTTCTTTTCGTTAAGATATTAAAATTAAGAAAATAAGAACATTTTTAATTTTAAACCATCAACTTAACATTTCACTTTGGGTATTTTTATTTTAGTTATTTTTATAATAATAACAACTTAATATTATTTGTTTAACTATTTTAAGTTGAGTTTCTTAAAATAATTTCTTCACAAATCTACGATTCCATGGAGAAATATAAAATACAAATTACTTGTGCATTTAAGAATATTTCATTATCAACTTAAATTTATGATATTACTATAAATTATTTGTAAGAATGAGCTACCATTTCTCATCTTCTCATTACATTTTTATTTAAATTTAAAAATAGAATTGTTAAATTTCCACCAAAAATATTATTAACATTATAATTAATACAATAAATATGGAAATGACTTATAACACAATGTTAGTGAAATTGAGGCTACATAATTTATATTATAAGGATGAATTAGTATCTCTCTTCTCCACACTATTATTAGTAGTAGTAGTAGTATCATTATTATTATCACTTAGAAAATCATTCTTATACCCAATCATATTATATAACATCAATTTATTATTTTATCTTTTATCTTTAGTTTATTGTATGCACAGAACTAAACAACTAAAATAATTTTACACAATTAAAATTTGGCTTCTACCTCGTAATTGAGCGACCTTTGGTTTTACAAAAACCTATTTTTTACCCAATATATGAGTTGAAACTTGAAACCATCACACAAAAAACAAACATATGGAGAGAAAAAAATACATAAAAGCTTTACCTTATAATATTATGATTAGTAGTTCTCAACTTGCTAACTGATCGTACACAACCTTTTCTCTGTGCATTTCCAAATCATTGGAGTAATCTGCAAAAGATTGAACAATGGAGATTTTAAGGCTAGCTCATGTAAGCACATTTGATGGCAATTCAAAAATATTATTAATGCGATGAAAAATGATGAAAATATATAGAAAGGCACTTGTGGTCTATCAAGGCGGAAGGGAAAACCAACACTCATATGAAACGGATTGGAGTTGCATCTCTTCTCTATATTTTTTTAATATATATATAGAGAGAGAGACTTATGAATTGATTGATTTATTTGATTCCGAAAGGTATGTGAAAGGTCCCCAAAAAGGTATGTAAAAGGTCCCAAAAAGAAAGGTATGTGAAAGGATTTTACATCTATTATAATTAACGTTATAATTTATTGTGGTGGTAAAATTAATGATATCCAATTTAAATCTCATTTAGAGTGAAGAGTTACTTTTGCCTACCTAAATATCTAACTAAATCTTCGGTTACTTTTTGCATAGAGTTTTGTATAAAAAAAATGTTTAAGCTTAAAACCAATATTACCATTGCTTTTGTTCTAACATTCATTAATTAGATAGATAAGAAATTCTTCTATTAAAACATTGTTACTATATATGGGTCTAAATTTAGACATTAAATATTGAATAAGAAGTTTACCTCTAAACTATGTAGTTTGGCTTCATTCTTAGAATATATATGTAGAACTTACAATTGTGTATTCTCATTTCTCATTGATCAAGGATATTTATAGTGTAAATAGTGCTCAAGTGAAAAAATAAATGCGTGCCATTAGTAATTAATAGTGAATTATATCATTTCGGTTACTAAACTTTTAAAATGTACTGCTGGAATTTGAAAATATGCTTATCTAATAAAATGTCATTAATAGAATTTAAGTGGATTTATTTAGCCTATTATTTAAGTAATGGTTGACTATTCAGATCGATAACCCCTTTGTTGTACAATGTTATTACTAAAATGGTTTGGTCATTAATTGGCCAAATTTTTCTATTTTATAATAGATATAGATTTGATTTGCAATACTTTTCAGGGAGAAAAATGGACCAATTGAAAATATCATCAATCTTCCACTAATTAATCTTTGAATTTGAAATATATTGGGTCCAAATTAGTATATGAATTGTCGATATATAGACATGATCATAGTTCAAATCACGGGTTTTAGTCATACCCATGGTTAAACTATATTGTTTGAATAAAAGCACAAAGATTTCATATTCGTGAAAATTTACCCCCAAACAATGGGCGATGCTCCAACCCCGGAAGTGGGCAAGCAGACAGTGGATATCAGCACGTAACATCTCAATCTCCAAAGGACAGCGCCAGTCGCCAAGTACGGCCTTGACTAGCTGAAGATTGTCGCCTTCAATTTGAATGTGGGAAATGCCACGTCTGGTGGCTTCAAGAAGTCCCGCATGCAATGCGATGGTCTCGGACATAAGAACAGACTGCCGACCAATCAGTCCTCCGTCATAATGGATGGGGTCTCCGCTGCAATCCCTGAGGACGAACCCGAACAACGACATCCCTTCCGCATTAACTGCACCATCAAAATTAAGTTTAGTAAAATTAGTTGTGGGTTTACTCTACTTGGCGCGGTTTTGTTTATGCTTCGCAGCTTGGTCCCCAACAGGTGGGACATAGTCAACATTCTTTTTGGTGTTGTGCCAATCCTTGATTTGATTGCGAATGAAATCGCAAATAACCTATTGTTGGATTATGTGGTTTCCGGATGGTTCAAAAATAGCTTTGTTTCTGAAAACCTAGATACTCCACCACGAACAAATATGGTTTTCCAATTCTGAGTTGGACGATAGAGATCTAATCTCATCCAAAATCCGAGCTGGTTTTTCTCCTCAGTTTTGATTTGGTTTATAATCTGCGCAATTTTAGGGTTAATATTGTTAATGGCAGTTTTCGTGTGATTGCATTCAAGCAAGATATGGTCGATGTCCTCGTTTGGTTTGCCGCACGCAACACACCCCTGCACGACACTGATATGGTTTTCAGCAAGCCGACATTTTGTGGGCAGTCCGTTACGTGCAACCTTCCAAACGAAATTTTTCATTTTTGGTGGAATATTTAGCTTACTTATCCTTTTTAAGTTAATTTGGGGTTCTCCCTTGTTCTTGTGAATCCACTGTATAATCAAGTGGGTAGAATACCAACCGTTCTTACTTGGTTCACAATACAGCCTGTCAAGGATTTTTTTTCGCGATATAATAATTTGGGTTACCTGTTGAACGTCGTCCGGCGAGAGGACTTGTTCAATTTTTTCTAGGTCCCATGAGTTATCCTCTAAGAGGAATTCCTCCACGAGGGCCTCGCTATTGTGTTCTACATTTTCTTTCGGGATTAGACAACTAGAGCCAGTCCAATTGTCTTTCCAAAATCTGATGGTTTTACCATCACCAATCTGCCATATGATACCTTGAATGAAGAGGTTTTTAAGGATCATAAGCTTGGCCCACTGCCATGATGTGTTTTGTTTTTTCTGGTAGTTAAACAGTCCATCGGATTTTAGATATTTTTCTGAGACTATTCGTACCCAAATGTTGTCTGGTTCAGATAAGATTTTTCAAAGGAGCTTCATCTAAAGCGCTTGGTTCATCTCTTCCGCCTTAACTATCCCAAGGCCGTCATGAGCTGACGGCTGACAGATAGAATTCCAGCTAATAAGCGGTTTATGGTTTCGTTCCTTGTTCTAGAAGAAATTTTTATTTATTTGGCCGAGTTTTTTTAGGGTGGCTTTGGGTAGGAGGAAGGATTGCATGAGGAAGTTTGGTTGTGTCGAAAGGTTTGCCTTAATCAGGGTTTTCCGGCTCTCTTGAGAAAGAAAGTTAGTTTTCCATTTAGATAGTTGTGATCTAGTTCTGAGGGTAAACGGTTTGAATGTGCTCTTGGTAACTCTGCCGTTAATGATGGGGCATCCGAGGTACTTGTCTAGAGCAATAGTGTTGGTAATCTGAAGAATCTGTTTGATTAGAATACATGTATTGTGGTTTGTATTTTTAGTCACTTGGAACGCGGATTTGTGAAAATTAACTTTTTGGCCAGAGATCTGGCAATAATCGTCAATTATATTTTTAAAAATTAAATTTTTATCTATATGTTGATAAGATATGGGGCACAATCTTAATGATTTTTTTTATAAATTAAATAATTTTATTACGATATTATATACAAGTGTTTTAAATTTTATATTAATATTATAACATTATATAATCTTTAGCAGAAAATTATTCCGTGAGTATTACGGGGATTCAACTAGTTTTTATTAATTAGAAAACTATGCTTGAATTTTGTAACAAAGTGATACGTGAATTTTGAGTATTTTATTTAGATAACCCAATATATCAAAGCTCCATCGTTATCTTTATTTTTTTTTTTAAAAAGGAAAAGCAGAGTGTTGTACATCCTAACCAATTGAGATAGCATATGTTGGAAATTTTTTATAAAACGAACCTATTTTCAGAAATAAATTTTCAAAGAGCTTACCTCCGAAAAAAATTCTGCCAAACAGACCCTGGGAGGAATGGAGGTTAAAACGCGTCTATTTTTTAAGGGTTAAAACTTAAAAGTAATATATTGAGTAAAGAAAGGATATACAAAGTTAAGTCAAATACATCGTGGCAATGGAAAAGGCTAATCAATTTAAGAAAGGAATTTGGAAAAGGACTAATTTGGCAAGTGGGCAATGGCGAAACAATTGACTTCTAGAAAGACAATTGGGTTATGCAAAAGCCACTATTAAAGTATGCATTAAACCTTATAAATCTACAAGAAAGCATTAAAGTCTCAGAATTCATTACAAATGAGAGGAAATGGAACACTGATGTTCGCATTTTTAGTATAGTTTTTGATAGGTTTTCTTTGTTTATTAGGTTTAGTTTTGTTTTAGTTTAGGTTTAGTTTTGAGTATTTTTAGTTAGTTTTGCATAAATCTATGAAAAGAGTGGAATCTACGCTATTTTGTGTATTTTGCAGGTTTTAGCGAGAAAAGGAGTTAAATGGAGCTAAATTTGGAGCATCACAGTGAAGGACGGGAGAGTGCAAGATTTAAGAAGTCAAAGCTTAAGAGTACAAGAGGAGGTGTTGAAGAAAACAAATCCCAAGATCGTTAAGGAGGCTGTGAAGGGTCGTTAACGAGGCCACAAAGAGAAAGATTTCGAGTATTATTTTTATTATTCACCGATCCTGAGCGGGAATTTATTTCCGTATCGGTTGAGTATCTTTTTAGAATCTTTATGGGTTATTAGAATATGTATTTTAGGGTTTAATATCTTTCTAGATTTTATTTCTATCTTTTAGTGATTGTTTCTATCTTTTTAGGAAAGTTTTTATCTTTTAGCCTTTTTAGTTTTTTAGGATTTTTTTTAGTATAAATACCCTTCTATCTAGCATAGAAAGGAGGAGAGAGTGAGAGGCTGGATTTGGAGGCTGAATTTAGAGCTGGTTTTTGGAGAAGATTTGGAGGAAGGCCGAAAGAGAGAGAATCGGGCCGGAAGTCGGCGACGAGGTTCGGTGACGACGGTTTCCGAGGTTCGTTGATCGAGTTTGTGGTTCGGTGAATGTTTTGTTTAGTTTTCTTCTGAATCTCTGTAAGATGATATTTTTGTTATTAATTTAAGTTTGAGTTTTGTTTCAATGTTTGTTTTTATTGAAGTTTTTAGTTTCTCCATCATGAGTAGTGAGCAGTCTATTTTTCTAGGGTCGGGGTTAAGCCCGGCATAGTTGGGCATGTTTGATGAGTAAGATTGTGTGTTGAATGCCTTTTATCTTTTATTGAGATTGTTTGTTGTGCTTAATACCGAAACGGAAGTTGAGGTAATTTGAGTTTTAACTTGATTGAAAGAGAAAGTTAGTAACTTGAAGGAAGATATTGTTTAAAAACGAAAGTTTCAAGCTTTAGATCCAAAACAAGCAATTGAGTGAGTTAGTTTATGAAAGTAGATTAATTTACTTGTTAAGTCAATGAAAATTGATGACTCTATCCATTTAAAGGCATGATCTTATCTTATTACGAATTCTTATGCTTGGCTTTGTTGTGGTGTCCCTTATCCTAGATTTTTGTTTTTAATTGAATTATTTCTGGTAAATCTTCGTTGTTGAGTACTTGCCTCGGTACCGAGTATTAATTGGAATTTAATTAGGTCGTTAATTGATATTTTGCGTTCGGTGGTTCGGTAACGATCCTGACAAAGTCGTTAACGAGGCATCTCGTGAGTGTTGTGTTTTATTTTGTTTGATTTTTATTAGATTGATAGACAAACAACCTTGATTCCTGTGGAACGATCCTGACTCCACTGTACTCAGCGGGGTCTTGACTTACAAATTTAGTTGTTGGCCGAGAATACCCTTTCAACAAATTGGCGCCGTTGCCGGGGAAGCAATGAGTTGTTAGTTTATCTTTGGGATCGGGAATAGCCCGACCCCGTTTTTGTTTTTAATTTTTGTTTTCTTTGTTTGTTTTCTCAGTGTATGCCGGTAGGACGAAGAAGGCTTCAGTTTGATAGCTCCAGTTATTACTCAGAACCCGAACGTTCCCTACACCGACGACTTTGAGAAAACCGAGCCATGGCCACAGCTGAAGAGATGGCTCGAGAGTTAGAGATCCTCCAGACCCAGATGGAGGCACTGAAAGCCGAGAAGGACGGCGCAGACGCAGACAAGGCTCGACTGCAAGAAGAGCTAATTGCCTATCCAAGGAATGCCAAGCAATACATGCATCCGGAACTGAGGGTGCCAGAATCTCCCATTGTGCTTCATGCGATAGAGAAACCTTTTGAGATCAAGTCTCAATTTATATCCTTAATCAAACGGGCTCAGTTTGAAGGGAAACCTGTTGAGTGCCCTATGGAGCATATTAGAAATTTTCTTGATTTATGTGACACCATAGCTGCTGAAGGTGTCTCGCTAGAATATGTTCTGTTAAAAGCTTTTCGATGGTCACTTACTGGAAAGGCACTGAACTGGTTAGAGAGCCTACCTTCTAAGTCTATCAGGACTTGGAAAGCTTTGTATGATCAATTTCTTACAAAGTTTTTCCCTCCTGCTAAGACAACGTAGTTAAGGAAACGCATCACCTCTTATCACCAGTTTCCTAATGAAACATTTGTTGAAACATGGGAAAGATTTAAAGAGATGCTTAGACAATGCCCTACTCATGGGCAACCTTTATACGTATTGCAAGAAATCTTTTTCCAGGGTATCAACGCGGAGACCAAGAACCGCATCAACACGCATACTGCGTGCGGTTTTATAGAGATGAACCCGACAGAGGCGTGGGAACTGTTGGAAAAGCTGGCGAATTACGATGCTATGTACGGAACCCAGCAGGCTCCACAAACTCAAAAACGTCTCTATGTGCCCAACCGAGATGAAGTTGACCCCGATGTTAAAAAACAATTCTTACAAGATGAGGTCAACCGTTTGAGGAAACAGGTAAGTTTTCTGAAAAATCCTCTCAATCATGTCAAGAATGTGGTTCTTCTGCGCATAGTACTTCTGCTTGCACTAACATTGAGCAGGTTAGAACCGCTGAGACAATAGCTGAGATGAATTACAAGAGAGGACCCTACAGGAACCAGCCTAATTATAATGACAGGTCAAACAACTATCAACCATGGGGCAATCAGAATACAAATCACAATTACGCAGGGCCCCCACAAGATAGACGACCTGCACCATATCGACCTCCAGGCCATCAGGAGACGCCATCATGGGTTTAGGAGATTAAAGAGAGCATAAACGGAGTGAACAACAAGGTTGATGACGTCCAAACCAAGCTGAATCGACAGGATAAAAGATGGGGAGAGTTCGATATTTGGAAGAGGAGCGTTGATTCCCAACTAGGAGACCTTGCTGCACGGATTCCAAGACCACAAGGGCAACTCCCGGGCCGCCCCGAGGACAACCCTAGAGGCCAAATAGCAGCGGTACACCTCAGAAGCGGAAAGACACTACCGGAGAGAGTTCAAGCTGAAGAGAAGGAGGAAAAGGACCTCACAAAACAGCTCGTTAACGAGCCACCGAGAGCTAGTACCGAGCCTACAAGCCAGGATGACGAGGATCCAAGGATTCCTGACGATCCTAACCCAGGTAAGTCTACTAATCCGAGCCTTCCTCTCAATCCCAGGGTAGTTAACGACCCTATCAGGGTCGGTAACGACCCTATCAGGGTCGGTAACGACCCACCGAGGATATCCATCGACCCCAATGTCGACCCGGTACTCTCACCTCTCGAGCCTAACTTGGTTCCGAGAATGGTGAAAACTCTTCCATTTCCAACTAAGAAATCTATGGACTCTACTGAGAGTAAGTTCAAGCGTTTCGTTAAAATTCTTCAAGGCATTAATATTTCCATCCCATTCGCTGAGGCCCTAAGCGAAATGCCGGCTTACACAAAATTCTTGAAAGATATTCATAGCAGGAAAAGATCTATTACAGAGCTGCAGGATGAGGTCAGATCCATAGCTCTTCCAGAAAAGCTTGGAGATCCTGGGAGGTCTGCAATCACAATCGGCATAGGCAACCACAAGTTCAAAGCTTTATGCGATCTTGGTGCCAGTGCTAGTCTTGTTCCGCTCTCAATATGGTCTAAAGCCAATATGGGACCACTAGAACCAGTAGACATGAATCTGTACATGGCAGATGGGTCAAGTGTCAAGGCCACATGAGTAGTGGACGATTACCCTATTCAAGTCGGGAAATTCTTTATACCGAATGATTTTATTGTCCTTGATATGCCTGAAGACCCTCATGTCCCCATTATTATCGGGCGGCCATTCTTACCCACAGCAGGAGCAAGAGTTGATGTGCGAAAGGGACTCCTCACTTTTGATATAGGAGAGGAACGGGTGGAATTCAATTTAGATCAAAAAGCCAACGACCCAATTGGAGTGGCACAACTAGAGTTGACTCAACCCGAACTCGACACCACAGTCCCTACCGAGCCACATCTGTCGATCACTGATTCTCACGTGCACAAGTTCAACCAAGGCCCTACTACAGAGGTTACAGAAAAGTCCAAACCACCTTGGCTTTCGGACTACACCAATAACCCAGGGATATCGAGCTTGCTGATAGAAGAAAAAGGCCCTAATTTAGCAATTCAAGCACACAGAGGCAGTAAGGCTACAAGCAGGGTATCTCAAGACCCCAACACGGCCATACATGAACCACCATGAGACTAGCAAGAGAGCTCGTCGGGCTAACGACGTTAAACATAGCGCTTACGGGAGGCAACCCGCTTTTTAGAATAGGTTTAGTTTATTTTATTTTCTTTTTATTTTCTTTTTCTTTTTAGATTATTTCTTAGCTCTCTTTTATTTTTAGTTTTAGTTTTAATTAGGATAGAAATAAGATCATTTGAGCTAACAAAGATTTCAGGAGAAAGGGGTCGAAAAATCACTCAGAAAGGCCACGACGGCTCGTTAACGACCCACTCAGGGTCGTTAACGACCCGGTTCGGACGACCCGATTCGTCACAATACGGGGCAGGTAAGTAATTCTAACCTAGTTAACTTCTTTAACCCTAGCCGCCACCCCTTCTACCCTTACCCTTCCTATATAAACCCTTCTACACCTACCAAAATTCTATCACAATCCCTTCAAAATTCACTCTCAAACCCAAAACTCTCTCAATCCCTTTCCCTTCTCTCCCACCGAGTCGGAATTCCCACGTTAACGACCACCGGAGACGCCATCGTTACCGGAGTTCGGAAGCCACACACCGTCGACGCCGAGCTCGTTAACTACCCCGATTCCGACCCTTGTTCATTAAATTCTCGGTTCTCCGGTATGATTTCTAAACCCTTGCTTGAAATTACATGATTGATTATCTATAGGGTTAAATTTCATATCTTGAATCATGATTTTTAGGGAGATCGATGAGCATGCTTAAAATCCGTTCTAAAAATTCTTGATTGTGCTTAGTTGTTCATGTTTTAGGAAAGATTATTCATGTTAGATTAGCTATTGTAACCCTTTAGTTAGGAAAGCATGAATTTTTCTTGTCCTAGATCTAAAAAAGTTCGAACTTTGCATGTCAAAATTCCGAGTAATTCTTAGCATGTTCGGGATGGGTGATTGAGTAAGTATGGGGTGCTTTTACCCTAAGGGGGATTTGTGGAGAATAATAGAAGATTGCATGCTTGATTTGTACTAATTAGAGGTAGAATTAATTTCGGAACATACTGGTTTTGCTCTCAGCGGCTCGTTAACGACCCACCCAGGGTCGTTAACGACCCTGCACTTCATCAATGATCGATTCGAGCCCAGACTCGTGAACAACCCAATTGGGTAGGTTATGAATAAATCCAAGGTTAATTTTGAGACCAAGTATGGGGTCTCGTACCTATTATTTTTGAATGGATCTTATCTTGGAAATTTTTGATTATTTTGTAGGATCCATGGCTAGTTCAAGCAGACCCGCTACCCGAGCCCAGAAGAAGAGGAGGAAACACAGGTCTCCGTCTCCACCCCGGGTGGACGATGTGATTTTGAGCAGTCAAAGCCAAGTACGGCGCTACCGGGATTTCTTGGAGAAAGACCATTACACCCGATGGTTCTCGAAGTCTAGCGCCGTCTCTACGGGTATCTACACGGATGTCTAGGACGCCTTCATCATCCTTGGGGCCGCACACTTATTGAAGCAAGAGAGCTTGCCACACTATCCGGCCCTCACATCCGAGTTCTTGGCCACCTTGGAGACCAATTTCTCGTTGAAGATCTCGGCGGGACGCATTCGGTTCCTCACCGCAACATTTTGGCCGAAGAAAGAGTTGAACCGGCCTACAAGAACGGAAGTCGCTTGCTTCCGCACCATCCTCTTCAAGGAGCCCGGCCCCTTGAATTTGGGGTACGAATGGCTCTACTATGTCGATGTAACACCCCTATTTTACAACATTGGGTATTACCGCCAGTGACCTCAGACTTTACCGTCCAAAGTCACCCAAGGCTTTTAGAATGATATAGAACAATTAAAATGCGGAATAAAACATAATACATAAGTCGGAAAACATGCTCCCGAAAGAGACTTAATTCATTACAAAATGTCTTACATTGTCTTTAGCTTTAGGATTACTTGAAAACAAACACCAAATCCATCAAGTCTCGGAGATAGAGTAATATTAAAACTAAAACGGAAATAAAAGTACATCTTGAGCGATCTTGACTTCCTTCACCTCCCTTCACTTCGCCTCGCTATGGTTTCCTGAATCTGACATAATTCGCGAGGGGCGATAGAATGCCAGGCAAACATGCGGAAAGAAGAATTAGTCTAGGAGACTAAGCAAGCGGGATTAGAACTTCCCGAGGGTACTTTGGTAATTTCAACTTATCGGTGTAATGAGAGGATATAGGGTTGTGTTTACGATGGCTTGACTATGTGGAGCTAAGATACGAGAATTAACGATAGCATATCCCGAAAGGGGTAGCTTGAAGAGCAAGAGAAGTACTACTAGATTGTAGTCTTCTTTAGAGTAGAGGGTATGTTGGGAACTTTCATTTATTCAATCAAATCAAATACCACTCGCGCCCGTAATGGACCGAGGGCCGGATCGGTCATTAGAGACCGGTCCGATCTAGTCATTTTAGTTGTGCCTTATCACTTATCTTATTTAGTGCTAAAAGACGTTCGCTTTCCATTTATGATTTAAAGAGTATGTGGTGGGACACGGATAATCCGAGCCACCCGAGGGAAAACTCCGTTTCCCGGCACTTAGCTAGAGTGCGCTCATCCCTCCTTGCAATCGGAGCGGATGGGATCATGATCCCGAAAGTCGTACTTCAAACGCGTAGGCACTTACGACTTAGTGGGGTTATGTAGAGGCGTTGGCTATCCCACGCCCCTCACTAATTCGACATCGATCTCGAAACGAGATCGTAACAATCAAGATAATAACCACACTATCATAAATAATCCTAACAAGGAATATATAAAGCAATCTATGCTAACAATAGTCGTTATTTCTAGCAATCGATATTTCCTAGATTCATTTTTATTTAAGCATACAAGTCGTTCCCAACATCGAGAAATAATATAAAGACGGATTATAAGGGCACAAGGGGAAATTCCACTTGCCTTAGCGTAATCGAGTTTAGCAACGAGCTTTTGACGAAAATTAGGCGAGTCCCTACTATGAGCGAGGATTCCGACCTAACGATATAGAATTTACGAAAAAGCTCAAAACACGATTTTTACTTTAGAGTTCTAAAATACCTCTTATACTATTTATAAGAGAGTTTACGTTTCTAAATTATTATTATAATAATTTAGAAACGATTTTCCTAAAATAATAATATTCCGTTATTATTATTTTAGTTTTGGTAATATCCTTATTATTCCGAAAATATCTTTATTAAAATAATTATCACTTTAATTCCTTAAAAAAATTGTATTTACTTTCAATATTCTTATTATCTAAAAATATCATATTCATAGTTCCTTACTTAGAAGTTTCCTAAAATAGGATTTCTTAAGTTGCTTGATTAGGTAACTTACTATTATTACTATATGATACACTATCTTTATTTATAATATTTCTCGAATCCTTTTTATTTTATAAAGTCTATAAAAATATTCTCATGTCTCGTATAAAATATATTCCTCCCTTATTGGACTCTCACCTTATGATCATAACTATTATTTTAATATTTTTGATTTATAAACTAATATTTACCTTATATAAAAGGTTTCCTTTTTAAATAATCCACTTAATCTATAATTATCTTAGGATATTTTTAACCTTCTACCACATATTTAATTCACCCTTTGGTCTTGTGACTAAACCTTATACTAGGACCTAAGTGATGACACCACACCGACATCTATGTCAGCTGAGCAGGAGGAGGAGGCTATGAGTGTTCGCTCAGATGGGCCTATCACCCGTTCTCGGGCTAAGGCCATTGCTAGGGCTACTACTTCAGTCATTTTGAGAGCCCGACTACAGTTCACTCAGCATGTCGAGCCAGACATCGCCATATGCTCGGTAGCGACTTTATGTGATGGATCATTATTGGCCTAGTCGAGCCTTAATCGGTGCCTATGTATTTATTTATTTTATTGCATAAATTGACATTATTTATATTATTTTTATGTTTATTTTTTATTAGCAGACGTGTGTCTCGTTTTGCATATCGGGACTAGTCCTTGTTTTGTTTAGTAAGGAGCTTCTCTATATAAAGCCCATTACTCTTTTGTAAAACCTAGTTTTGGATTATTGGCAATTGAGATCACTCTTGCCCTAGTCCCTTACTCTCTCAATTTACGTACTTTCTCTCTTGCTCCCTACTTTCTTCTACATCTCTTTCTCTCGTTCTTTTCAATCAACCAAACACAATTGCTTAGCCAAGACATCACGTCTCGGCATAGTTCCGTTCGGCATCACCTGGCTTGGATCTTGGGAAAGCTTATAAGATCGATCCTTCGGAGTTATCAATTGGTATCAAGAGCCAATCTTGTAAGTCACTTGATCCCTTGTACGCAAATTTTCATAGCCAAAATTGCCTAGCTTGTTCATTGCGTGAGAAAGTAGAAAAAATTTGAGTGAATTGAACCTTGTCCTAGTAGAAATTCCAACACGTTTGGGGTTCAAATTTTTTTTCTTCCAACCTTGCGTATATGTGATGAGAATTGTGAAAGTGCATGCTAATTAATTGGTTTCACCCATATATATCAATTCATGTACGGAACTCCATAGTTGCATGCTAATTAATTGTGTGATAGCCTTGTTCATCTTGCACGGTGCCCTAGATTCGTTTGTTGACTATCACCGACGTCAGTTGCTGTAAATTAGGAAGCAAACTTTGACTACCAACCACTTGCTAGGTTAAAGCTACGTTTTTTTTTTGTTTTTAGAAACCTCTTGGCTGAAAAAAAAATTAATTAATCAACAATCTTGTGATATCTTGGTTGTTAGGTATAGATAAGGCCCGAACCAAAAAAAAAAAAAATTCAATCGGCCTTATCAACAATTCGTGTCCTTTTTTTTTTTTTTTAGTATTTAATTGCATTTTTTTCCAGCCTTAAAAAAAATTGATACAAGAAAAGCCAAAATAAGGCAACCTTGTATTAAAAAAAAATAAATTAATCGATACAAGAAAAGCCAAAATAAGGCAACCTTGTATTTAAAAAAAAAAAAAACATTTTTTTAAAGGGCGGTAAAGCCAAAATAAGGTAACCCGACCCTTATTTTATTTTATTTTTCTTTCTAGGGTTAAGGCGCTACTTGTGTGCTTCGTGTGGTGTATATTGCTTGATAATTTGTGGGGTACCATTGTTAACTTGCATTTACATACTATCATCATATTTGCGCCTATCCTATAGCCGCCCTCACGACAACATATTTCCGAGCCTCACCTTGTTTGCGTAGCTTGGTTTCAGTGCTTTGATTGTGTTATTGCATACCTTTTGGTGCTCTTTTACTTGCTGCCCTATGGCTACAGGTAACCTTCCCGCTAATGGGAATGGGAATAACCCGGTGCATGATCCACCTCCAGCATCGGTAGTTCCACCCGAGGTCCGGGATGCCGGGAATGTGCAGCCGGGAGTAGTCCTGACTCCCGAGCAGCAGGAGATTATTGACTTGAGACGTGAGCTTGCTGAATCACGAGCTCAACAACAACATCTCCAAGCGCAATTGTCAAGCGCGACGAATGTGACTAATGGAGCCGCCGCTAACCGCGCTTTGGAGCGTGGTAAGGGGCATATGTATCCGGAGACTTCTACTCAACCGATCATCCGGCGTCTCCCATCTGTTATTGAGAGTCAGCAACTTCCGACTCAAGACCGATGACAGGAGCGAGTTGTTCGTGAGGATTATGTGGACGACACTTACTCCGATGAGGGAGACCGGGACTATGACCGTCGAGGTGAGTTTTCTACCCATCACAATCCCTTGTACTTTAGTGATAGGTATGCCCCCGAGAGTAGGCATCACCAATCGGTGTTGCCTACAACGCACGGTCAGCGTTCGAGGGATGACCTAGAGGCAAGCGCGCCGCGCGCCTCGGGTCGCTATGATGAGCATCTCACGACTCCTCATCGTGGCCCTAACACTACTACTGAGCCACACAGTGGGCAAGGTCGTCTAGATCGCTCTATGGCACCTACGCCGCGATTTGGGGCCGAGGGGTATTATGATACCACCCCGATCCCTATGGACGACTTTCACGAGTTCGATGACGACGAACTCCACTTGGCGGGGTTAGATAACCCTTATGACTTGCCACCTTTGGGTGATCCTCCTGGCTTGGATGGCCCTCCATCGGATTGGGTCCCACCCCCGACGAACGTCGGGAACCGTGGGCATACTAGGGTCCACGACACCCATGGTCGCCCTTCTGATTGGGTTCCACCCCCACGCCATGGGGATCGTAGACCCGAGCCTGACTATTACGAGCCCGCTCAGCGACTGCCTCGTAATCATGGCCATCGGGACCGTGGTGGCCGCGCCGATGCACACCAACCAAGGGTCCGCGATGACGGCAATAGGCACCGCGTCGGCCGCGATGATGATTATTCGTTGTCGCCCGATGCACGTGCCTATAGGGGCGACCGAGACCGCCGCCCTCATCTTGACTATGACCAGCCTCGCACGCTTAGGCAGGAGGTCAAAGTCAAGATTGAGCCCTTTCATGGTCTATATGATCCGGCTACGTGTCTTGAGTGGATTCAGTCCAATAAGTACACGCTCCGCTATTGTCGGACACCACCCGAGGACTACGTCGCAGCTGCCACCCTACACTTTCAGGGTGCAGCCCGCGTTTGGTGGCATAAATTTGTTGCTGAGAGGTCTAGGCTAGACAAATTTCCTATCACTGAATGGAACCAATTGGTATACATCATGCATAGGAAATATGTGCCCCCCGACTATAGGGACCAGATGAGGTTAGAGATTGCCATGGCTCGCCAAGGCTCTCTCAACCCTCTGGACTTCTTTTCTAAGTTGGAGGACATGTTTTATAAGGCCAACATCACCCATGCGCCTTCAACCCTCCGATGTCGGTTCTTAGCTGGGCTTAACCAGTCGATCCGTGATCGATTGGAGATTTTTCCCATCAAGGACATCAACTCGCTAACGCACGCTGCAATGCAAATCCATCAACAGAACGTGCGTAATCGAGCTTCTTCTTGGTCTTCTAGCCAGCCCCGCTATCCTTCCACTTCCACCACTTCTCATTCCAGGCCCGGCCATTCTTCTTCTACTAGAGCTTCGGCCTCCGCTTCAGGCACGCCTAGTCATGGCCGAGCTCCGCCGAGCACGACGCCCACAGCCGCCGCTCGAGCCCCTTCCTCGCAGCCCGCGTCATTAGGCACCGAGCGTGCCCGTGATGTCGAGTGCTACAAGTGTGGTGGTCGAGGCCACTTTCAGAGGAATTGTCCTAACGCTAAGTGTGTTCTCTTCTCGGAACACACTGGAGGTTATGAATCTTTAGATGACGAGGAGGCCCCTGTTGAGCCAGTTGTTGAGGTCCCTGTTTATGCTGATGAGGAGCAGTTGGTTTGTCATGCTCCTGACATTACTGCCGGTACTATGCTGACTCTTATTTCCCGGCGAGCTTTGACCATTAGGGAGCCTACCCATTCTGATCAGCGTGAGAACCTATTCCATACCCGTTGCCTTGTCCAGTCAGCCGCGCTGAGTGTTATCATTGATGGAGGTAGTTGTTGTAACATTATCAACAAGAAAGTTGTTGATTATTTACAACTGTCTACTTTCCGGCACCCTACTCCTTATTCCCTCCATTGGATCTCGTCTACTAACGGGAACAACGTCAGTGAGCAGTGCTCCATTCCTTTCTCCATTGGTGGTTACTCAGACGAGATCATTTGTGATGTCATTACCATGGACGCCACCCATTTGCTGTTAGGGCGTCCTTGGCTCTTTGATCGACGTGTCTTTCACGATGGATTCCTTAACACATATACCTTCAGCTACCACGGAAAGCGCGTCACCCTTCACCCCATGTCGCCTAGTGAGATCGTGCAGGACCAGATGGAGCGTGATCGTCACAAGGCCACATATACTCCACGGATGGCCCCTGAGCAGCGGCCTACCCAGTCTTCTGACACTCGGGTTCCTTCGCCGGCATTTTCGCCGGCACGCCCGAGCGCTCAACTTCCTTTTCGTGGCGCCGAGCCGCCACTCCCTGGTGTCTCCCCTTTGGGTGCACCCTCTTCTCACGACACGCAGCTAGGCACCATGCCCAAGGCGCGTGCCGCACACACAGGCGCGCCGCACTCTGCGTCGACCCGCCCCACTCATGGCACCGCCCAATCGGATGCGCCTCACTTTCGGTCGTCACCGCCTGAGCTACAGGGGCGTGTTGAACGACGCCTCCTTATGGCCCGTCGCAGTGAGATTTCTGCTTCACTCCGCGGCGAGGAGCCTTGTCTTCTTCTCCTTCCGACTTCTTCTCCAGTCGAGGATTCTGACTCCCAGCCCTTACCCACCCCGATTTCTACTTTACTAGAGGAGTTTGCTGACGTATTTCCTGGTGAGCTACCTCCCGGACTTCCACCAATCCGAGGCATCGAGCACCAGATAGACTTGGTTCCTGGTGCGTCTCTGCCAAACCGAGCTGCTTATAAGGTTGGCCCTGAAGAGACTAAGGAGCTCCAGCGGCAGGTTCAAGAACTCTTGGAACGAGGCTATGTCCGAGAGTCTTTGAGCCCTTGTGCCGTCCCTGTTATTCTCGTGTCCTAGAAGGATGGTTCTTGGCGCATGTGTGTGGATTGTCGAGCCATTAACCAAATTACGGTTAAGTACCGTCACCCTATTCCGAGGCTCGATGATATGTTGGATGAGTTGCACGGAGCCACCATTTTCTCTAAGGTGGATTTGAGGAGCGGATATCATCAGATCCGCATGAAGGTAGGGGATGAGTGGAAGACTGCCTTCAAGACGAAGTATGGGCTATATGAGTGGCTTGTGATGCCTTTTGGGCTCACTAACGCCCCTAGTACTTTCATGAGACTCATGAACCACGTGTTCAGAGAGTATTTGGGAAAGTTCGTTGTCGTCTATTTTGAGGATATTTTGATCTTTTGTAAGACACTTGAGGACCATGTAGACCATCTTCGTCTCATCCTCACTCGCCTCCGTAGCGAGACTCTCTTTGGCAATCTTGCCAAGTGCTCTTTTTGCGCTCCGTCAACGGTCTTCCTTGGGTACGTTGTTTCCAAGGACGGGTTGCGCGTCGACGACAGCAAGGTCAAGGCCATTCGGGAGTGGCCTACTCCCTCGACCGCCACTGAGGTCAGGTCTTTTCCCGGCCTTGCTGGTTTTTATCGTCGCTTTGTTAGGGACTTCAGTACCATTGCTGCGACTCTTCATGGTTTGACCAAGAAGGGCACAATTGTTACGGGGGAGACGGGCCCAATTGTCAAGCCTAGTACACAAGCCCATGGGGTTCCATCCCAAAACCAATTGGTGATAGGAGGAGTGGCCCATGACCTTATATACTAGCTTGTTTCATTCCCAACTTCCCATGTGGGATTCACAATTGAACCCCAACAATCTCCCCCCTCACTTGTGAATCCCTCACAAGCCCGAACGGCAGATCCTCCCAGTCCCTAAGCCGAACCATCGGCTCTGATACCAATTGTTGGATCGTAATCGGTTAGCAGTGAGCTTGGGAACTGGCAATTAAGCTGTTCCCAAGGCAGCGGAAGTAAATAATCGCAAGTAATAAAAACAGTGAAAGGCATAGTTCCTTTATAGAGGAACCCCACTACAACCAACTAGTTGTATGGGTAAACCTCTACCGTCGCCCTCTCCTCAGACGACGACGATCTTCCTCTTTCTGTGGTCATCGGCAAAATGACCAAGGACCCTCCTCCGATCATCATGGGATCTTTGGAGGAGGAAGCCCAGCTCAAGGCCATCGAGGAAGAACTCAACAGGGGTCCCTCTGAGCACACAGTCTCCCAAGGGACAAAGTCCCCAGAAAAGGTTGCTCCTCAAGAGCCCACAAAGACAAGGGACCTCGCACCAGCTGGAGGTGCTGAGGCAACAACAAGTCATCCTGGAGATGACGCGGAGGGCTCGGGTTCGAGCTCCTCCGAGGAAGAAGGGACCTCCCATGATGAGGTCGAAGAAGAAGAAGAAGCTCCAGCTACAAAGGAGCCAGCACGTATCCCTACACCTGGACACCAAATGTTGGTGTCCGCGAGTTCCCCACCACCAAGGGACCGCGTGCTTATGATCGAAGCGGCTGCACCCCCTCAGCAGAAAGGACCTCGCACGGTCTCTAGGGGGAACAAATCCAAAAGCATGTCAAGAAAGGGGAAGGGGACCACCAAGCATCATGTCAATGAGCGCCTAAAGCTTCTCCCTCACCTCATTGTTTCCAAAGAGGTGCTAACTGAAAATGGTCTGGAGGAACTGTGGGACTGATCAAGGCCCAGGGCTGGGAGAGACTCTGCCAAGAAACTGTGAGAGTAGATCCCTCACAAGTGCGTCAATTCTACAACAACTTCACTATCACCAACGACGACACTCAGGGAACTCTCTCCCACGAAGGCGACGAGTTCATTTTTACTACGTCTACGATCCTTCTTCAACTCCAAGTCCCTGGTCAAGGGCTTAGCGAGGTGCCCAGGAAGCTCTGGGGCGACTTCAACAGCGCCGAGGTGTACAACATAATTTTTGAGGGTCGGGTTCCCTCTAAGGTCCTCTCGACGCATCATCTATCCTTGGTCGCCAAGCTCGCTCACCAATTCATCATCAACGTGGTGATCCCACGCCAAGAAAAGCGCCTGGTCGTCAACATCCCCGATGCCATCATCCTCTACCACTTCCTCCTCAAGAAGCCCATAAATCTTCCCCGAATTATCCTTGGGCACATGGAAAAGTGCATGGCCTCCAAGTCCCACTCCCTTCCCTACTCCGGGCTGATCAAGAAGCTCCTACAAAAAGAGGGTCTCTACGATGCCTCTAAAGACGAAATCGAGCTTGGAAGGGAACTGGACATTACAGTTGCCCAGAAGATGAGGCACTCGGAGCCTGTAGAGGAGGCGGCTCCCCTAGAGTCTGGTACACAAGAGGGGAACTCTTCAGTGTTGCTCCGCATCGCCAACACCCTCGATCAGATTGCTAGGGACCAGGCAGTGTTGGCCAGAGGACAAGAAAATCTTACACAAGTCCTTACGCGCCTTTGTGACGCCTTGTTCCCTCAGAGCCCATGATCTCTCCCTTATTGTTCCCTTAATCCAAAAATGACCACAAATTGTACTTGGGTTCCCATTGTACATATTCTCTTAAGTAATGAAATGGTCTTTATTTTGATTGCGTGTTCCATTCTTTCCTAATATTGCTCTGCTTATTTTTCGATGATGTCAAAAGGGGGAAAGATAAAAAATGTGAGATGAGTTAAAAGTTTAAGTTATCACAGACCACGCATAAGCTAAGGGGGAACAATTGCATAAAAAGCCTAATAGGAACTATGTGTCTCACCAGAAGTGGCTCCCTAAATCTAAATGTCTCACTAAGAATGACTTCCCAAAATCATACTTAGGAACTCATCAGCATATCATTCATTGAAATACTTGCATTTTTTGTGATGGGTTTGTCATCATCAAAAAGGGGGAAATTGTTGGGACGTTGTTGGGACCTCTGGTTCTAAGCAACTGATCAACGATTCACTTCTCTTTAAGTTTTGATAATGACAAATACCATAGGGAACTAATGTGGTTTGTTCAAGTATTTCTAAGGAACACAGGTACAGCCAAGAACTCCTATGAATGACAAAGCCACTACTAGCCACAATGAAGAGTTTCCATCAAGGGAACTCTGAAGAGGAAAGTTCCCATGAAGTGGGAACTCCCAGAAACAAACAAGAAAACACAAGCTTACAACGATGAAGAGTTTCCATCAAGGGAACTCTGAAGAAGTCAGTTCCCATGAAATGGGAACTCACATGTGAAGACAACGACCGTTCAGCGCAGATCGCGGGATTCTGTCTCAGACAGCCAGAGGGAACAGTCTGAGGATCAGACTGTCACGCTTCATCCAACGGTCCGATTGATTCAAGAAGTTGACCTAGTTCAAACCAAAGTCACATGTGAAGAAAGTACAACTTGGGCATCAAGCAAAGGGCATTTTGGACACAAACGAAAGATGCGACTGCCCAAGACAAATGGACTATAAAGCCAAATGAATAGTACTCGGTCTGAGTACTTCTCCCAGAACTTACAAACACCCACATCAGAGAAAAGAAAGAAAAGGAAGAGAAGTCCCCGCCGGCGAGTGTGTGATCTCGACGACGGTGAAGCTGAAGTTCCCTGGAGCAAGGGAACTGAGAAGTCAGCGTAAGGTTTGAGTTACTTGTGTTTTGCTGTTGTGAGCTTAGGAACTCAGTTGAGAGGATTTACTAGTGTTGCTAGAGTTAAGAAGAACTTGTAGGAACAGAGAAGTGTAAATCCGGCTGTGTAACTAAGGAACAAAGCAATCAATATAAGTAAGTCATTCAAAATCCTCCAAGCGGAGGTAGAGGTTTACCCATACAACTAGTTGGTTGTAGTGGGGTTCCTCTATAAAGGAACTGTGCCTTTCACTGTTTTTATTACTTGCGATTATTTACTTCCGCTGCCTTGGGAACAGCTTAATTGCCAGTTCCCAAGCTCACTGCTAACCGATTACGATCCAACAACAATAGTGGTATGGACCCCAGCTCATGATAAGGCCTTCCAGGCCTTGAAGATAGCCTTGTGCCAGGCTCCTATTCTTCAGCTGCCCGACTTCAATCGTCCCTTTGAGATTGAGTGTGATGCCTCTCATATTGGCATTGGTGGTGTCCTCCACCAAGAGAGGCATCCCATTGCTTATTTTAGCGAGAAGTTGACTGGGCCTACTCTCAACTACTCGACCTATGATAAGGAACTTTATGCCTTGATTAGAGTCCTTAAGACGTGGTCCCACTATCTTTGGCCACGCGAGTTCATTATTCATAGTGATCACGCAACACTTCGGTTTTTGAAGAGCCAAGCTCATCTTAACCGCTGCCATGCTCGTTGGGTCGAGTTTTTTGAGACATTTCCCTACACAGTGGTCCATAAGAAGGGGACCGAGAATGTGGTTGTTGATGCCCTTTCTCGCCGATATGCCCTTCTTACTCACATGCAGACTAAGGTGTTAGGTTTTGCCCTTATAAAGGACTTATACTCTTCTGATCCATTCTTTGGTCCTTTATATGCGCAATGCCTCATTTCCCGTGAGTATGAGACCTACTTCCTTTCCGAGGGTTACCTTTATAAGGCCGAACGCCTTTGTATTCCTACATCGTCCATTCGCCTTTTGCTGATTCGGAAGGCTCATGATGGTCGGGGCCATTTTGGCATCCCGAAGACCCTTGCTACTCTTAAGGAGCACTTCTTCTGGCCCCACATGGCTCACCAGGTGACACGGTACTGTCGTGCTTGTGTCACTTGCCAAAAAGCCAAGGCCTCTTCTCATCCCCATGGCTTGTACACTCCGCTTCCCATCCCGACTGGGCCTTGGGAAGACTTGTCCATGGATTTTGTTGTGGGTTTGCCCACATCTAGGAGGGGGAAGGATTCCATATTTGTCATCGTCGATCGGTTTTTGAAGATGGCCCATTTTGTGGCTTGTAAGACCACAAATAGTGTCGCTGACATTGCTGATCTATTCTATGATAATGTGGTACGCCTTCATGGAGTTTTGCGCACTATTGTTAGTGACCGTGACTCCAAATTTGTTGGTCACTTTTGGCGCACTCTTTGGGGGAAGCTTGGTACTAAGCTTCTATACTCTACGAGCTATCACCCCCAAACAGATGGTCAAACTAAGGTGACCAACCGCACGCTTGGGGCTCTCCTTCGCACTATGTTGAAGGCGAACCCTCGGCGTTGGGAGGACTTACTTTCTATTCTTGAGTTCTCTTATAACAGGTCCAGGCACTCGGCGACGCAGTTGACTCCTTTTGAGGTCGTTTATGGCCTTAATCCTTTGACGCCCCTGGATTTCAGCCCGAGACCTCTTGCTGATGGAGAGCAGATTACCGCGGCCAACCGCGCAGAGCAGATTAGAGAGCTTCATAGGAGGACTCAGACACAGCTGGAGAGACGCGCTTCGCAGTATGCGTCTCAACACAACCGCGGCCGGCGCCGGGTTGTGTTCGCTCCAGGAGACTTAGTTTGGGTGCATTTGCAGAAGGAGCGATTTCCTGCTCAGCGCAAGACCAAGCTATCTCCACGGGGTGATGGCCCGTTTCGTGTTGTTCGTGCTATGGGCGATAACGCCTATCAGATTAATCTTCTTGCAGAGTACAATGTTCATACGACATTTAATGTCGCCGACCTCACTCCATACATTGCCCCTGAGTTCGACGAGGATGAAGCGGGGACGCTTCACACTCAAGGGGGAGGGGGTGATGACACCACACCGACATCTATGTCAACTGAGCAGGAGGAGGAGGCTATGAGTGTTCGCTCAGATGGGCCTATCACCCGTTCTCGGGCTAAGGCCATTGCTAGGGCTACTACTTCAGTCATTTTGAGAGCCCGACTACAGTTCACTCAGCATGTCGAGCCAGACATCGCCATATGCTCGGTAGCGACTTTATATGATGGATCATTATTGGCCTAGCCGAGCCTTAATCGGTGGCTATGTATTTATTTATTTTATTGCATAAATTGACATTATTTATATTATTTTTATGTTTATTTTTTATTAGCGGACGTGTGTCTCGTTTTGCATATCGGGACTAGTCCTTGTTTTTTTTAGTAAGGAGCTTCTCTATATAAAGCCCCTTACTCTTTTGTAAGACCTAGTTTTGGATTATTGGCAATTGAGATCACTCTTGCCCTAGTCCCTTACTCTCTCAATTTACGTAATTTCTCTCTTGCTCCCTACTTTCTTCCACATCTCTTTCTCTCGTTCTTTTCAATCAACCAAACACAACTGCTTAGCCAAGACATCACGTCTCGGCATAGTTCCGTTCGGCATCACCTGGCTTGGATCTTGGGAAAGCTTACAAGATCGATCCTTCGGAGTTATCACTAAGTCACTAACATATATTATATTAAAATTTATATATGTGCATATTCCTAGAAGTCCTAAATTTGTAGTAGTTTCTACACTTAAAAGTATGCTAATTTCATATTTCTATTTAGTAAAGGATCTATTTCCTAAATATATTTATTATGACTTAATTTATAAACATGATATATTCTATAGTTTAATACATGCATCAACTTCTAAAGTTCTTATATGATCAAGATGATAATATACATTATGATTTTGTAAGTTATGATTATTTTATACAACCTATTTATAATATAGTTGGACATGCAACAACTTTTATTTATTAGGGACTTTAATATTTATTTTATAAAGATCTATCTATTCTATAATAACATACTATCCATATATTAATGCAATATATCTCTATGTTTCTAATTATTTCATAAGGTTTATTTATTTTAAGAAAGAGCATGCTATAAATAAATTAGTTCAATTTATTTAATTTCTCTACTTTATCTAAAGGTAACTTTAATTTGTTTCTAGTCTTATAACTAACAAGATCTTCCAACAATATTTTTATTTCTTATTTCCCTAAATAAATTTCTAATAATCCATAAAAACTTTATAAATTTGTAAATGCATAAATTAGATAAATAGGATTTAGGATAGGATTTTATACTTTTGGTATTCTGTATTTTACAGAACACTGGAGAAGGACAACAGGGGAGAAGGGTCGGCGGACTCGGTGGCACAACCAGGCGGCGGTGGCTCCGGCGCGGGCTCCGGCGGTCACAGGCGGCTCGGCGTCGGGCTGGTGGTCCGGTCGGGCTCCAAGGGCGGTCCGGCGAGGGCTCGAAGAGAAAGAAGAGAAGGTTTGGATGTGTTTTAATGGAGGTATTTGGGTTGCAATGGGGCTGATTTTTGAAGGCTTTTAGAGTGTTTGAAAGAGGAGGAAGAAGAGAGTTTGAATGTGTGAGAAGATGGATGAATAGGAGGCCTTTTATAGGCAAATTTGGTTGCATCCTTGATCCATGCCATGGTGATTGCACCAATGGAGGAAGAGGAGAAGCTCACCCATTGGTGCAAGGTGTGCTTCTTTGATGATGATGGTGAGTGATGCACTAAGGTGAGTCTTGCAAGGCAATGGTGGTGGAGAAGACATGCATTGGAGGAGGGTCTCATCTTACGTAACTCACATCAGACATAGTCTGATGTCTATTTTTTTTTGTAGAAGAGAAGGTTAATTTAGTTTAAGTTAATTAGAATGGTGTGGTGTATTAAGAAAGTGCAATTGGTCTAGTGGTTGGGAGTGTGGGGCGTGTGAGGGTAGGATGCAAGAGATCTCGGGTTCAAATCCCGGCTCTTGCATTCTTTTTACAAGGTTTTGTAATTTGATTTTTAAGCCCTTATGTATTTTATTTTATGAATAAAATTCACTTATAAATCATTATTTTTAATTGATGTCCTCTTTAATAAAATCCTCACTTTATTAAATTATATCCCTCGAGTTATTTGATTTAAGTTTTCGACTATAATCTTTTTATTGATAACCTTTTCCAAAAAAATATAGTAGATTTTAATTCGATTAAAATCCTCCTTTTAATTTATAGAAAATAATTGATAATAAACTTTATATTATAAAAACTTGGAATATCACGGATATTACAATAGTACCCCCTTAAATAAGTTTCGTCCCCGAAACTTAGAGAAAATAGGGCAGTATTGGGATGTAGAGACAAAAGCAATTACCGTTTTAAGATTTGCAAGGTTTCTATGGGGTCTAGTACCCCCTTAAAAAGATTACACTAGTGGTATTCAGGAAGACATTAACTCTGGGAAGCGCTTTTGCATGTCCTGCTCGGTTTCCCAGGTTTCTCAAGTTGTACCCCCGTTGCCATCCTTGGACCAGAGTACACGGACTAAGGGTACTTCTTTATTGCGCAATTGCTTGATTCGGTGCTCTACTATCTTGATCGGTCTCTCTTCGTAGGTGCCATCCGATTGGATCTCAACATCGTCGAAATTGATCACGTGGGATTCGTCGGGCACATACTTTCTTAAGAGCGACACGTGGAACGCATTGTGCACAGGGTGAGCCCATGGCGGTAAAGCAACTCCATAGGCCAGGTTGCCGATTCTCTCTAGGATTTCGAAGGTTCCTACATAGCGAGGGTTAAGCTTGCCTCGCTTCCCGAAGCGGAATACGCCCTTTGAAGGAGATACCTTGACGAAAACTTTATCTCATACGGCAAACTCCATGTCTCGTCTTTTTAGATCTGCATAAGACTTCTGTCAACTCTGAGCGGTCAACATTCTTTGACGGATGAGGGCGACTTCGGAGGCAGTTTGCTCTATCAGTTCGGGACCTAAGAGAATCTTGTCGGCGTTATCGTCCCAGCAGAGCGGGGAACGGCATTTTCGGCCGTACAAGGCTTCGAATGGATCCATCTTGATGGAAGAATGTCAGCTATTGTTGTAAGTGAATTCTATGAGGTGTAAGCTGTCATCCCAACTTGTGGTGCGGTCTAGCGCGCAAGCTCGTAGCATATCCTCAAGAGTTTGGATGGTCCTTTCTGATTGACCATCGGTTTGAGGATGAAATGCAGTGCTGAATTTCAGTTCTGTGCCCATGGCCTTATGTAGTCCTTTCCAGAAAGAGGCCATGAATCGACCGTCCCGGTCGGAGACGATTGTCTTAGGAGTGCCATGGAGGCGAACTATTTCCTTGACGAAGACCGTTGCTAGCTTTGGAGCTTTCCACTTCTTCTGAATGGGGATAAAGTGAGCACTCTTGGTAAGCCGATCCACGATGACCCAGATAGCATCTTTTTGCTTTTGAGTTTTTGGTAGGTCGGTCACGAAGTCCATTGCAATGTCTTCCCATTTCCATTCTGGCACTGGTAGGGATTGCAATTTTCCTCCAGGCCTTCTGTGCTCAATCTTTACCTTCTGGCAAACCAAACACTTAGATATAAACTCCGCGACATCTTGCTTCATGCTTGGCCACCAGAAATTTCTACGTACATCTTTGTACATTTTACTTGCTCCAGGATGTACTGAATAGGCAGATGAGTGGGCTTCTTTCAGGATAATCTTCCGAAGCTCGTCCACGTCGGGCACACAGATCCGATTTTGGAACCAAAGAGAACCGTCATCTTAAATAACGATCCCGGTGCCTTGCCTATTTGCACTTCGCCACTGATTCTGATCAACATAATGTCATCTGTCTGCTTCTCCTTGATTTCTGCAATCAATTCAGATTGAATCTCCAATGTGTTTAGGCATCCCTGTTGTCTTCCAAACCAAACCTGAATGCCTTCTCTGATGAGTTCTTGCTGCAGCTTTGGTTGGGCGGTTAACATTGCTATCATGCCCTCTTGTTGCATCTTTCGACTGAGAGCATCTGCTACGACGTTAGCTTTTCCTAGATGATAGAGTAGCTCTATGTCGTAGTCTTTTAGCAGTTCTAGCCATCTCCTTTGCCTCATGTTTAGCTCTTTCTGTGTGAACACATACTTCAAGCTTTTGTGGTCCGTGTAAATCTGACACTTAACCCCGTACAAGTAGTGTCGCCAAATCTTTAAAGCGAACACTACCGCTGCCAATTCGAGGTCGTGCGTTGGATAATTTACTTCATACACCTTTAGTTGCCTTGATGCATATGCGATCACTTTCCCATTCTGCATGAGCACGCATCCCAACCCTTGCTTGAAGGCATCATTGTATACTACATAACCATCGTGTCCATCTGGCAGAGTTAACACTGGTGCACTTGTGAGGCGCTTCTTGATTTCTTGGAAACTCTCCTCACATTTTCCATCCCACACAAACTTCTTGTGGGTCTTTCGGAGTAACTTCATCATGGGAAGAGCGATCTTCGAAAACCCTTCAACGAATCTTCGGTAGTACCCTGCGAGTCCTAGGAAGCTGCGAATTTCCTTCACATTTTTCGGTTGCTTCCATTCTGAGACTGCTTCAATCTTCCTTGGGTCCACCATAACTCCATCTTGATTGATGACGTGGCCTAGAAAAGCCACTTCCGTAAGCCAAAGGTCACACTTGGACAGTTTGGCGTAGAGCTGGTTGTGCCTTAGGATCTGTAGCACAGTTCGGAGGTGTTCTTCATGTTCTGCTTGGTTCCCGGAGTAGATTAGGATGTCATCAATGAAGACAATGACAAACTTGTCGAGGTACTCATGGAAGCATCGGTGCATCAAGTCCATGAATACCGCAGGGGCATTTGTTAGTCCGAATGGCATCACTACAAATTCGTAGTGGCCATAGCGGGTACGGAAGACTGTCTTCGGAATGTCTTCCTCGTGGATCTGAAGCTGGTGATAGCCTGACCTCAGGTCAATTTTGGAGAAAACTTTTGCACCTCTCAGTTGATCTAAAAGATCGTCTATCCTTGGAAGAGGATACTTGTTCTTGATGGTGACCTTGTTCAGTTCTCTGTAGTCGATGCACAAACGGAAAGTTTCGTCCTTCTTCTTTACAAATAGCACTGGTGCTCCCCACGGCGATGCACTTGGTCGGATGTAACCCTTCTCAAGCAGTTCTTCAAGCTGACTCTTGAGTTCTCTCATTTCCAGCGGGGCCATTCTGTATGGCGCTTTAGAGATTGGGCCAGTACCCGGCTCGAGGCTTATTGAGAAATCGACTTCTCGTCGAGGAGGTAACCCGGGGAGTTCGTCTGGGAAGACGTCGGGGAACTCTCTGGCCACGGGGATCTCGTGGATGTTTACCACCTTCTTCTCTGTCGACTCTAGGTAGCAGAGGTACCCAACGCAGCCCTGACTTAGCAGTTTCCTGGCTTTCATGGCGTTGATCGCCTTTCCATTCTCTTCCTCCCGTTTTCCCTTGAACTTGCAAATGTGTTTTCCTCCCGAGTTGATGGTGTGTAGAAGTCAATTACTGCTCCGTGTAGAGACAACCAATCTCTTCCGAGAATGATGCCATAAGGATCCATGGGGATGCATATCAAGTTGGAAGGAAAATTTCCTCCTTGAATGCATAAGGGGAACTTAGCTAATTGTCTTACCCCAATCATCTTTTCCCCATTTGGCAGGTTCACGATAAACGGTTCACACCTCTCAAGATTGTCTAATCCTAAGAGTTCTACACACTTTTCGGAAATGAAGGAATGCGAAGCACCGAAATCGAAGAGTATGAATACATCTTTAGAGCGGATATGAAGAGTACCTTGGCAGGTAGGTTCTTCAGGCTTGTCTGTGGTGCGCATCTCATACAATCTCTGTCCTTGACTCTGGGGATACATAGGCCCTTTGTTCCTCTGATTGGCTGTAGACTGGACGGATGTAGTTCCTGCTGGCTTGTTTGATGCCTGAGGTCGCTGGTCACAGCGTTTGAGCGGGTTTGGCTCGGGGAATTGGTTGGCCGCCTGCAGAACTGTTGGAGATGTCCATCCTTGTTGCAATTGAAGCACTTCTTGAGCGGTTTGGGACATTTGCGATTTATGTGGCCCGGTTCTGCACAGTTGTGGCAGATGAGTGGGGGCCTTGCCGATTCAGTCCGAGGGCCAGGTCTTGACCCTGCTGATGAAGCTTTGAGCTTGCTCTTCTTCGACCATTGAGAACCCTGAGGAGATGTTGGCCTCTTAAATCCACTGTGGCTGGAATGGTGAGGCTTTCCTCCACCAAATTTCTTGCGCTCAGGAACTTTTAAGGTCGTCTCCATCCGATGAGCATGATCCACGTACTCCTCTAAAGTGTTGAAGGTGCGGTTTGCCATCCAAGGCTTGATGTGGTCACTCATCCAGCGGTGAAAATGCTTGATCTTTTGCTTTTCTGTGGTAATCTCCTCTTCAGCATATTCCAGGAGATGATTGAACTTCTTGGCTCTCTCAAGCACATTTAGCCCATGCAACTTTGGGGAGTGGAGCTCGTACAACTTTTCCTCGCGCATTGATTCTGTGAAGAAGCGGCGCATCATCTTATCTCTAAACATAACGCAACTCAGGTCTGGACGGTTTGATAGGCTAGAGCTTTCCCACCATTCACCTGCTTCACCCTTCAATTTTAGTGCAGCCATGTGCACCTTATCTGCTTCAGCACACGGGATGTTTCGTAGAATCATCTCCACATGAGAGAACCAGTATTGTACTCCTGACGGGTCCCCGGTTCCGTCGTATGAATTAGGATTCATAGCGTTGAAAGCCTTGATCCCTTCAGTGAAGCTAACCAGATTTCGCTTCACGGGAACCACCTCAATCGTTTGACCCACTTCTTCTTGTACCTCTTCATGCACCTCGTTTGGTGCATCGGGGTTCACGGGCTTAGGAACCGCGGCAGGGATCTCTTCTCGTATCAATTGTTGTACGAGAGTGCGTAGTGCATTCACAGTTTCTGCGTTGAATGCAATTGGTGCTGCAGGTGATTGGGGCGGGTTCAATCCGAGCTCTCCTCGGGCTTCTGACTCGCCATCGTCATTGCCATCTCTAGGTCCAGTGGTGTTGCGATTAGTAGCTCTTGTGTTGACCATCTGAAGGTTTTTGGGTTTTGTTTCTACTTGTTAATTCGTTAAAGTATGAAGAAGGAATAGATAACTCAAGTTCTAATAGTGAAAGGAAGAATTTCATTGATAATTCATAATAGGAAGTACAAGGCTTTTATAACTTAAGCCGTTTTAACTAGAAAGGGAAATTAACTCGCTTCGACTTCCTATAGACAAAATGGAGTCGAAAGAAGTGGTCTAAGCTCACTTCTTGAAAAGGGAAATACAATCCTAGGGAAATCTAAATACGGTCGGCGTAAGTATCGAGGAATCCTTCCTCGAAGAGGGTCTCGTCAATAATCCCCGTGTCGTTGCTAAGGAGGATGTTGGCCTGCTCAATCCTACGATGGCGACGGTTTTCACGTGCCTGAAGCTCCGCGATGCAAATCCGAAGTTGGAGCCTCTCCGCTCGTTCCCTTTCCGTCTCCATGATCCATTCCCGTTGGTGGCTCTCAAGCATGCCATGGTTTATCCTCCAACTTCTGGTGGGAACCACGCCGGATGATGGGGGCGCGTTGACTAACGGTTGATGAGCCTGGCGATTGAAAGATTCCCCCTCCATCCAAGTGGTGAATCCTTCCATCTGTATCTCCCTAGGTGCCTGCCTTGCCCGCTCAAATAGAGAGGGCGGTCCGTAGTGTCTCTCCCCGGAGTGATCAACATTCATGGCTTGGAGCTGACATAAGAGCTCCTCGTCCTCGTGACACCAAAAATGTCTCATCGGTGGCATAGGCTCCTCGGGCTCGGGCGCCCGTGGGGGTGAGACGACTTCCATTCTTGGCATAACCCTTGGGACTTCGATCATAGGAGGCATCGGAGCCGGGGGAACATACTCCCACTCGGGACTTGCCGGCGGCGGTGGTGGTGGTGTTTCTGGGTCGATTACCACCCCGTCTTCGTCTTCTTCTTCCGACGCGTCGTTCATAGCGTCCCACTCTGCTTGTGCCTGCCACAATAACTCCAACTCCTCGTCATCAAACTCGTCCTCTTCTCCATGCCCAAATTCATGATCGGGCACCAACTCCTCGTTCTCCTCGTCGGAGTAATCTTCGGGTTCATACCCCGGTGCCATCTCTTCATTTTCCGAGGGATAATCCTTGGGCTCGTACACGGGTGATGGGGGCAGTTCGATGGGTGCAAGCTCATCATCTGCTAGTCCGATAGGTAGGTTAGGATCTTCCTCAGGATCTTCTTCCAACTCTTCCCATGGCTCACCGATTTGGTCAATCTCCATATTGACCCCGAGGTGACCATCCTCGTCGATGTAGGGGAAGTACGGGTTCGGGGCTTGCATCCCGAAGTTGGCTTCGTTGAAGTGATTCTCAAGGTGGTTGTGGTTTGGGTTGGCCATGGTTTTTCTGAGGAAGAAAGAAAGAAAAGGCAGTATTAGAAAACCTCCATAGTTTCTATACAAGGAAGATGTAGTGAACGAAGTCAAAACCTTGAAAACTTGCCAAATCAAAATTTCACTTTACGCTTTTCATTTTTCTTGGCCCTATTATGACGCTAAGGTTTTCTTCTTTTATCCTAATGACTTTATGAAATGAGTTTTGTGATTACTAATCAAATTTTCTCGTATAAGAGTATACGTTCATCTAATGTGAAAGTATAAGATTCTAGTGATAGTTTCCTAGAGAACACTTACATTATTGATAAGAAAAGTTCATACCATTTTAAATTTTTCAAAAGGTAGAAAAGATATTTGAGAAAAATTAGTTAGTTCTAGAACTAAGTATTTGATACTTTAGGGTTCCTAATATTTTCGGGAAATATTTTTCTTAGCTAAGAATTTAAAATTGTAAGGTTAATATTCTTATGTTTTCTTTAAAAGAGTAAATAAGGAAATCTTCTAAAGTTTGAAGTCCTAAGTAGCGGAAGTAGAGGTTAAGGTTTTTAAAAGTTCTCGGTTTTCAAGAATTCTTGGTTTTAAAACTTTTCGGTTTTAAAAACGAAAATGTTTGGCTCTGATACCATAATTGTAACACCCCTATTTTACAACATTGGGTATTACCGCCAATGACCTCAAACTTTACCGTCCAAAGTCACCCAAGGCTTTTAGAATGATATAGAACAATTAAAATGCGAAATAAAACATAATACATAAGTTGGAAAACATGCTCCCGAAGGAGACTTAATTCATTACAAAATGTCTTACATTGTCTTTAGCTTTAGGATTACTTGAAAACAAACACCAAATCCATCAAGTCTCGGAGATAGAGTAATATTAAAACTAAAACGGAAATAAAAGTACATCTTGAGCGATCTTGACTTCCTTCACCTCCCTTCACTTCGACTTGCTATGGTTTCCTGAATCTGACATAATTCGCGAGGGACGATAGAATGTCAGGCAAACATGCGGAAAGAAGAATTAGTCTAGGAGACTAAGCAAGCGGGATTAGAACTTCCCGAGGGTACTTTGGTAATTTCAACTTATTGGTGTAATGAGAGGATATAGGGTTGTGTTTACGATGGCTTGACTATGTGGAACTAAGATACGAGAATTAACGATAACATATCCCGAAAGGGGTAGCTTGAAGAGCAAGAGAAGTACTACTAGATTGTAGTCTTCTTTAGAGTAGAGGGTATGTTGGGAACTTTCATTTATTCAATCAAATCAAATACCACTCGCGCCCGTAATGGACCGAGGGCCGGATCGGTCATTAGAGACCGGTCCGATCTAGTCATTTTAGTTGTGCCTTAGCACTTATCTTATTTAGTGGTAAAAGACGTTCGCTTTCCATTTATGATTTAAAGAGTATGTGGTGGGACACGGATAATCCGAGCCACCCGAGGGAAAACTCCGTATCCCGGCACTTAGCTAGAGTGCGCTCATCCCTCCTTGCAATCGGAGCGGATGGGATCATGATCCCGAAAGTCGTACTTCAAACGCGTAGGCACTTACGACTTAGTGGGGTTATGTAGAGGCGTTGGCTATCCCACGCCCCTCACTAATTCGACATCGATCTCGAAACGAGATCGTAACAATCAAGATAATAACCACACTATCATAAATAATCCTAACAAGGAATATATAAAGCAATCTATGCTAACAATAGTCGTTATTTCTAGCAATCGATATTTCCTAGATTCATTTTTATTTAAGCATACAAGTCGTTCCCAACATCGAGAAATAATATAAAGACGGATTAAAAGGGCACAAGGGGAAATTCCACTTGCCTTAGCGTAATCGAGTTTAGCAACGAGCTTTTGACGAACATTAGGCGAGTCCCTACTATGAGCAAGGATTCCGACCTAACGATATAGAATTTACGAAAAAGCTCAAAACACGATTTTTACTTTAGAGTTCTAAAATACCTCTTATACTATTTATAAGAGAGTTTACGTTTCTAAATTATTATTATAATAATTTAGAAATGATTTTCCTAAAATAATAATATTCCGTTATTATTATTTTGGTTTTGGTAATATCCTTATTATTCCGAAAATATCTTTATTAAAATAATTATCACTTTAATTCCTTAAAAAAATTGTATTTACTTTCAATATTCTTATTATCTAAAAATATCATATTCATAGTTCCTTACTTAGAAGTTTCCTAAAATAGGATTTCTTAAGTTGCTTGATTAGGTAACTTACTATTATTACTATATGATACACTATCTTTATTTATAATATTTCTCGAATCCTTTTTATTTTATAAAGTCTATAAAAATATTCTCATGTCTTGTATAAAATATATGCCTCCCTTATTGGACTCTCACCTTATGATCATAACTATTATTTTAATATTTTTGATTTATAAACTAATATTTACCTTATATAAAAGGTTTTCTTTTTAAATAATCCACTTAATCTATAATTATCTTAGGATATTTGTAACTTTCTACCACATATTTAATTCACCCTTTGGTCTTGTGACTAAACCTTATACTAGGACCTAAGTCACTAACATATATTATATTAAAATTTATATATGTGCATATTCCTAGAAGTCCTAAATTTGTAGTAGTTTCTACACTTAAAAGTATGCTAATTTCATATTTCTATTTAGTAACGGATCTATTTCCTAAATATATTTATTATGACTTAATTTATAAACATGATATATTCTATAGTTTAATACATGCATCAACTTCTAAAGTTCTTATATGATCAAGATGATAATATACATTATGATTTTGTAAGTTATGATTATTTTATACAACCTATTTATAATATAGTTGGACATGCAACAACTTTTATTTATTAGGGACTTTAATATTTATTTTATAAAGATCTATCTATTCTATAATAACATACTATCCATATATTAATGCAATATATCTCTATGCTTCTAATTATTTCATAAGGTTTATTTATTTTAAGAAAGAGCATGCTATAAATAAATTAGTTCAATTTATTTAATTTCTCTACTTTATCTTAAGTTACCAAGGTAACTTTAATTTGTTTCTAGTCTTATAACTAACAAGATCTTCCAACAATATTTTTATTTCTTATTTCCCTAAATAAATTTCTAATAATCCATAAAAACTTTATAAATTTGTAAATGCATAAATTAGATAAATAGGATTTAGGATAGGATTTTATACTTTTGGTATTCTGTATTTTACAGAACACTGGAGAAGGACAACAGGGGAGAAGGGGCGGAGGACTCGGCGGCACAACCAGGCGGCGGTGGCTCCGGCGTGGGCTCCGGCGCGGGCTCCGGCGGTCACAGGCGGCTCGGCGTCGGGCTGGTGGTCCGGTCGGGCTCCAAGGGCGGTCCGACGAGGGCTCCAAGAGAAAGAAGAGAAGGTTTGGATGTGTTTTAATGGAGGTATTTGGCTTGCAAATGGGCTGATTTTTGAAGCTTTTAGAGTGTTTGAAAGAGGAGGAAGAAGAGAGTTTGAATGTGTGAGAAGATGGATGAATAGGAGGCCTTTTATAGGCAAATTTGGTTGCATCCTTGATCCATGCCATGGTGATTGCACCAATGGAGGAAGAGGAGAAGCTCACCCATTGGTGCAAGGTGTGCTTCTTTGATGATGATGGTGAGTGATGCACTAAGGTGAGTCTTGCAAGGCAATGGTGGTGGAGAAGACATGCATTGGAGGAGGGTCTCATCTTACGTAACTCACATCAGACATAGTCTGATGTCTATTTTTTTTTTGTAGAAGAGAAGGTTAATTTAGTTTAAGTTAATTAGAATGGTGTGGTGTATTAAGAAAGTGCAATTGGTCTAGTGGTTGGGAGTGTGGGGCGTGTGAGGGTAGGATGCAAGAGATCTCGGGTTCAAATCCCGGGTCTTGCATTCTTTTTACAAGGTTTTGTAATTTGATTTTTAAGCCCTTATGTATTTTATTTTATGAATAAATTTCACTTCTAAATCATTATTTTTAATTGATGTCCTCTTCAATAAAATCCTCACTTTATTAAATTATATCCCTCGAGTTATTTTATTTAAGTTTTCGACTATAATCTTTTTATTGATAACCTTTTCCAAAAAAATATAGTAGATTTTAATTCGATTAAAATCCTCCTTTTAATCTAGAGAAAATAATTGATAATAAACTTTATATTATAAAAACTTGGAATATCGCGGATATTACAGTCGAGAAGTCCACCAAGTCCAAGGAGGTGTGGTGTGGCAATTTGGTTAGCCTCTTGGCTAAGAATCAATGTTATTAGAATCGGGATCCCACCTTGGATCGGTGAGGGGGGGTTGGATCGGATCGGTAGGATCGGATCGTAGGATCGTAAGATTCTACAAATTTAAGTAGATAAGCTGTCAAATTGATACGACATGAATAATAAATGAATTATAAGTAAAAAGAATGATAAATATAGATGATTTAGAGCGTAAAATATCGATATTACAAAGTTAAAATGATTTAACAAGTTTTCTTCGTAAATATCGTACATTGTCTAAATAGTACAAGAAAAATGATAGGTTTTTTAGCATGAAATTCAACAAGCCAAAGTTCCTATCGTTAACACAATCAAAGCTCACCGTTCTTGAAGTTCTTGTCCATGTTCCCATTGGTAAGACCATACAATATCACCGTCATTACAAGTAATTAGCAACCAATTACAACTTGAGTGACTGAATGTTTAGTGTTTACAAGTAAATCGGTAAAAAAAATTACAAAAATTAATAATTAGAGACGTTGATTATATCCTTTATATTTTGAATATTATACCAATTTTAAGTGTAGGGTTGTGTGGTTTCATACTTACATGATTCATCAACAACATAATTAATCAGCAATTATATTATAGAAAAACTTTAATTAAAGATATTGATTATTTCATTTAGTCAACGATCCCACCCGATCCCACACGATCCTAGACCGATCCCACACGATCCTAGACCGATCCTACCACTTTTACCTCACTCGATCCCATACCGATCCCACCCGATCCTAGACCGATCCCACCCGATCCCACCGATCCTATACGATCCCATCCGATCCTAGACCGATCCTACCACTTTTTCGATTCTACCTCCGATTTGGATCGTTTTAGCCAAACAGGATCGTAGGATCGTACGATCCTACGATCCGGATCGCGATTTTAACAACATTGCTAAGAATCTTGGAGTAGATCTCACCCGCTACACACCGGCCCACGCCCAACTCCTCAACAAGAATTTATGGTATAGTTCCGGGATTTTCGCGCAAGCCGAGGGAGGCTACAAGGTGAAGGTTCGAGATCAACTAGTCATACCTTCCCTCGACATGTACGAGCTACTATATGTACCGAATTGGTACGAGGTGTGGACGGGCCATCCTTACCCATTGGAGCCAAAACCGGAGGATGAGCTCTCGCTTAGACCTTGTCACACCCGGTTTGAGCGAGACGACGTGGATGAATATGAAGAAGAAGATGAGCAAGAGGATACCGAGGTAGTAGGCAACGACACCGAGGAAGCCGACACCGAGGGCGGCACTGAGGAGCTCAACTTTGAAGAAGAAGACATGGACACGGAGGGATTAGGAGGCCACATCTTCGTCGACGAGCCAACCAGGGTCGTTAACGACCATTTCCAGCCACCACCCAACACTGTTAACGAGGCAACCAGCTTCGTTAACGAGGTGCCGCAAGCCACTGTCGACCCTCCACCAGCTCCTGTCGACCCTCATGCATATGGTCTCATTCCTTACAACCCGGTGATGTATCAAGACCATTTCCACCCTCACTACCCACCGCCTCCTCAGCCCGAGTACGCATGATCGAGTATACCACCACCATGGGCCGAGGATCTTTCTGCACGGATGCAGCAGCTTCACCTCCAAACCGATCACATTCATCGGAGGATGGATAGATGGGAAACCGTTTATTCCGCTCGCATGTCGAGGGAAGATGAGAGGCAGCGTCAGAGAGAGGCGGATGATGCTGAGCGTTGGAGGACGATGTACGACTTCATGGGGAACTTTGAGCACTATTTTCCTCCACCGAACCGTTGATCAAGCTCAAGATGAAGCTTCCTTTCCTTGTTTCCACTTTTGTAAGTTTTATGTTTTTCTTTTTCTTTTTAATTTTTTGTTTTGTTTTCTATTTCTTTTCCCTCTTCTTCTTATTTTCCTTACAGTGGGGACACTGTCATTTTAAGTATGGGGTGGGGAGAAAGTAGAAAAATTATGTCCTAGGTGTTTTCTATGTAGTTGTTATTTCTTTTAAATTGAAAAAAGAAAAATCGGAAAAAACCAAAAAAATTGAAAAATTTAAAAATCCAAAAAGAGTTTAGAATTGATAGATATCCCTTCTTAAAGTTCTATGATAGCAATCACTAGCTTAATCATATAATTCCTTGCAAATATGCCTTTGAAAGTATTGTCGGATTCTTAAAATTGAAATTATTGTTTTTAGAAGAGAATAGCATTAGATGAAATTGAGCACATATACTTTATAGTATAAATGATGCAATCCAACAAAATCTACCTTGTGAGAAAATTTTTGGCCTTATAGGGAGAACATTTATAAATCCCTCTTCTTTTTTGTGTGATTTACTCTCTTTGTGCATATTATCTCTTGGAATTGCGATGGTTATCTATTTCTTGAGACCCTTATAAGATTTTTAGTTCATTACTTGTGAAAATCATATGATGGAGAACTTATTTTTATGAGCCCTATTATTCCCTATCTACCTTTACATTATTCCTCCTTTTGATAACCAATTCTGGCCTGAAACCTTTTCTTATTATTAGCTCCACAAAAATTATTCCCTAGCCGAGATAAGCTTAACCCTATCCGGGAATTAGGACTTAGATTGGAGAGGTAAAGTTTTGTGTTTTGTTGAAAAGAAAAGAGTTTATATTTGCTTGAATTGAAGGGTATTTGGGAAGGGTAGATTGGAAGTCTCTTGTTATTACATGTAAGAAAGGTCTCTTGATAAAAAGATGCACAAAATAAAGTTCTAAAAAGAAGAAATGTATACGGTGGATCGTTAACGACCCGGATGTGGGTTCGTTAACGAGGCAGCGAGAAAAAAAAAAAGAATAAAAAAAAAGAAAGAAAGAGAGGAAAAGTTGAAGTGCATTTGAGTTTAAAGATAATATCAAGAGATTCTTTTATTTTTATGAGACTTTCTAGGATGATAAAGGGTGAGTGAAAATGAGTGTGCATAAAGAAGAGTGAGTTTGGTTATCTTATATGAAATGTTTTGGTGAGATGTGAGTTTTTAGGAGTCTTTGATTCCCGGATATTATTAGCACCACATAACCAAAATATTTTCCACGCCTTATTGTTATTACCAAGCCCCATTACAACCCGGCCGAATGGAAGCTTCTATGAAGTTTTTCATTGAGCCTAAGTTCTCTTGATGATTCTTTGCTTGTTTTGACAAATCTTGGATGGAGAGTATTGGTGATATAAGTTCCAATTTCTATGAGTTTTTGTATATAAGATGAGTTGAGAGATTGAAATTATAAGCCAAACACTTGAGAGTTGAGTGAAACACATTATATCCCTTGAGAGGTTGGATTGTATTATTTTATGTCTATTTGAGTGCATATATGTGTAAGGATGTTAATAGTCTTTTGCTATAAGTTTCTTATGTGTAGATGTTGCTTTTTAGAAAATGGCTATGTCTTAATGAGCATGATTTGTTTTGGTTTTGGTTAGTATCTTGTTTATTGCTTGAGGACAAGCAAGTCTAAGTATGGGGTATTTTGATGTTCGCATTTTTAGTATAGTTTTTTATAGGTTTTCTTTGTTTATTAGGTTTAGTTTTGTTTAAGTTTAGGTTTAGTTTTGAGTATTTTTAGTTAGTTTTGCATAAATCTATGAAAAGAGTGGAATCTACGCTATTTTGTGTATTTTGCAGGTTTTAGCGAGAAAAGGAGCTAAATGGAGCTAAATTTGGAGCATCACAGTGAAGGACGGGAGAGTGCAAGATTTAAGAAGTCAAAGCTTAAGAGTACAAGAGGAGGTGTTGAAGAAAACAAATCCCAGGATCGTTAACGAGGTTGTGAAGGGTCATTAACGAGGCCACGAAGAGAAAGATTTCGAGTATTATTTTTATTATTCACCGATCCTGAGCCGGAAGTTATTTCCGTATCGGTTGAGTATCTTTTTAGAATCTTTATGGGTTATTAGAATATGTATTTTAGGGTTTAATATCTTTCTAGATTTTATTTCTATCTTTTAGAGATTGTTTCTATCTTTTTAGGAAAGTTTTTATCTTTTAGCCTTTTTAGTTTTTTAGGATTTTTTTTAGTATAAATACCCTTCTATCTAGCATAGAAAGGAGGAGAGAGCGAGAGGCTGGATTTGGAGGCTGAATTTAGAGCTGGTTTTTGGAGAAGATTTGGAGGAAGGCCGAAAGAGAGAGAATCGGGCCGGTAGTCGGTGACGAGGTTCGGTGACGACGGTTTCCGAGGTTCGTTGATCGAGTTTGTGGTTCGGTGAATGTTTTGTTTAGTTTTCTTCTGAATCTCTGTAAGACGATATTTTTGTTATTAATTTAAGTTTGAGTTTTGTTTCAATGTTTGTTTTTATTGAAGTTTTTAGTTTCTTCATCATGAGTAGTGAGTAGTCTATTTTTCTAGGGTCGGGGTTAAGCCCGGCATAGTTGAGCATGTTTGATGAGTAAGATTGTGTGTTGAATGCCTTTTATCTTTTATTGAGATTGTTTGTTGTGCTTAATACCGAAACGGAAGTTGAGGTAATTTGAGTTTTAACTTGATTGAAAGAGAAAGTTAGTAACTTGAAGGAAGATATTGTTTGAAAACGAAAGTTTCAAGCTTTAGATCCAAAACAAGCAATTGAGTTAGTTAGTTTATGAAAGTAGATTAATTTACTTGTTAAGTCAATGAAAATTGATGACTCTATCCATTTAAAGGCATGATCTTATCTTCTTACGAATTCTTATGCTTGGCTATGTTGTGGTGTCCCTTATCCTAGATTTTTGTTTTTAATTGAGTTATTTCTGGTAAATCTTCGTTGTTGAGTACTTGCCTCGGTACCGAGTATTAATTGGAATTTAATTAGGTCGTTAATTGATATTTTTGCGTTCGGTGGTTCGGTAACGATCCTGACAAGGTCGTTAACGAGGCATCTCGTGAGTATTGTGTTTGATTTTTATTAGATTGATAGACAAACAACCTTGCTTCTTGTGGAACGATCCTGACTCCACTGTACTCAGCGGGGTCTTGACTTACAAATTTATTTGTTGGCCGAGAATACCCTTTCAACAAACACACATGAGCTGATGAAAGTCCTCCCCTCTAATATGGTCGACACTATAAGATCAATAGTCATTCCAGACAATAACATTCAAGACAGACTATATTGGGCTCCTAGTAAGAATGGATGGTTCTCAACCTCGTCGGCGATAGAATTGATAACCCAAACACACCTTCAAAGACCAAGTACTACAAACTGGATATGGAAGTTGTGTACTTTTCCAAAAGTTAAAAACTTCCTTTGGAGATTGAGTGCCAATGGACTACCGACGAAAGAGAGATAAAGAGAAAAACATGTGCCTACTCCTGGCGGTTGTATTATGTGCAACTGTACATATGAAGATATAGAACACCTATTTATAAGATGCCCACATACATTGGCCATAACTAAACAAATTAACCCGAAAATTGAGCAAATGTTAAGGAATTATGACACCAATAGGAAAACGCCAAAAACTATAATTACAGAAATATACGAACAAATAGGTGGAAAAGACATTACCGAGTTGGCAGTTACATGGTGGTGTATCTAGCATCAACGAAACAAGTTGGTCTTCCAAGAGGAACCAAATGATTTTATCCATGACCTAACCCGACATATCAAAACTCAATTGGAACAATGGGATCGGTCAGCTAAATGGAATGAGGATGAAGAAAATAAACCAGGAAACAAGCAAGGAAGAAGAAAAAGACAAACTAAGACACAAAAATGGAAGAAACCACAAGTTGGATATATAAAAATGCAATTTTGATGGGTCCAGGTTATCAAATGGACTAGCATCTGGAGGATGCATTTTACGGGATCACAATGGTAGGGTGTTAGACATAGCTGCTCAAATCTATGCGAATACTTCGGTTATAAAGTCCGAAGCATTAGCATTAAGAGATGGAATAAGATTGGCAAAAAGGAGAAACTATAAATATGTGGAGTTTGAAGGTGATAACATTCAAGTCATAAAAGCGGCCCAGGGACATCAACACTGCCCATGGAAGATTGAAATGATCTCTGCGGATATTCTGTTACTCCTCCAGGAGTTCCAAGATGTCCGAATTTCTCATGTCAACAGGGTCTGCAATACTGTGGCCGATAAAATTGGCAAGCTGGGTCACAACTTCCCTGCTGACGCTATTAATTAGGAATCACCGAGAACTTCAAGTTCTCATCCGTCAGGATGCGTTAGGACGCCCTCCTTGAATGGAGGTCTCCTAATTCTTACCTAATAATAAAAAAAAAAGCTCAGTGTTTGCTATACATCACAAAAAGGGGTCAAAGCTGTAAGCTCAGTCAAAGTTTACAAAAGCACCACTAAACACCAAGATGGTTTAAAACGCGTCTTTCAAAATACTAGAATTGCCCGTACCTTATGTCTAATTTACTTTCTCATATTTATGCCAATCTACTAATATATAAAAGCAATAAGGTTTGGAGCCACCACAATGCGCCATCTCATCTTTTGCCACATGTCATTCCTAAATTACGCCATCTCAGCTTTGCCACATGTCGTTACCATATTAAATAACATAATTTTTCTTTTTTTCTAAAAATACCACATAAACTTATTGTATTAATAAATTTGCCACGTCATTTACACATCATAAAAATATTTTATACTATCATACAAAACTAAATTTATTTTTTATTATTTAAGAATATTTATATTATTATACTTTATATGCAATTTAACATTATAAAAAATTCATGATATTTTACACTACCAAAAGAAAGATTAACAAAATTGATCAATTTTGTAATTAAAATCTTCAATTTCACAAACGAGAAGGTGCTATTTAATTAATTGAATTAGCATTCACATATATCGGCACTTATTGTTATGATTTGCAAAAAAAATTTTTATAAATATTACAATGCAAATGGTAGTTTAGATTTTTATTTTTATTTTTATTTAAAAAAATTTGAATAATTATCACTAATATATTTATGTTTAGAACGATGAATTTTGTCAATGTTTAGAATAATTGATTCTAAATTTATATTGAACAAAATTTTGGATGACTATAGTTTAAATTTGATTACGTAAGATTTTTCAAATCAAACTAACTTATTTTACAAAATCTCATATCTTCCATATATTATTTCATTTTTAAAAAACTTATTTATAAATTTATTAAAGATTTTCTACATACATTTTTTTTAAAATCAAGAAATTACTCATTTTTTTATCTACTCATAGCCTTTTTTTTGGTCGAAACTAATAGCTTTTTTTTAAATAATAGTTTTTTTTGGTCAAGATTTTTTAAATAATAGTAACTCATACGTATTAGTTACACCTCACTTTATTTTATTTTGGTTAAATTTCATTCTTACATAATAAATCACTTTATTTTGGTTAAATTATAATGGATTTTTATATATAGAAATCAAATTTTGAAAAGATTTGGTGCATCTTTTATTTAAAATATACTTGATTTTTTTTCTAGGATTTATTAGTTATATTTTAGGATTTTGGGTTTTTTATTTAACCATGTGAATATTTTACAACTTATTGTTAGTCCACAAAACGACTAAATTGTACAAACTAATATGATTATGTATATGGAAGAAGATATTTTTTTCCAAAATAAACAAATAAAATCTAAGTCTTCTAAAAATAGATGAATTTTTGAAATACAATAAAAATGGATAAAATATAGAACATTTAAATACATGTTTTTTTTTAAATGGCAAAGGAAGTTAATAATTTAAAATTTCAGAAGATTTGGTGATAATTTTGTTATAGACAACTTGATGAAAACATCTACTCACAATTTCTGAACAAGGTAAGTACGATTTTATAAATTAAGAAAAATCGATTTTATTTTAGGTAAGAAATTCTAACCATATTTATAATTATATGTACCTATTTTCTTTTTTATTTAAAAATTAAAATATATTGTGGGTCTTATTTATTGAAAATTTAAAATAAAAATATACAAATTGAAAAATATGTTTTTTTGGTTCCATGACGTCATGTGAATTATTTTCACATAGTTAGGTCTTAATAGTTTAGTTCTAAAAATCCTACATAAGTGTTTGAAGCTCTTAACTCATTTTAGTCTTTTAGTTTGAATAATAGTTCGTCTGAATCGTCTATGTACGCGCTCCTCTCCGCTTAGAATTGCTTAGTATTTTTAAAAATATAGTTGGTTGTGATGATATCTAGGGCTGAGCATCGGTTCAAAACCGAACCGAACTGACAAAAACCGAACCGAAAATGGAACCAAATTGGTTCGGTTTGGTTCGGTTTCGGTTTTTGTCGGTTTTAGATAAATAGAAGTTATTCTTTGGAAAATTCGAATCGAACCGAAATTTAACCGAAAACCGAACCGAGATCGAAATTTGGAAAATTCCTAAACCGAAAACCGAACCGAATTATATCGGTTTTGGTTCGGTCGGTTTGGCTTAATATTACGGTTTGAACCGAACTGTGCTCAGTCCCAATGACCTCTACGAGCAATGGAAGCTTAAGTTAAAAAATTATCTCTGTCCCTTCTATTCAACACAAAGAGTTGATGAAGCTTATTGTAGCTTACGAAACTTGATCGGAGTTCAAATTTTACCCAAAATTTGAGCTACCCCTCCCAACCATATCCGATCTTACGGATGTTTATTTGATTTGTTGGGGATTTGGTTGAAAGATCGACCGACGACCACGCGATTAGAGGGACTGAGAATTTTTTTCCAATGAGTGCTCTTGAATTTCAATTTTGGAAAATTTAGAAACACATTTGCTTATATTTCTCACATGTCACGTGAAAGAAATAAGGTCATCACATTAAATTACCTATTTTTGCTACATGTACTTCCCACATTAATCGACCTTAATTTTTTTTGCAACATGCAACTAAAGAAATAAGAGGTCGCCACATTAAGACACGTCATATTTTTCACATCTCACTCCTCCTTAAGCTCCCCATTTATATTATTGGACCTCACATAAATTATAGTAGATGAAAAATAATTATTTTAACTATATAAAATTTGATTAGTTTCAATTCTTTCATCCAATTATGTTAAAGTTAATTTGTCATTTTTTTAATATGTAGGTCACACTTAATTTATTTTTATATTCAAAATTAGTACAATATACGTAGAAGTAAATTTAGTTTGTGTATTCAATCCATGACATGAACATACGTTAAAGCAATATACAATATGATACATTTTAGATATGAAATTTAAGTAAAACATTAAAAAAATCCGCGCATGGCGCGGGAACTACGCTAGTATATTGACTAAAATGATAGCATCTCACTTTATAGTCATAGAAATGCTTTATTATGTTTTGGGTGATATATGGGCAATTACCACGAACCTTCACCCAAATAAATAAATTTTTTGGTTGGTCTAGAGCCCAAACGAATTTAAAGCCTCCAATATTAACAGAAGGAAAGTCTAAAATGGATAACTAGGCCGTTAACGAACTGGCCCGATCCGAACTTTAAATTGATCAGGCTCGGTTTGATTAAAAATAGGTAAGTTCAAACTCGAATAAAAACTTGGTTCGAGGTTAAAATTTTATTTCAACCTAGTTCATTTAAAAGCTCACCGAGCTCAACACCACAAACCACTTGTTTAATTTATTCATCAGACAATTTTCTAAATGCGTAGTTTAATTTACTTAATCATCTATATAAACCAATAAACCAATGAAACTAAATATCAAAACTACATAGTTTAAAAAATCACTAAAATTACGTTTTACTTAACTAATATACTAGATATAACACATACGCATATAATAATATGTAATACATAAAACATATATATTAGTAATTGTCATGAATGTGTAATCGATCTTGCTCATACCTATATAATTGAGCTTTGCTCGGCTATTTATCTTTCGAACAAACTCGACTAGCTCATTTACAAATTGAGTTGAACATGAACAAATCTTAATTGAACCGAAAACCGAACTCCTCATGAAAAGCTCGATTTAGTTACACCCTACGTATGACCCCAAATAGGGAAATATACAATGAAAATCTTCTATTCTACAATTATGTCCCACTTTTGTATTCCAATCAATTTTATAAATTTAAAGTTCATGTTAAAAAATTATATTTATATTTAAAACACCTATATACATATGGGTGTAAATTTTTAGATGAAAAATCCTATTATACAATTTTCAAAAATTAAAAGGGTATTATTTTAAATGAAAATCATTCTCTTAATTTTTAAAAATTTTATAATATGAATTTTAAGATACAAATTTATACATATATATATTTACAATATAAATATAATTTTTTTTAACATTACTTTCGATATTTATTAACTAATGGGAACACAAAAGTAGAACATAGATAATGGAACGGAGGATTTGCGTCGGGCAAATCTACTCTATATACAAAAGCAATAAGGTTTGGAGCCACCACATTGCGCAACCTCAGCTTTTGACACATGTCATCTTATTATTAATCAACATAGGATTTTACCACATGTCATTTAATTCTTGCTCCATAAAACTTATATATATTATATATATTAATTATTCTTTCCACTTCATATTCTACATGGAAAATTTTTTCCACTTAATTAAATTTTATTTATTTCCCAAATTTAGATAATATCTTAATTTGTGGTAGGAGATAATATCTTAACTAAAAAAATTTAACAAATGGTTGATTTTTTTCCTTATAAGCCAACAAAATATATATGCTTAATCTTTTTAATATTTTAGTTGTTTATTTCTCACTCTTATATTAAAAGATAAATATACTCAACTACATATATTATTATTAAATTAATTATTATTTTTCAAAATCTCATCTCTTCCATTTTTTCAAAATATATTTTTTGTGCTTTATTTTCTTCATATTTTATCTCCTTTTTTAAATTAAACCTATTTATGAAATATTGTCAAGGAAAAAGAGTAATGTACATTATTTTATCTTAATAATCTATGTTTATTCTCAATTTTAAACTTAATAATTTAAATTTAATTTGTTTTATTTGATTTTAAAAAATTAAAATAATTTTAACACATATTACGGATAACAAATTACTTACATTAAATTTTATATTATATTTTTATTATTAATATGTTTTATAATATATCTAAAAAATATTGAAAAAAACAAAGAGAAGGAATTTGACCCTAAAAAAAGGGAAGGAATTACATATATGGAAAACGAAGCTGAATAAACTTTTCCGGCCTCGTCAATGTTGTATAGAGTAAATATATAAGTTTTTCATTTCAATTTTATTATGGATAGTTTTTTTGGTCATCATATATATTTGAGAACAGATCACGTGCGAATGGGCGCTAGGGTGCAAAAAGAGAACAGATCTAAACCGTCGATCTAGCTTCCGCGTCCAAAATAATTCAAAAAAAAATTCGCGCGTGTAAAACAAACGCTAGAATGTACTTGTCCCCCAAGCAAACGCGAAAAAAGCCAATTTTTTATTCTCTTTCCAAATCAAAATCGAAAAACCCCTTTCTTCCTCTGCGAAAATAAAGTTTCTAAACTGGATTGAAGCTCAACGATTTACGATCTTCGAAAAGGAGATTTGTTCAGATTTACATAATTTTGAATATCTGAATCATTACAATTAATGGAACCAGTTAATATCTGATTAAACCTAATACAAACACAATTTTGAAAAAGTTTCATTGCATATATCGTCAAAAATTGTTTATGTTTAAACATTACCAATAGGAAAAACTCCAAATTTACGGTTTTAAGGAGCATTGCTATGATTTATTTGAGAAGATTGTACATTAGTTCAGAAGTATCTCAGATTTGTTCATTGATATGGAAAAAGAGTCGTGTACGAACCAAAATTTGTTAAATCCAAAAATTGTTCATAGGCTCATAGCTATCAAGCATTTGTTCATGATAAACGTGAATTTGTTCATAGCTATCATGAATTTGTTCATAGCTATCAAGCATTTGTTCATGGAAAACGTGAATTTGTTCATACATATCATGCATTTGTTCATAGCTATCATGAATTTGTTCATACCTATCATGAATTTGTTCATTGATATTACACATTTGTTAAATCCAAAATTTGTTCATAGCTATCAAGCATTTGTTCATGGAAAACATGAATTTGTGCATACATATCATGCATTTGTTCATAGCTATCATGAATTTGTTCGTACCTATCATGGATTTGTTCATTGATATTACACATTTGTTAAATCCAAAATTTGTTCGTAGCTATCAAGCATTTGTTCATTGAAAACGTGAATTTGTTCATACCTATCATGAATTTGTTCTATAATATCAATTGTTCGTGTAGTGTATACAATTGCGTACTTACATCTTTCTTTTTGCCTATAAATGAAGGAAAAATAGAAGATAAAAAGGAATTAAAGATCGTGATCTCGCCTGAAAACACACATTACTACATACCATTTTGTGATGAGAATTTAAGACCTAAAGAGGGGATGTTGTTTAAAACCTGGGAGCAAGGTGTAAATTTCTACAAAGCATACGCAGATGCATGTGGTTTCCAAGCACGTGCTGGTACCGTTACAAAGTCTTCAGATGGAACTAACACTACAGTTTGGAAATACATGTTGTGTAATCGGGCAGGATTTAAAAACTTAACTCGAAAAGAAGAAGACAAAGAAGATAATGAAGATAATGATGAAGAGGATGATGAAGAGGATCATGAAGAAGAAGAAAAACAAGAAACAGTGAAAAAAAGAAAAAGAGTAACCAAAAGGTGCGGTTGCATTGCTAAACTAGATATGAGACTTTCTGGAAGAAACGGATATGTTGTTAAGAAATTTGAAGAGCGTCACAACCATATTATGTTTGAAGATGGACAAAAACACTTTGCAAAGAGCAATAGGAAACTGACCTCCTTCCATGAAGATTTCATCAAGAATTGCATACGAGCAAACATTGGTACAAGCAAGTCATACCAAGTCTACAAGGAGTTTGTTGGTTCATATGCAGGAATTGGTGCAACTATAATTGATTTCAAAAATTTTAAAAGAGATCTGAACTCCTTCATGATTGGATGTGATGCTCAAATGGTTATTGACAACTTGTTCAAGAAAAAAGAAAGATGTGACGCGTTTGTCTTTGAATATGATGTTGATGAACAACATCAATTAACCAAATTATTCTGGTGTGATCCTATTGCAAGGAAGAACTTCTCATATTTTGGAGATGTTGTCTCGGCTGATGCAACATACAAATCAAACAGGTATGAAAAAAAAGGTTTAAATTTGATGAACAAATCGTATTTATTGATGAACAAATCGTATGTATTGATGAACAAATTTATCATAATTTTTGCTAGTTTCTGAAAGGTGTCAGCTAAATACATCAAGAATAGATGGACGAAGACATCAAATCTGACTCCTACTTTTGAGATAGATGGTTCAACACTTGAACAATGTGATGTGATGAATGACAAGAAGCTGATGATTGCTGATTTATTGGGCGAGGTACATTCTTGCATTAATGCCATAGGGGACAACACCGAACAGCTCAAAGAGCTGATATGTTTCTTGAAGGAAAAAAGAAAACATATCTGAGCTTATTGGAGGAGAATCATCTACATCAACAAGGCAGACTTCAATCCAAACATTCTTGGGAAGCAGACCGAGTGTTATTGAGGTACACCCTCCTGAACGAGCAATGACAAAAGGCAGGAAGAAATTAGGGCGTATTATGGGAGGTAAAGAGAAGGCAATGAAGAAAGCAAACAAGGAGTAAAGGACTTGTGCAAAATGCAAGAAGCTTGGACACAACAGTAGGACATGCACCTATGTTCCCAACTAGATCTCTCATTAATCATTGATTCCTAATACATAATTTTTGCTAGTTTCTGATGAACAAATGATATTTTCTTATGAACAAATGCTAGTTTCTGATGAACAAATGCTAGTTTCTTATGAACAAATATTAGTTTCTTATTTACAAATGCTAGTTTCTGATGAACAAATGTTAGTTTCTGATGAACAAAATGTTATTTTGTGATGAACAAATGTTAGTTTAATTTCTTATGCACAAATGCTAGTTTCTGATGAACAAATGTTAGTTTCTTATGCACAAAATGTTATTTTGTGATGAACAAATGCTAGTTTGTGATGAACAAAAAAGCTAGTTTCTGATGAACAAATGCTAATTTGTGATGAACAACTTATAGTTTCGTATAAACAAATGCTAGTTCTTGATGAACAAATGCTAGTTTCTTATGAACAAATGCTAGATTGTGATTAACAAATGCTAATTTGTGATAAACAACTTATAGTTTCGTATAAACAAATGCTAGTTTGTGATGAACAAAAAAGCTAGTTTCTGATGAACAAATGCTAGTTTCTGATGCACAAATGCTAGTTTCTGATGAACAAATGCTAGTTTGTGATGAACAAATCGAATGTACGAATGAACAAATAGATGGTATCGATGAACAAATTACGATAAAAATCATTTTTTCTAAAAAAAAATGTATAACACAAAAAGGAACCTGTTCAATAACCATCATTCACATTGCACAACTAAAAAAAACCAAATATCTACACAATTCAAGCCATAAACAACCAAAAATTGTATTCTAAACAAACCATACAAAATCTTGAACCAAATGTTTCCCCCAAACATTCAAGCAAATACATCACTTCTTGTTCTTTGCCTTCCTTTTAAGAGGAGCACGAGAAGCGACCGTCGGGTTACGCGGGACAAAATCTTGAACAAGCTTTTCAACTGTTGTGTTGTGCTCATTCAATTGACTCAACAACAACTCATTGCAATACCTTATCCTCAAATCATCAAGTTGATGTTGATCGTGTTTGTTGAGTCCACATTCCCAACCAGACAAGCCGAATCCGAAGTATGTTTCCATGTGCCGCATCATAAAAATTCCACAATCAGTCTTGTTTCTAGTATCTCTCCATTTCATCTCAAGACGTTCATATGGAACCCTAACCACATCCTCAAACAGATTAGCCCTCGCATCCATCTTCAGCGTCTTCAAAAGCTCGACAAAGAGCATTCTCTACACAAAATAACAACAATAAAACACAACACACAACTCATTCAATATTAAACATACATGTCAATGATGAAAACAAAACTATTACAAAAAACAACATAAAACTCACCAGTTTAGCAGGTACGTGCTCATACTTTGCTTCCAAGGGCACATCCACCATTGAGTTATCAATTATGTGGAAACGTGGCACTCTCACATTCAACGCAATACAATAGTAATGCGAGTTGATACACACAGGAAACACAAACTATAAAAAATACAGAGGAAAACAATCGTGAAAAAATGTTAGTTTGTGAACCCCTAAGAAAAAACCAATGAACAAATGTCAGTTTGTGATGAACAAATGTTAGTTTGTAATGAACAAATGTCAGTTTTTGATGAACAAATGTTAGTTTTGTGATGAACAAATGCTAGTTTCTGATGAACAAATGCTAGTTTCTGATGAACAAATGTCTGTTTGTGATGAACAACATAGTGAAGAGTCAATCTTTCTAATGAACAAATAGCTAATGCATCTGAACAAATAAGTAGTACTAATGAACAAATAAGAGAATATCAAAAAAGAACAAAAAAATGTCATACCAGGTCTATCTTGTTCACATCAATCCACTTGAATTTCCCAACACTTTCAATAACAGCATTAATGAAAAACACTCTAGAATCCTGATCACTAAAATCCTTGTCTAGTGGAAAAACCTGCAAAATACATATAAGCATAAATAAAGATTGAAACTATCAAAAGGTCATTAAAATATGACAATGTGAATATAAGTAAATCCTTTTTACTTACCAAATCCTCAGGATCCATAAAAAACCTCAAGGGTTTTGAGTCGCTTTTCCATTGTTCTTGTATATTGAGATAACAGCTCCAAATCCCGATTATATTCGATTCTACTAAAGATTTTACCGCAAATGAAGCAAAATCCTTTTTCATGGCAAAAACATTCATCATCTTGAAGATTTCAACTCTACACAAACACCAGAAACATATAAACAAAAAAGGTATAAAAATAGCAATATGTAAAAAAAAAATACTACTATATGCATTGTTACCCTCTTTGATCAGGAATGTCTTCAATAAGCCAATCGAATAATTTTTTGGCCGCAGGAGATACTTTTTCTGTCAAAACAACACTCCTTCCCATGTAAGGTGACTTCACATAATCAGAAGGCTTAGATATTCTTTTATCAAGTACATCCTCACCAGTAAGTTTAACACCAACCGGAGTGTCAATCGAACTAGAACCAACCTCCTGCGCCTCATTCTTCATCTACACATGTAAACACACATATTATTCATGACACAACCTACATACAACAATCAATGAACAAAATGTCCTATAACTTATGAACCCTTAAGAAAAAAACCAATGAACAAATGTTAGTTTTGTGATGAACAAATGCTAGTTTCTAATGAACAAATGCTAGTTTCTGATGAACAAATGATATTTTCTGATAAACAAATGCTAGTTTCTGATGAACAAATGATATTTTCTGATGAACAAATGTCAGTTTGTGATGAACAAATGATATTTTCTGATGAACAAATGCTAGTTTCTGATGAACAAATGTCAGTTTGTGATGAACAAATCAGAAATATCAATGAACAAACCTCATCTTGAATCTTGTTCAGCTCCCATTCAAGTTTCTTATTTGCTTTATCCTCCTTCATCTTATTTAACTCCTCTTGTTTCTTATTCAACTCCATTTCAATTCTCTTCAATTCTGCATTCCTTTCTTGTTTCATCTTCTTTTTCTCCTCTTCCTTTCTCTTCTCTTCATCAATCTTCTTTTTAGCCTCAGCAATTTCCTTCTTCCTCTTCTCTTCCTCTTCATCTTTCATCTTCTTCCTTTTCTCTTACCTCCTCTTCTCCTCCTCTTGCTTTCTCTGTTGTTCAAACTCCTCAATCCTCTTCTTCTCTTTCTCCTCCGCTTCTCTCTTCTTCTCTTCCTCTTCAATGTTCCTCTTAACCTCTTCTAGACGTCTTTTCTCTTCCTCCTCTTCACGCTTTTTCTTTTCTTCCTCCTCAGCTGCTTTTCTCTTTTTTTCTTCCTCCTCTTCTTGCTTCTTCTTCTCCTCCTCTTCTGTTTTCCTCTTCTCTTCCTCCTCTTTCTTTCTCTTCTCCTCCTCTTGTATTAAAGCATCCTCCCTCCTTATGGCTTCCAACTCTTCCTCTTTCTGCTTCCTCTTTTCTTCTTCTTCTCTTATCCTCTTGTCCTCTTCATCCCTTTTCAACCTCTCTTCCTCTTCAATTCTTGTATGGTCTTCCTCAGCATTTTTTCTATTTTGTCCATCAGTTAATCCCTTACAAACAAAGAAAATCTTCAATTCCTTCTTCTTTGTTGCATCAACCTTCCTAACCTCGTCTTCTTGCATCAAAACACTTTCCCTACCAATATCTGCAACGCCATCCAAATTATCATCCATAGTAGGTGGAAACACACCCAATTCAAAAGAAGGTAATTCAAAACGCTTCTTTGACTTTATTGCAGCCTCAATTTCATTCAAAACTTTTGTAGCTTCCTCCCAGAATGAATTTTAGCTTGGAGATTCAGCATCTTCTTGGATGCCAGATTGGGATGATGATGAAGCAACCTTCAGCCTCAGTAGCTTCTCAAAAGCTTCATTGATCTTGGTGAAAAGTCCATGGCTTGCAATTTCGGTTGGATCTCTTTGCACATGATCAAGATATTTTTTTAAAGATGATGCAAGCTCCATAGACATCTCAAGATGTTCTTTCAGAAATGACTGCAAAAAAAAAGTAATCAATATAAGTACATAAAAGACATGAATGTTAGTTTGTGATGAACAAATGCTAATTTCTGATGAACAAATGCTAATTTTTGATGAACAAATGTTAGTTTGTGATGAAGAAATGCTAGTTTGTGATGAACAAATGCTAGTTTGTGATGAACAAATGCTTGATAGATATGAGCAAATGTTAGTTTCTGATGAACAAATGCTAGTTATGTGATGAACAAAATGCAAGTTTGGGATGAACAAATGCTAGTTTCTTATGAACAAATGATATTTTCTGATGAACAAATGCTAGTTTCTGATGAACAAATGTCAGTTTGTTCATTACTATCATTATGCCAAGTTTTAATCAACAAATAAATATAGATCACCATCATGCAAAAAAATATATAAAAAAAAGCAAAAAACATGCAAAAAATCAAAAAACACATACATCACCGTCGTCACCAAGATCAATTTGTTCTTCATTTTGTTCAGAAGCAGGGGCTTTCCCTTCATTCTTGCCAAGATCAACACCAAGATAAACATAATCAGGCAAACCTCGAAACCAGCCTTTTCCAAAACCACCCTTCTTAACCTCGAAAGTCTCTCTCTGAATAAAGTAATCATGGTTGAAATGCTTGATAATGGGGAAGGATCTTGGGGTTTCAGGTCGATGGTAGATCAACATGCAATCACAATATACAATCTGTCATAAAACACAAATTAATGAACAAAAATTAGAATTATTAATGAACAAATATTCAAAAATAAATGAAGAAAATAATGATAGTAATGAAAAAAAAAGAGCAATCATACCAGCAACAATATGATAGATCCTTTGAAAAAACCATTGTTTGTTTTCCTCCATGAATCAGCATTCTCAACCAACTTCTCCACAAGATGAGCACACCAATCGTACTCACTAATCTTATCCAAGTCAACCAAATGATCCAAAAACTTTAAGTTTACACCACCATTTTGAATGCTCTCTATACAGAGTGTGTAGAACAATATAATGAAATTCCTTTTAATCCAAGCACCATCATTATCAGCATCCTTGATCACTGTACTCAAATGCCCTATTTTAATCTTCTCAAACTCCATCAACTTGTTCTTACCTGTCACCTCATCAATTTCAGGCACCGTAAACTGTTCTCTAAAACTATTGTACAAGTCTGAATACTTGACAATATTCGGCACAGAAATGGTCCTTGGACCACGAGGTAGACCAAGGTAGAATTGCACAAGTTCAGGTGTTATCCTAACACCTGGTCCATCGCCCATCTTCAATGTACAGGATGCAGGATCGAAATAGCTAGCCACATAGTAGCACAGCTTACTAGGTAGATCAGTCACATCCCAATGTATGAGGTGCTCAAAACCCATCTCTTTAAGAGCAGTAAGCTTGCTCGCCCCCTTAAAACCAGCAATAACTTCACAAAGAAGCTTGGGAGAGTTCCTGTGACTCAAAGACAAATGCCCACGCTTCAACTGTCTCAATGGCACCTTCACTCTTGCCTTCTTCCCACCACCTTGACCTCTGCCGACAACGATATCAACTTTCCTCTTCTTCGCGGCAACTTGTAATTCACTAACAGCAGCATCCGTTTCACTCTCAGATGGTTCATTTATACTCACTCCCTTTCTAGGGATCATATCGATAAGCAAAACATCGTCGGGGGATTCATCAGAGACAACCTGTTTACCCTTGTCAAGGCGACGTCTCTTATTTGATGGGGAAGACTCAACAGCCGCCATTAGCCTCAATACAGGCACTTCAGTATCAATTGCTTTTGAACCCACCTTGGTAGCAATAGATTTTCTTCTGATATTCTTTTCGCCAATGGAAGAGGCATCACTTCTAGCTTTGCTCCTTATTTCTATAACAAAAAAGGGATAAAGGACAGTGTTAACACATATTTAACCATCTATTCTAATAAAGCAAAAAAAACAACATATCAAAACACAACGATAAAACCTCTTCGAATAACACATATTTCATCTTCTCCAATTGTCATTGTACCAAACCTTAGATGTTTTACTTGTTTATATTTTGTAGAACGTTGTTTAATAGATCCTGGATGAAAGAAATGCAAGTTACTGATGAACAAATGCATGTTTGTTATGACACAAAATACTGATGAACAAATGCAATTTACTGATGAACTAATGCATTACTGATGAACAAATGCTAGTTTCTGATGAACAAATGCAAATTTCTGATGAACAAATGCTAATTTCTGATGAACAAATGCTAATTTCTGATGAACAAAATGCTATGCTAATTTTTGGTAACTATACTTCACCCCCCCCCCCCCCCCTCGTACGTATACAAGATCATTCCATGCAACTAACAAATCCACAATCACCTATTGCAAAACTCAACATCAAAAACCTCGATAAAACAAATGCAACTTACAAAAATACGCACATGCACATATAATTTGTATTTTATTCAAGTGGTATGACCAAAAATCGAGTAAATATAAAGTGACGATTCACGCATTTTTTTATTCAGAAAAGCACAAAACACCAAAAACGACACTATCAACTTCAAACAACTCAAAATAATCACTAAAAACACACTCGACAAAACGAAAAACCTTGATTCTTAACCGTTTCGGAAACCTAGGGTTTCAGTAAATTTAAACGAGAGATAAAAACCTTGATTCTTTTGAGATGAACTTTGCTTCTCCCTTTAGAACTGGATTGAGGTTTAAAATGTCGTTGATGGTAAGAATCATGCTCGAAATCGCTACGAAATAGTTTCAATTCACACTTGACCTTCTTCAAAACGCTTCGGAAAACTGTAATAAACTAAAAAGTGAGTGATAGAGAAATGGCGAGAGAAGAGAAGGCGAAGGAGTTTATAAAAAGTGCGTCTCCTAAACGCTCCATGTCGCGCGTTTCGGTTTTTTGACAGATTTTTTTTTTAAAAAAAAGAACCAATGTCAACCGTACGTGTGATGCGATCGAACGGCCAGGGGAATTTCGCATTTCTCACACATACGGGCGTTCGCACATGACTCTTTCATATATATATATTATGGATAGTATAGACAATCAAGTAATTAAATTAAACCTCAAACTTTTTTTAATTTTTTTGAAAGTAAAAAAAGGATCATGGCTCTTCAACAAGATATCTCATGCGAACTCACCGTAATAAACTAATAATTGAGGTGCAAGATAAAAAGAAAAGGAGCTTTTGTAGGAGTAATGTACTTTCCCCCTAAAAAGAATCTCAAGCCTCAAAAATCATTCAAGACTTGTTCACTACACTGATTGATTCTCTCAGAGTTCATTTGCATTAAATTTCACAATTCTCTTTTTGTAACAAAGGGATTGAATTGAAAAAGAAGAGTGGCTGCTGATATATAGAGAGAGAGAGTAATGAAGTGCTTCCTCCTCCCCCTCTTACTCATAACCCTTTCTCCGGGAGGAGCCGACGCCGGAGGCTCAATCGGCATCAACTACGGCCGCAATGCCCACAACCAACCCACGCCCGTCCGAGTCGCCGACCTTCTCAAATCCCATGGCTTCGAGCGCGTGAGGCTCTTCGACTCAGACCCCGGCGTCCTCCGCGCCCTCGCCGGCACCGGAATCAAGGTCACCGTGGGCTTCCCCTCCAGCCTCCTCCGATCGCCCGCCACCAGCCCCTCCGCCGCCCTCACCTGGGTCCTCCGCAACGTCGCCGTCGACGGCGCTGGCTCCAAGGGTAAGTACCTGCTCCTCCTCCAGGCCATGGAGAACCTCCACGCCGCCCTCCAATCATCGCACCCTCCGTCCTCCGGAGCCTTCAGATCCGACCTCGTCGACTCCATTTTCCGGCCCTTGCTCGGCTTCCTCAACAGAACCCGATCCCCCCTCATGCTCGACGCCAACGCCACTGCTGACATCATCATCTCGCTGGACGACTACGCTCTCTTCCGGCGAAACCCTGGCAGCGGCCTCGTTTACTACAGCCTGTTCGACTCCCAGGTTGACGATGTCTTCGCCGCCATGTCCGCCCTTCAGTTCCACGGCGTTCCGATCACGCCGTCCAAGGGCGGCCCAAGGGAGTCGGGCAACGGAAACCTCGTACAACAGGTGCTCACCGGGGGCGAGACCCCACTAAGGCCGAACGCTAATCTGACGGTCTTCATATATGCTCTGTTTAACGAGGTAAGGTATACTACTAAGTACTACTAGAGTACTAGTAATGAATAATTGAATTTATTATAGAAAGAGAGCTAGCGTCTTTTTTGGAGAATAAAATATACTCCATGATATAAATTAATCTATACAAGGACATGAAGCCTGGGCCCAAATCAAAGAGGAACTTGGGAGGAGAAAGTGTACGACGTCCCGTTCAGAATGGAGGAGAAGCTCTGGAAGAAGGGTCTCGATAACAAGGACAATGATACCAATAGTACTACTAGTAAGTACTAAGTAGAGTCCTAAACTACTTTAATTAATTGATCATGGTTTAAATGTGATTATATTTATTTAATTCTTTGGGGGTACAGACAAAAATGCGACCCAGACGAGGAGTGGAGATGTATGCAATAAGGGTCGCAAACTGGAAGAATGTGAGATGTTGACAGCTTGCGAGGAAAACGAGTGCACCAGATATTGCTTTAATATGAGCATGGTGGTATTTCAGCGTAACCATTTTGGGATGTGTGTAACCCCCACTTTTTGTTGTTGCTACTCCGACTACAACTTATCCACTGGGTATATATCATATCATATATATGCTTGTGCTTGTTCTTGCTTTAAATAATTTACAAATGCAGATGCATATACATCCCATTCAAATAGAAACTACATTCATAATTAATGTCATTCCATATTTTACATATCTATGCAGGTCTGCAGTGACCACCGGCAGCCCTCCTCTTTTTCTGATTTCGGATTTATTGCTTCTTCTACTCACCCAGTACGTGATTATGTGTCTATTTGATTAAGGACGGTTTGTAAAAATTACAACCTGGCACCACATCTATCTCGCTGTAATAATTTTAACTTTATTAGTTCTCTAGCTATCGTCATGCCGGTTGTTACGTGCGCATATATGCTTGTTAATCCATGCTTATATATTGAATTGTTATGTGCTCACATGAATAATTTGAATTTGTTTCCGTTCTATATATGCTCTTATGATCGAAATTTTAATTTTATAAATAGGCTCTGTTAAAACCCGATATAATTTGCGCTATAAACGGGAATTTAAATAAATACTAACTTTCGGGATTACCTCTCATTATTCCTCCTCCCCACCCCTCAGCCGATTGTTTTTGTGCTCTTTACGATAAAGTCTTTAGACCTTATACCGTTTATAGCGCGATCTCACTCGGAGATCAAACACGTCGAGCTTTGGCAAGCGAGATAGTTCTCGAGCCAGAGAGGATTTTCGACCCTTATAAGTAACTTATAGCCTCACTATATATAGTAAAGGGGAGCTGCTTGCTTGGATTCATTCGGTCGATGTGGGACAAGCTTTTCCACAAAATTGGTGTTTTGGAGTTCTGTAAACTTGCATGCATACTAACTTACGTGGAATTTGTTGACTTGTACGAATTGTTTGACTAAAGTGATGATCAAGCACAATCAATTTGCCATGCTCCTCACATGCATGAGATAGCAAATGCATGTAGCTTTTACGTACGTAAGAAGCCACATGAGAAATCAATTGATTTGTATAACAATTGTCTTGCTTAGTGGGCCGAATTACTTGGTGGCCCAAAACATGCAGCCCGGCCCAACTTCCACAAATATGAAAATGTGCAAGAAGACATTTATACAACGAATCCTTTGGTTTAGACGAGTATGATTTTTACCCTAGATTAATTAACGGTTATTTCGCGCACCATCACAACCCCTTGGCTTGGTGTCCTCGTTCCACGAGGGCAACGAGACAACAAACAGGTGTGCATGCCTTTCGAGAATTGGGACCTCGTCCCTTGAGAGTTAGCGAATCTCGTTCGTTTAGAGAATTAGGAACTCGTCCTTTGAGAATTGGCGAACCTCGTTCGCTTAGAGAGTCAGGACCTCGTCCATAGAGAATTTGGACCTCGTCCTTAAGAGAGTTTGGACTTCAACGAGATCCTCCAACCCCAAGCGGGAAGCGAGGGGTGGACCTTAACGAGATTCTCCAACCCCAAGCGGGAAGCGAGGGGTGGACCTTAACGAGATTCTCCAACCCCAAGCGGGAAGCGAGGGGTGGACCTTAACGAGATTCTCCAACCCCAAGCGGGAAGGGAGGGGTGGGCCTTAACGAGATTCTCCAACCCCAAGCGGGAAGCGAGGGGTGGACCTTAACGAGATTCTCCAACCCCAAGCGGGAAGCGAGGGGTGGATTTTAACGAGATTCTCCAACCCCAAGCGGGAAGCGAGGGGTGGATTTTAACGAGATTCTCCAACCCCAAGCGGGAAGCGAGGGGTGGACCTTAACGAGATTCTCCAACCCCAAGCGGGAAGCGAGGGGTGGACCTTAACGAGAATCTCCAACCCCAAGCGGGAAGCGAGGGGTAGACCTCGAAACCATAAACCGAGAATCTCCAACCCCAAGCGGGAAGCAAGGGGTGGACCTCGAAACCATAAAACCGAGAATCTCCAACCCCAAGCGGGAAGCGAGGGGTGGACCTCGAAACCATAAAACCGAGAATCTCCAACCCCAAGCGGGAAGCGAGGGGTGGACCTCAAAACCATAAAACCGAGAATCTCCAACTCCAAGCGGGAAGCGATCGGTGGACCTCGAAACCATAAAACCGAGAATCTCCAACCCCAAGCGGGAAGCGAGGGGTGGGCCTCGAAACCATAAAACCGAGAATCTCCAACCCCAAGCGGGAAGCGAGGGGTGGACCTCGAAACCATAAAATCGAGAATCTCCAACCCCAAGCGGGAAGCGAGGGGTGGACCTCGAAACCATAAAATCGAGAATCTCCAACCCCAAGCGGGAAGCGAGGGTTGGACCTTTTTCGAGATTCTCCAACCCCAAGCGTATGCATGGATGCATGTATCAATGCATCAAGATAGGCAAAGCTTGTCTGGGAATGCGCACCACGAACAACCTCGTTGTTTTGCCATACTAGACAGGTCATATTTCTGACGCACTTCTTTCTTTCATTTTTGGAGTTTGCAATATTTTGTTGGATGGTTTTTAATGGTGGCGGACAGGAAGTGGCCTCAACCCAAAAATTAAAGTTTGGTCTCTAGAGCCCAAATTCAGCCCCACAAGCCCAGCATTTAATATACTCTCATTTTCCTAAATTCATGTGTGCTTTAAAGAACTTTTATGCCGCCCATGCATGTACATGATATAATATGCTCATGAATAGCATGCATATATGATATGAGGTGGCACGAGATTGTTCATGAATTGAATGTATATATCATACGAGGTTGCACGGGATTGTTCATGACATCATGCATATATCATACGAGGTTGCACGAGATTGTTCATGAAATCATGCATATATCATACGAGGTTGCACGAGATTGTTCATGAAATCATGCATATATCATACGAGGTTGCACGATATTGTTCATGAATTGAATGCATATATCCCTCTTCATGATTATAATGCATGCATGTAAATAGCCAATAATTATTATCCACCATCAATTAACCATACCTCGCACCTCGCAAACTGGCGTTCACAAGGACCCCGCACGAAGACTTTTGCCAACAAAAGCCAGTTCAGAAACAAACCGTGCCTTGAAGACACCATGCACCTTCCACCCGGTGGCGGCCGTAACATCGCGAGGAATGGCCGAGATGTTGTGGCGAGGCACAAAGGCCGAGATGCCTGACCGTGGAGATCAACCTCGCCTGGCAGTTGGCATGACCTCGCACATTGGCCTTGGATCACGCCGCACCGGAATCACGTCTCACCCACCACAGAGAAACGAGGATCGCGCCGACTCGCCTTGGAGCGGGTAGACCACGGAGCATGCAAGGTCTACCTTAGAGAGTAGTCCCCCGAAAGATGATGCGCGGTCCCGGTCGATTGAGAATGGGCCAAACACCCCGCTCGCCTGCCTTGGAGGAACACCTCGCAAGCCTGTGTTACTTTTAAAATGACCGCGCCGCGCATCGTCACCGTCACGCCACCTGCATAGCGAGGTACCGCCACGAAGACCACGGAGAGTAGTCGTGTCTTCCGCACATGAAGATGGTGAAACATGGGCCTTGGAATCACCTCGCCTTCGTATTGTTTGAGAAGGGTGTTTACGGGCTCGATCGGCCTCGCCAAGGCAGAGCAAAGGAGCGTCGGATCTGAGAGTGCGCCGAATGCCGGTGCCGCGGCGAAACTGTGCGCCAGAATAGTGGCATGACCAACCAGCGCCCCTGCCTTAAATTAGACCTTGCCCACCAACCTCGCACAAACCCACGAATTTTGGCCTCGAGGAAGGACCGCGGTGCTCGGCCGAATGAAGAAGCTCGCGAGTTTAAGCTAGCTAGCCCTCCGTAAAGACCTCGTGTGTTGTTGCGAGGCTACACGACCTCGCTTGGCCACATGACCTCGCCTGCTTGTTTGCCCAACACCTTGGCCTCACTACCTCGGAACGACCTCGTTGCTTCGCTTTTGATGGAACCGGAAGCTTGGCCTTCAAATAGAGCCCCAAGTTGGCCTTTTCTTCCTTCAATGGGAACGAGAGGAAACGCCACGCATGGAAGCCTCGCGGAACGGAGGGGAGAGGATGCACCCACTTAATTGTGACCCGAGAGTAGGACGGTTAGGGAGAGATCCATTCCCACAGACGGCGCCAGTGTTGAAACCCGATATAATCTGCGCTATAAATGGGAATTTAAATAAATACTAACTCTCGGGATTCGTACAACCGAACGATTTTCCTACGTGGATTATTCCTCCTCCCCACCCCTCAGCCGATTGTTTTTGTGCTCTTTACGATAAAGTCTTTAGACCTTATACCGTTTATAGCGCGATCTCACTCGGAGATTAAACACGTCGAGCTTTGGCAAACGAGATAGTTCTCGAGCCAGAGAGGATTTTCGACCCTTATAATTAACTTATAGCCTCACTATATATAGTAAAGGGGAGCTGCTTGCTTGGAGTCATTCGGTCGATGTGGGACAAGCTTTCCCACAAAATTGGTGTTTTGGAGTTCTGTAAACTTGCATGCATACTAACTTACGTGGAATTTGTTGACTTGTACGAATTGTTTAACTAAAGTGATGATCAAGCACAATCAATTTGCCATGCTCCTCACATGCATGAGATAGCAAATGCATGTAGCTTTTACGTACGTAAGAAGCCACAATAGAAATCAATTGATGTGTATAACAATTGTCTTGCTTAGTGGGCCGAATTACTTGGTGGCCCAAAACATGCAGCCCGGCCCAACTTCCACAAATATGAAAATGTGCAAGAAGACATTTATACAACGAATCCTTTGGTTTAGACGAGTATGATTTTTACCCTAGATTAATTAGCGGTTATTTCGCGCACCATCATATATAAAATCATTACTACATCTTTCTTAATTAACTTACATCTATGTAACTTTTTAAGATCAATCAATATTAAATAATTATATTTTAAAATAAATTTAGATTAAATAATTATATAAAAGGAATAAATTTATTGTATTCTCTTCTATGAAAATATATCCCTAAAATTTCATGGTTACTTTTTCTTCTTATTCAATAATTATATATATTTCCTTAATGAGTAGTTCAATTTGTATTTTTAAATATTTATTTAGATCAATTTTCTAAAGTAATTATTAAATAATTGTATTTTTAAGATCAATTTATATGAAATAATTTCATAAAATAATATCAAACATGCACATAACTTTGTAAGATCAATGTATATTAAACAACTGTATTTCAGGATCAATTTATATTAATTAATTGCATAAAAATATTTTTTGAATTTTTATGTAAAAATGATTGTTTCTATTTTAAATATATGTGTACATCCCTACAATTTCAAGATTATTTTTTCTTCTCATTCACTAAATAAATATCGCAAATGTGAAAAATAATAAGATAATTTTCTAATATAAATTATTTAAGCAGTACAAATGATGACGACAAAATTTTAAAAGATTCAATAACATGTTTAATGTAGAATATCATAGCATAGTATATAGATTTATCTTTGTATCATGAAGTTTTTATTAATCTTCATTTTCTCAAATGCGTAGAAATTTCAACAAGATTTATCATATAGAATTTTTTTCAATAATGTCATTATGTAGAAAAAATTTTATATAAAAAAAATTTCGTTAAAATTTTTTATAATACAAATTATGCAAATATTTTCTTATCAGTTAATATCAATATAGTGTAATTAAAGTCGAATTCATCTATCCTATTTGTCATCACCTTAACTAGGCCAAAAACCGCATTTGAGCCTGAACTACATACTGCAATGTATCGTCGAATGAACCACTTACTCCTTTTAAGTGTTCAAATGAAAGCTCATCCTATATGATGATAATGGAGACAAACTTACAAAAGATCAACTTTTCACTTCCAGTTCTAAAAAAATTTGAAATAAGAAGAGAAAAATTAAGTTGTTTGTAAATCCAATGTAATTCACTGCAATATTACAATATGAATTTTCTTTCTCAAATATTATTTCGAACAAATTTTTCTTATTTTAATCTTATAGTTATTTCAAACATATTTTCTTATTGGTTATTCTATTTAGTATTTGGAGGTTAAATTATATGAAGTTATTAACATTAAGTTATATTTTATTTATTTGAAAATAATTATTAATATTCACTTAAAATAAGTACTTATTTACAATAAGTATATCAAATAACTATTAAAAAATCCCGTGCAGGGCACGGGTAAATCAACTTGTTCAAATCTAAATCCCTTCATACTCTTATTGTTTAAAGAATAAAGAATATCGAGTAACAATGAAAGAAACTACGAATATGCGTTACGTAATCGAGATTACATGGTACATTCACCATTCATATGAGTTTTTTTTATTTTCGCAGTTGTACATGGCTGATCTACGACCACCCTCCCTGTCATCGTATCTTCTTTCACAATCGCTTTCAAAAGCTTGTGTCAAAGTCTTCTTGTCTACCGATCTGGGACAAAAGCCCTATGTTTACCGACCTCTCTCGTTCTTAGCTACCCGTCCGATCACTTTCAGAAAATCTATCCAACTTTAGGAATAGGAATTGGATGTTGATATGCCCGGGCACTCCAATGATTGATTGTGCAGCTCTATTCTATTAGCTACTAAGAGAAAAAGGGCACACGGACCGTACTCGATTGATGAGACAACCCTCTACACTATGGATTGTTGGTCCCCCCGCCCTATAGAATGAATAAGGGGAAGGCAGTAGCCAGTTGCTTTCTTTCTAGTTTAAGAGGAAGGGGTAAATCGAGTATAATTCCATCTCTTTTTGGGTTCCACGTGTGCGGATTGCGTGCAAAACAATTGTGCATGCAAATTGCAAGTGTGCATAATAGTAATTCACACAAGAAGTTTGTGTGCAAAGAAGCAGTGCACGCAGAAAGATTGTGTGCATATAAGAAATGCACATCAAATTGTTGCGTGCAAAATCTGTATGCACGCGAAAAATTTGTGTGCTTCGTCCGCAAACTAAAGGATGAATCGCGTAAATGCTCGACGAAGGTCGAAATCAATGAGCGAGTGAGCGATGAGAAGTTTGAACGTTAAAAGAGGATTTTGAATGGAGATTCAAAGAGTTTTGAGTGAAAAGAGGGGGAATCGTGAAACCCTAGTCTTCTTTAAAACGAGACTTTAATTTGGGCATATTTTATAATAAATAAAGAATAGAGAATTGCAAATTAAAAAGATGGGGTGTTGCATAGCTGGTATGATTGGAAGTTATGGTTGAAGAGTCTAACAAGAAGAGATGGGTTACCATGATTAGACATCAAACAAGCCCAGATTCCATCACTTAATCATATGGGTCGAGTTCTACATTAGATGGGGTGTGGATCATGCTGATTTGGGCCTTGTCTATCATACTTTCTTATCTTAGAAACATGGAATAATTTGTCTTATTTTAGGACTTAATTTAACAATTGACCAGGTAAGATAGAATATTTCATGTGGTCCTAGTCAAACCTTTGACTTAACCAATCTAAGAAGGAACATTCTATCCTATAGTATTTATATATAGTCAAGTATTATGAGACATCAAAGTTAATTGATACCCATACGTCATCGAGATCACCAAAATTTTCGTTTTTTGAAGCACATCGAGGTGTTTAGTTGGGGAATGTATGAGAATTAATATTAGTTACATTAGAAATAGTGTGAAAGGCTAGATGGAAGAAGAGGAACAAGAAGAGGAACAGAGAAGCTAGAAAATGACTTGAAAATATTGGCTTATAATAGCCATGTATCTAGGGATGCCTAGATCAAACCTTGTAAAAAAAATTGTTACAAATGAATGAAATATCCTTTCATTCAAAAAAAAAATATTAAACGCGGATGCGAAGAACATCCGCACACTAATTTACATGTGTGACACCACCCCATATTAACTCTTAATCTTGCTCACTCAACACTTGATTACTCACACGAGTGATACCTTTAATACAATACATAAAGGCCACCAATAATCAATTGGTCTAGTGGAATGAGGAGCTAGATTCCTTAAGTATTTGTTCACGAGATTTGAAGTTTGAATTTTTCTGGCGGCGTGTATGGAAAAAAATAAATTGGGAGAGTCGTCCCTAGCAATGGGCCTCTGCAGTACCCGGTTCGGATGTAGATTGACTCCGGCTAATCGAACCGAACGAGAGATAAAAAAAAACAATACATAAAGGCATGTGAATTGTCGGTCAACAAGTCTTAATAAATACCAATATTTACTATATACAAAGTTGATATTTCTCCTTAATTCAAAAAAGACCCACATTTTTTTTACTTATTGTTGGACTACACTAATCTTGAATTCTCCGTGCAAAAATCTTCAATTTATTGTTGGACTACACTAATCTTGATATTTCTCCTTAGAGCATTCATGAACTTGGACTTCATGCTTTCTTAGGGCCATTTAATCCCTAAAACTCTATCATCCCATTAGTTTTATCTTTGTTGGAATACTGAGAAGTTGGAAAACAAAATATACATATATAAATTAATAGTTTAATTATCATATTGTCAATTGGTTTTAGCATGAAACTATATTGACATTGTGTATTGTATTAGGGATGGCAATGGGGCGGGTAGGGGTGGGAATAGCCTCCCCGTACCCTTCCCCATTTAGATATATGATTCCTATACCCGCTCATTATCCATCGAGGAATAAAATTTATCCTTGTATCCATCCCCGTCGGGTCACCATCCCCGTCGGGAATTCCCCATCCCCGCTTGATTTTCCCATTTATAATCCCCGTCGGAGATTCTCCATCTCCGGTTGATTCCTCCATTTATAATCCCTGTCGGGGATTCCACATCGCCGTTTGGTTTTCCCCATTTATAATCTCTATCGAGGACTCTCCATCCCCGTTTGATTTTCACCTTGTATAAGCCCAACGAGTTACTCATTTTATTTTTCATTTATTTTCATGTACACTTTTTTCAAAAATTCTAGTGATACACCATTTATAGAATTCACCAATTAAACTTATATAATTAATCAGGCCTTTAACATGAGCTCAAAAAAACAAACAAGAAAATAATTTTATAAATCCAACGATCATACCATTCAAACGTATCAAGTACATAATATAATTGATATACCCCCGACGGGATTTCCCACGGAGTTCCCCAATGGGTCCCCAGCGGAAATTCCCCAATGGATCCCCCGACGGGGATTCCCCATGGGGTTCCCCAATGGGGTCGTGGTCGGGTCGGGTGGGGGGGTCGGGGACACCTATCTCCGTCCCCATGCCTATACCCTAACGGGTTACTTTTTCTCCCATACTTGCCCCCATCCCTATTAAAAATCCCCATCTCTATATCTATAACGAGAAATCCCCTACGACTACGGGTAATGAAAAATCCACACCCCATTATCAGTCCTATATTGTACTTAGGTAGGTATGACTTTTTGTTATGACCGGTCCGATTTTTATATGGTATTAGAACTCACTATTTCGCTTTTGAACCCACTGAAAGTCTGAAATCTTAAATCTGTTATCCAAATATAAACTAGGCCCAATCAGTTCAATAATTATGGAAAGTTGAATAAATCCTAATTATTAAATACAAATTGAATGGTTGAGATTTGATTTTTCTCTTCATATCAAGTTATTATTTTTTTCTTTTTTCTTTTTTTTCGATGGGTTCACCAATTTCCTATAGAATTTAGTACCTTCACTAATAGAATTTTAACGGTCAGTTTATATAAATTCCACTAAAAATAACTATAGTTACATGCATGATAAGATCGCGTATATATTTTCGACTCCACATTCAAAATTCCACTATCAATAATTCAAATGCTAGCTCTATGCCGACATTTTTAATTACACTCAAAATTTAATTCCAAAGCAACGTGTACATATCACTATGACCTTTCTTTTTTTTTGGTCGAAATCACTATGACCTTTCTTAATTATACAATAATAAACTTTAAAATAAAGTAGTACATAGAGAAAATCTGTAGTACGTAGTATTATGATTGAGTTGTATGTATGTATATCATTATTTGTGTGCTTATTTATTCAAAATCGACCAAATTAATTAAGTAGCTCAATTAGGCGTTCGAAGTGAAGTTGAAGTTGGAACAAGTGGTACGTCTTCCAAGAAGAGTAGAACTAAATCCGAACCTCGACCTAGCCAGATCAAACTCCAACAGATTGTCTTCCAGCTGATACCCACCGATCACAATCGAAGTCCTGGCGCTCTCCCCACCGTCCACGAAGCCCAGGCACAGCACGTCATCGCTCACTTGGACGATCGAGTTTGAGCCTGTAATCGTCCAACCCGCGTTCTGCCCCTCTAGATTGAGCGTGATGTAGGGCCCTCCATACCCCACGCGCGTGACCGACACGCCGCTGCTGCTGAAGCACAGCCCGAACGGCTTCACGGGCTTCACCTTGGTGATGTTCCAGGCCGCGGCCTCTGCTTCGTACGCCTTGAGGAAGGCGGAGTAGACGGAGGTCTGCATTACGGTGTAGGGATCCACTGTGCTGATCTTGGTGCCCCCGAACCCGGTCGACGAGTCGATCTTCAGTAGGGACGAGTTGACGGGCACGGAAGTGGACCCCACGGTGATCGACTTCACCCCGATGAAGTACTCCGTCGACGGATCCCCTTGCGAGAAGGCGGAGGCCGTGCTGACGGGGTTCACCAGCAACGGCGTGTAGCTGAGGGAAGTGGACAGGTCGGTCCCGGGGGGCGGCAGGAAGCTGTACGGGCCCGGCCCGAAGAATGCTACCCCCGGGAAGCTCGACGAAGTCGACGACGACAGGCAGATGGCGAACTTACGGGCGAAGCTGAAGGCCGAGGCGAAAAGTGAGGGGAGCCCGACCCGGGCCCGGCCCAGCCCGGCCATGCCGGCCGTCCCGCTGGCGAGGTCGTTGAGGAGGAAGGTGGGGGCGCATACGAAGAGGAGGTTGTCGATGGTGGCGTTACGGCCAGGGCTCGACCCGTCCGTGGAGGGGACGGAGACGACGTCGGAACCGAGCTGGCCGCCTGTGGCAGTGTGGGTGATTGAGTTGTCAGGTGTGAGGCCGCAGGTGTTGTTGAAGCAGCCGGGGCGGGGCGGGGAGGAGCAGTCCCCGCAGCTGGAGGCGCGGGCGAGGGAGCACTGGGCGGAGCGGCAGCGGGCAGGGCGGTAGGTGGAGGAGGAGTAGCTGGAGTCGCAGTCGACCCAGAGGAACTGGCCCCCGAGGTCAACTACGAGAGGAACGGGGACGAGCGGGGTCCGTTGGCTGAGCACGGTGGTGTATTGGAGGGTGGCGGCGTCTTTGGTGATGGGGAGGACAAGGGCCTTTGGGCGGAAGGAGATTGCAGCTAGGGAGGTGGTGGAGAGGAAGCATAAGCTCAAGAGGAGGTACGCAATGAGACGTGTTTGCGAGGATGGAGCCATCTTTAGTACGTGGCCTCTTGATTTTGTACAAGTTTTTATGTGAGCACAGCCACCCATGTATTTATATACAAGCTATAGTATGTTGTCAATTTTGTCGGCTGCTTGAGGTATTTGATTTACAATTAACAGATAAGCTTATGCTTTTCAGGATAGAGTTATTCAAAGATTTGGACTCTTGACCTTTCTTTGTTGAATTCGGAACTGACAGCTAATATATAGCATAATGTGAGCACAGCCACCACGAAGGCATCACCTAGCACTTCAGAAACCAATGAAATCTCAGTCGAGTTATAGTCCGTCACAGGGGCAGTAGGAAAATCTAGTTCTATAAAGAAGCGCTGCTGCATTTCATCATTCTGGCTATTCTTGGTAACTGAGTTTTCTGATGCTGGCACTTTCTTAGCTGTAAGGATTCCAGAGAGCGTGGAAAACTCAATGATGTTCCCATTCACCAGGCCTGATGTGAAACAGAAGTGTGAGGCTGCTAAGGTTGCATGACCACAAAGTTTGAACTGTAAATCCAGGCAAATTTCAGAAACAATTAATTAATGTTGCACAACTCCATTCCATCAAACATCACACTTATTACGTGTATAGTTGATACAGGACATTACACATCATGATCTGGTAAGGAAAAAAAATGACCATGTTGACATCTCAAAGAGTCAAATGTGGCCCTAATAAAGTCGAATCAGTTGCCTGCTAGTGTTTGGTTGGCTACAAGAGAGGGTACCTTGGCATAATGATCATTCATAGGCTGGGAAAGTGATTAAGCACCTTCTTAAGAAAGAAACTCAGTAAAAGTTGGTGTTTCTTCAGCTGCCCGCCTATTGTAAAGGAATCTTTGATAATTCAAGGTTCTAAGATAAGGCAAACATTAATACGCATTATTTCCAAATTCCAATGAAAAGTAATGACTTTTGGTCGAATTCTTTGGCTATCTTACACTAATATATATTCTTATGCAGTAATCCTACATGCAAAACTTATGAAATCAATCTATTATTGATCATATAGCCATAGTATCTCACAAGAAAATGCCTCAAGCTACTTATGACACAAAGTTGACTACTTTAAGACCATCTAATTGATAAAGCCATCTACTAACTACACGTGTTCTTGGTGGAGCAAGCAAATCTGTACAAAACAACGAACCCACTGATGTTCATTTTAGGTAATCATATGACAACCATGCCTTACTTATTTTTCAGAATGCCCCTAGTATTTTGTCCATTCCTTCACTCAACCCCTATTTCCAACTTCAAACATATCACCGTTGAGTTTTCTTGGACATCATTTCGAAGCACTTTCAAACGAGATGCAATTCAAATCGCAGAGTAAGATATGAGGTGTTGAAATTCAAATTTAAGCACGAACAAATAGTCCGTTAAGGCAACAACACAGATTGCAGAAAAATTAAGTCCATAGGAAGTTTAGGAGGAATTATTGACATACTTCAGCAACGGGAGTGAACCAGCGGAGCTTAAACTTAGGAATGGAGGATGAATCCGGATTCTGATCAGATTCAGGAATCCGAGTCAAATAACTTGTTTCTGAGATATTGAATTCGCGAGCAACCGATCGAAGCCAGCTGTCCTCTCTCTCTTCCTCCAACAAGCATATTAGCGTAAACCACCTCATCCTGACCATATTTTGTCCTACTCTATTAATTACATGCTTAGTCACGCCAACCATTCGTAATAAAATGGAGAATCACACATACACACTAGCAAACATGCTCACATATAATTTTGATCAAGAAATGGTAGCATTAAGTGATTGTAGGTGTATCTAACCTTCAATGATGCAGAATTCGAACTTCCAGTCGCAATGTACTCGATTGTCAACAAATAAAAGTTCGTCCAAAGCCCCAATCTCAGGTTGCCTCAATCTAAAACATCAACTGCAACAACTGGAGCGTCTGAGTTCGAGCAAGAAGAACCCTAGCTATCGAATTGTAATTTCGCGATTGAGGATTCTATTGGGGGAGATATCAAATTGTAAGAAATTTGAGCCCTAGAAATCGAAATGCTCAGTGGAGATGGAGAAAGAGGCAGATAGGGGTGTAATTTGGGGAAAAAAGAGGGGCAAAAGGCTCATTGCACAACTTAACGTGATTTCAAACGGAAAATTTTAATTGGATGGTAAAAACGTAATGAAAGGCATTGTAGGGGTGGTTCTCGGTAAATAGCCATTGAAAGGGTGGTTTACGCTAATATGGCATATTGTAAGGGTGGTTTCCCGTAAAAAAAGTCATTTGAATTTCCGTGTCCTTAATTTTGTAGCAATATTTTTGTACTTTCTATAAAAATCTATGGCTAAATATAGGAGTATATTTATACCCAAAAAAAATATAGGAGTATATAAGGTAGGAGTCTAGGAGACACTTTTATTTGTATTTTTTCAAACAAATTCCTATTAAACTATTGTACAAATTAAATTTATTGAATCAAACACTTGCAATATGAGGTTCTTTGTAGTAAAATTCACGTGCGATAAGGTTTACATAAATTATATTAGTTGGAAAAATGATCTATTCACTAGGTAATTTTGATTTTAATATATAAAAAATAAATAAAAATAATATCTAAATTACTATTTTACCCCAATTATTTTATTAAATTACTTTCCAAAACCACTCATCTTCTTCACCAACCTCCATTCCGTCCCCCTCCCATCCTAACCCAGATGGCCAGATCTTCCCCCATTGTGTTCGTCGGAAACCCAATTGGCGAGCCCTTTAACCTCCCCGTCGTCGGTGTTCATATTCTAATATCCGATCCAAATAGGCTAATCGGATCGGATTTTTATGATTTTTTTTTACCAAAACCATATCTGTATCCGATTCGCATATACTCGGATATCTGATCCGTATATCTCAGATCGGATCGAATATCCGTGTCAGATAACCGAATATTTATATTTGTATTTATTTTATTTTTAAGGAATAATTATGTATTTAAGTTCCGAATAGATCATTCAACTGATAAACTAAACCCAAAAATTATCAGAATAACCATCTGCATATTAGAAAGAAAAAGAAAAATTAAAAGAAAAACAAAAAAGGTGTTAAATATATATACGATTTATCTATCTTTAATATTAATTGTGGAGTTAAATATATTAGAAAAATAATTAAAAACAAACTAAAAATGGGTAACAATAGTGGGCCGAAGGCCCGAAGTACATAAAATCACTTGAACTATTAAATTTTTTATTATATGAAATATATATGTATAATATCATACCCCCAAATATTTGGGGAGTCTACGACCCGATCCGATAATCTGATTAATTTTCTCGGATCGGATTCGGATAATTATCCATCGGATTCAAAATTTAGTGGATCAGATCGTCGGATAGCCGGATCGGAATAATCGGATCAGATATTGTTGAACACCCCTACCCATAGCCAAAGCCAAAACCATCTCCAAGAATTCACTCTCAACCGCAAATTCTTCCATTCCCTTGGCAAATTCCAACCTTTGATCCCTTGTTCAATAATGACGACCATCCTCATCTCTCTCTGTAACACCCCTATTTTGCAACGATGGGTATTAGCGTCAGTGAACTCGGATTTTACCATCCAAAGTCACCCAAGGTTTTATAAGGGATTAAAGTTAAATAAAAATGCGGAAATTCAACGATATTACATTTTAATAAGAGTGCTCAAACATGAGACTTTAATTATTTTCATTACATCCTTAACTTGGTTTCAAATAACAACACATGAAAGGGTTTAAGCAGCGGAATTATAAAACATTGTTTGCACAAACGTAGTGTAACCCAAAATAAATGAGAAAACATCCTTGATAGAATCTGGCCTTCCTTCTTTCAGTTTGATGGATCTTCGTCTTTAAACCTTCGACGACGGTTTCCTAGAGTCTGACATTTGTCGTGAAGGGCGAGAAATACCACGCATAAAATGCGGAATTTTTCGCGAAGGAGACTAAGAAAGTGAGAATGGAAATTCTCAAGGGTAGTTTGGTAACTCAACAGTTCAATAAAGAGATAAACGAGATGTATTTGAGAAGTGTAGATTTTAAGTGGAGCTTAAAGACGGAAATGAGTATTTGAGAAGTGTAGATTTTAAGTGGAGCTTAAAGACGGAAATGAGTAAATCTCGAGATGAGATAACTCTAAACCGAAAAGAACGAGCTATGAGATTGTAGAACTTCTTATAATAGAATAATGTTGGGAACGTTTTAATTACACACAATTTTCTAGAAAAGCTCTTGTGCCCTTATCAAATCGAGAGTTGGGTCGGTCTTCTAAAATCGGCCCGATTTGATGTCTTTTCATGTGCACTAGCACTTATCTTTAGTATGTGTCAAAACTTTGCATAGAATTAATGACTTTTAAGGGTGTGGAGGCTATGAAAGAGCCGAGTCCACAGGGGGAACGAAGTTCTGACACCTAGCTAGGGTGTAGACATCCCTCCAACGAGTAGGAGCGGATATAAACCATGATCCTTAAGTCGCGGGAAGAGAGGGCGTATTTCGAGCCGAGCCCGCACCCCTTATTAAACTATTTAAACTTCATAACAAATCTCGAAAAGAGATTTTAAACAAGAAAAGGCAACACAAACATGCCTAGCGATATTTCTATTAACAATAGTAATAATAATCATAATAACAATAGCAAGGAGGTCGTTATTTCTAGCATTCGATATTTCCTAGATTCTTTTATTTTATCAAACAAGTTTTTCCCAACCTTAAGAATATAATGGAAACGAATTATCGAAAAGCTTCAAGAAGAATATTCACTTGCCTTCAATTTCTTTCGGAAGTCTACGACACTCAGAAATCTAGAACGACTTAGTTTTAGTTCGTACGATTCAACCTAGTCATCCGAAAAATGACGAACAAAAACATATTAAACTCTTTATTTTATTCTTAAATAACCTTTTTCTCTTATTTTCCTCTTTTAAGAGAAGGGATGATAATCTAAATTATTTGGTTTAATAATTTAGATAGGAAGTATTTAATAACTTTATTGTTATTTTCAAGGTGATGTTCTTGAAACTTGAAAGACTTTTATAAAAATTTAAAATATTCACTTTAAGGAAACATGCAAGGATTTTTTAATCAAATGAAAAAAAATCCTTTTTAAAACACATGCAATGAATATTTAAATGGGCTAAAAATATAGTTTGCATAAATTTCATTATTTCTAAAGTCCATTTTTATATTATTCCAAAAGCTTATGTGAAATGATAATTTCCACAAGCAACAAAGTTTTATCACCATAAAAACATTTTCCAACTATAAGTATTTTTATACATTGCTACTTAAATGAAAATTATTCTCATGATCAAGATTGTTTCTAAATATCATGAATAATTTATTGTAAAATTATAGTAAAGTCTAGAATTGACAATGACATGCATGTAGATATTACTTCATAAAAACTCTTTTTACTCACACGTGCATAACTCATTATGTTATTTAAATAACTTGTGCTTATGAAAATTCCTTTTCTATCAAGAAGGTTATAAAAATTTTATTTCAACATTTTAATAATCTCTAAGTTACATGCAAGAATGGATTAATCTTTAAAACTTTATAAAATTTACATGCAACAACTTATTTAACTTACTAAAAGAGATAAAACCTTAATAAGTCTACTTTTAAATTAGAAAGGTCACAAATAAATTATCTAAATTTTTATTTAAGTCTAAAAGCCTTTAAATCTACATGCAATAATTATTTAATTTACTTAAGTAAATATTATTTTTATTAGTCTACTTTAATTAAAAAGGTCATATATAATTTATTCCAAAATTATATTAAGGCTAAGTTGACATGCAAGAGTGGATTAATTTAAGTAAAAGCCTTTTAAATCCACATGCAACACTTTTTTAATTTTATTTAAGTAAATTTTATTCTTGTGAGCCTTATTAATCCTAGAGATCAATTTTTATATATTCTAAAGTTATAATAAGGCTAAGTTGACATGCTTGGTTTTTTTTTCTTTTAATAACAACCTTATTCTATTTAATTCCTTATATCAAGCTACTTCTTTTATGTCAAAGGAAATGAATTTATCTATGCTAATATTCTTTCCAAAATTTAAATCTTGCATGCTTTAAGAATCATTTTCACGAGTCTTAAAAATATTAGAATATCTTTCATGATTTAATAAAATTATTTTTTCTAGATCGTACTCATGCATGCCCAAACCTTTGTAAAAACATTTTCTTTTGTTAAAAATCTGATTTAAAATCCTAGAATAAGAGTACGGGCCTACTGTGAAGTCCAAAATAATTAAAGTACCCAAAAAATATTTAAGCCCAAATTTCTTACATGTCTTCTTTCTTATTCACGTTATAGTGAAACCAGAGAACATGATGGAACGCATGGGACGAGTAGCAGGCAGGCGGCTAGCGGTTGGGTGGAATCGGCAGTGGTGGTGGCTGACTCGAACAGAGCAAGCGGTTAAAGGAAAGAAATATGGAACGAGGCAAGAAAGAAATGGCAGAAGGAGTACAAGATGGGGCCTGCTTTCTTCGTCTCTCACTCTCAGAAATAGAATTTGCGGGAGAGATTTAATTGGTTGGGCAAAGAAGTGTCAAAAAACACTCACCCATGTGTACATATATATAGGCAAAATACGGAGAGGAGGTAAATAAAAGATAAAAAAATAAATCAAAAAGAATTTGTGCAAGTACTGGGAAGTTACATATTGTGAACTAGCTTCCTAACAAGCTTTATAGCAAGACCAAGCTCTCTCCTCTCTCTAGAATAGACTAGAGAGAGGAAGGGCAAATCACGGCCGAGAAGGCAGTGCCGAGAAGGCCCGATGCCGATAAGACAATGTAATCGTCGAGAAGGCAATGAAACCGTCGAGAAGGCGATGTGAACCGCCGAGAAGGCAGTGATTGGTGACAAATTTCGGTCTACATATTTTCAATCCGAATCCCGATCGGCTATGATCTGATGCTTAAAATCCATGTGGGCTTGGTTTGTCCGGAATTTCTGAACGAGTTTCCTGAGAGGGTTAATTATAGACTGAGTTTCGACCGTGTTTTCCGTCCGACCGAGTTCCAATTTTCCGACCTGTTTTTACGGTGCCAACTTTTACAACTTGTTGGTTGATTGTGTGCGGTCTTTGGTGTGGCCAAACGTCATCATTATCCCCTTGTTGTGCTTGTGTGTGTTAGCCTACATGGCTCTATGCGTTTCAGAAATTTTCCACTTTGGTGGATAGTTTTCTGTTTGCTTTGGCTTTGGCCCGTTTAGTTGCCTTCTCTTGTGGGCCTCCTTTTGGGCTGGCTCATAAGTTTGGTTTCTTGTGTGTTTGAATGATGGTTGATGTTGTATAACTTCTAGTGGTTGTTCTAGGACGGGATGTGGCTTGTTAGTGATTGGCGAGGTCGTTTAGACGTTTGCGTGGCTGCTGAAGATCATTCATCCCGGTGGAGGTAACGTCATCAGTCCTTTTTTAACCTATTTGTCCATATGACCCGAATACTAAAGACGCTGCTCTTTAGCCTCTCACTATCCCCACTACCTTTTTTCGTTAGTTTTACTTTTTTGGTGTTGTTGTTTGTTTATGTTTGCTCTAGTTATTTTTCGACTTCCGTTTTAATCGGCCTCTCGGTTGTATCGGACCTGTCCGGTAAACCGAATTCTTTCCTACTAAAAAAAACTAGCTTCTTAACACACGCATAAATCACAGTAAGGATATTTTTACTGATGTCCGTAGAATACTCTTATACTGGTATTCAAACGGCACCTGCATTCGGACGGTAAAATTTTATACCCCGGATTAAATTACTCTTTTTATAAAACGGTCCTAAAAATTATGTAGACTAATAAAATCAAATCGGATGATTTTATTTTGTCACTTTTAATTTTGAAGGCTTATGTTTTAGGGTGTAGCCTTAACTGGTACATAAATTAAGTGTGTCTCAACCGATCAAGATACTTCTTTCATGGAAGTGATCCAAAAAATATTATGTTGGTTAATAAAATCAACTCAAATGATTTTATTCTATCACCTTGAATTTTCTAAGAATAATTTTCATTAATACGATCGTACGCGTAACGAGTTTATAAAGCGGATCTTCGGAATTTGTTTGGAAAATTCTAAAAATTGTCCGAGCGGTTTTATAATTCATGTGATCTAAGAAAATTATTTTATATGATTACTTTTGGTCAATTTTAAATTTTTAGACACGAGTTCCCAGTTTTACGGTCAAAATGGGTAACGATTTTGCTAAGCGGTTCTTAGAAAGTCGTCTATAAAAATTTCAAATTTATACTAAAAAATCACGAATATTACACTCTCTCTCACCCTCTCAACCATCTCCACTAAGCCAGTTTTTCCAGCTCCATTGCCTCTTTCTCCACTTTCCACACTCCCAAATCCCTCCTCTCCCTCCCTCGGCCGCGACTCTCTTTGTTCTCAACACCTCTGTGTGAGCTCATCCTCCTCCTCAACTTCCTTTGTTCGATCAAGGTTCGTGAGTATGATAAGGGTGACGCGGGGAAAGGTATGTGCGGCTATCGAGAAGGACAATGTCGTCGAAAATTTTATGGAGGATGTTTAGTCGAGGCTCGATGGCGGCGACAAAATCAGCCGGGTTTTGTGGGAGGATGTTGGGCTTGGTCACAACGAAGAAGAAAAAAAGGAGAAAGGAAGAAATAAAAAGAAAAAAAGAAATGGAAAATTAATAAAAATGTCATTTTAGTGAAGGTAAATCACTCGACTTGTTGAAGCATTGATTGATGTGCACGCACGATGCCATATTAGCGTGGAGGTGTTTAATAGAATTTTTTTTGTTAGTTGGAGTGTTCAATACTATATATATAAGCGGGAGTTTTTTTGTACACTCTTATAAAATGTTATATGTTATGAAAAGATTATGAACGAAATACCACTTGGGTCGTATGGCAAACTACTCAAAACAACTTAGAACAACTTTAGCTTATTAAAATAGAAAGGGAGAGAGCAATAACTTTTGAAGATGTATTTCTTGCTCTTTGTTTGTGCAAGTTTACAATGGAGGATGTCTCTATTTATAAGCCAAGAGTGAGATGAAAACTTACGTAATTCTTCATAATTCATGCATATAAATAAGGAGAAGAAGTCGAATAATTCAGCTTGTACAATTTACCTTCAATCATGCATTATACAATACTACATGTTCAATCATATATGTGATACAAGAAAGACAAATGTGTGAGGTTAACTTGTACATATATTCGTAACACTCCCCCTTGAATATTCACCTTATTTAATGTTCTAGAATATGAGTGTACATTCTCATGTTGAAAATCTTGTCAGGAAAAAACCAGTAAGATAAAACCCGGACAAAGAAAAAAAGAGTGCAACCTTTGATCCAATTATATGCTTTGATGATGCCTCATTAAAAAAATTTTCAAGCGAAATCCAATGGTATAAAAACTTGATCAAGGAAAAAAGAATGCACTGCGTATGATGATCCCCTAACTTCAACGTATGTCTCGAAGTTTGCACATTCAAATTCTCGATATTAATTCTCCAAATTTCTAGGAAATTAAAGACATTGTGAACAAGTCAGCAAAATTGTCATTCGACCGAATTTGTTGGATGTCCACTTCACCCACTTCTTCCAATTCATGAGTAGAGAAGATTTTTGGAGATATGGTTTTTTTGCGATCTCTTTTGATCCCTTTTTAATTTGAGTAACACATGATGGGTTTTCCTCATATAATATTATTGGGTCATTAATTAGTGATGGGCCTTATTCCACTTTATTTCTGGATGAAATGAATAATCGCTCGTAAGGACACACATTCTTTTCTTGCCTCATACAAAGAAATTAGTTCTGCTTCATTTGATGATGTGGCAATTACAGTTTGCTTTGTTGATCTTCAAGAGATGGAAGTGCCTCCATATTTGAATACATAACTATTTTGTGATTTGACTTTGTGTGGGTCAGACAAGTACTCCACATCTAACTAAGGCCACATCCTTTTGCTTACGATAAAACAAGCCAAGATCATGCATGCCTCAAAGATAGCAAAATATATGTTTGATCCAATTCCAATGACTCCTTGTGGGTGCGGTGTTTTACATGTACAACAAATTTACTGCAAAAGTAATATCTGACATTGTATTGTTAGTTAAGTACATTAAAGCACCATTTGCACTTTAATATGGTAGCTCAAAACCAAGAACCTCTTCATCCTCTTCTCAAGGATGAAATTACATTGAGGGATCAAATTTTCGTGGGAGAGTTCAAAGGGTATGCTTTGTCCATGTAAAATCTTTTAGGAATCTTCTTTGTTTAATTAGATCAATGGATAAAGATTCCATCCTTTAAGTACTCAATTGGTAAGCCAAGACAAAGTTGTGTTTGTCCGAGATCTTTCATGATACAAACCCGGTGTGAATTCGTATCGGAACCTTGTTGGTCAAGGGTTTGAGACGCACCCGATGTGGGATTGACTCGATAAACGTGGTTGGTTGCCACGGGGTTGAGACGCACCCGATGTGGGAGGGACTCGATAATCGTGGTTGGTAGCCACGGGAAGAAGAACGATAAATTTAGAGCAAATGGATAAATTAATTGGTTTCATTGATTGATTCCTCCATAAAACTAATACATTAGTATATATAATAAAATTTTAACCCTAATAGCTAACAAGCTGAGATACTAAAAAGATATTCTTACTAAAAAAATTAAAACTAACCTAAATAAAAGGAAACCACAATATTCTAATTAAGACTAATATAACTTAATTATGTAATATAATAAATAGCGTATCATTTCATCTTGAATTCTTTCATCAAATACTTCACAATATCTTGGAGTTCCTTAAAAGTTCAAACGATGTTTAAATCATCAATATAAACTGCTATAATAGCAAATCCCTTTTTAGATCGTTTGATGAATACACATGGACAAATGGTGTCGTTCTTGTATCCCTCTTTCAAAAGGTATTCACTAAGGCGGTTCTACTACATTTTCCCAGATTGTTTTAATTTGTATAATGACCTTCTCAATTTTGTGGAAAACATTGTCTCGAGGTCCACAACTATTGGCTTAAGTAACTTGGTCCTTCTAGGACACTCAAGTAGATCTCTGTATCAAGTGAACCATATAAATATGTTTTAACAAAATCCATGAGTCGCATTTGCAATTTTCAAAGACAACCGGGTCAATTTGGAATCTTAATGTATTTGCATCAACTATCAGAGAGTATGTTTCTTCATAATCAATTACATAATCAAAGAAAAATCTTGTGCTACAAGTCTAGCTTTATATCTCACAATTTTATGTTTCTCATTTCCTTTGCGTATGAAGACCCATTTATATCCGACTGGTTTCACACCATTTGGTTTGCACACTACCGGGCCAAAGACCTCTCATTTTTCAAGTAATTTTAGGTCTACTTGAATAGCCTCTTTCCATTTTGGCGAATTTTTCTTGGTCAACATTTATCGACTAATTTTGGCTCAAAATCATCATCTTCAATTACGGTATTACTAGCCACTGAGTAGGGAAATATATCATTGACGATTACATCCTTTAAATTCCATTGTGTGCACGTGAACACATAGTTTATGGAAATCACAAAATTGTCGATGTTATTATTTTTATCCAAAATATCACCTTTTAATGAGGTATTCTCATTTTCAATATGTTTAACTTTATCATCATTCTCATGATCCACTGTGCTTCCTCTTGCTATACCCTTTTGGTTCTTTGCCTTTCTCGGTTTCAATATGCTTAACTTTGCTGTTGTAGCCAAGATGGTCTTCGTTCACAGTTTTCTTACAATTATTGTTGCCTGAAACTGGGAATTGCATTAGATGGACGTGTATAAAGCATTTCTACATGGTGATTTGGATGAGGAGGTGTACTTGAAACTTTCTCCCCAATTTTCTGGATCTGAGGGCGGAAAATTTATCGTTTGAATCGGTCCCTTAATAATCTTCATTAAGGCGCCAAGAAAATGCTTTGCCAAGCTTGCTACTGCTCTTCGCAGGTTTGGTTTTGTTCAGTTCCGTCTAGATTATTCCATGTTTTCATACAATAATGCTGGTATTTGCGTTCATGTTCTTGTTTATGTTGATTATTTGATCATTGCTGGGAACGATTCTCTTGCAATTGCCTAGTTCAAAGGACAACTAAGTTCTTGTTTTCATATGAAGGACTTAGGATTACGCTAAGTACTTCCTTGGTATTGAGATTGCTCATCTTGCTGATGGTTTATTCTTGTCTCAATGCAAGTACACACTTGACATTCTGACTGAGGAGGTATTGTTGGGCAGAAAACCTTGTGAGTTTCCTATGGAGCAGAAAACCTTGTGAGGTATTGTTGGGCAAAAAACCTTGTGAGTTTCCTATTGTTGGGCAGAACGTCTTTTCAGGCTCCAAAGCGATATCGATGTTTGATTCTCCATTTGATTTATCTGACCATCACTCGTCCTTAGATTTGTTATTCGGTTCACATTCTTACACAATTCTTGCAAGCAATGACGATTGATCATTGGGACGTTGTTGTTTACGTGCTTTGATATTTCAAGAGTCATCTCGGACAAGGGATTTTCTTATCCGATCAAAGTACTATGGAGCTTACATCTTTATGTGATTCTGATTATGCGACGTGTCTCTAAGACGTCATTCGATTGCAAGCTATTTTGTTTGTAATATCCGTAATTTTTAGGTAGCCTTGAACACAAATAAAATTTTCCCTAAACTAAATAAACTACGCGGATTTGATCAAATCTATCATAACCGAATTGGTTATATCCAAATCTGGGATTTCTTATCTTAAATTATTTAAGGCCTATATTAATAAACCACCTCCTATATTATTAAACCCACATTCAACTAAACTCGGGAGAGGCAATTCGTTAACTCGGGAGAAGCAAGTCGTGAGATCCTCCGTTCAACTTTGATTCGGACGTCGTTCGAGGGCCGTTCGCGACAGCATCGCCGGTAAGTCCTCCTTCTTCGTTCATTGCGTGTTCTCGGGTCGGGAACGAGGTTAGGGTTGGGGTCGGAGTACGCCATGGCCGGAATTAGGGATGAGAGGGAGGAGCGCCTTGATTGCCGGCGGAATTGCCCATCGCAGGGTCGCCGTCGGAGGGATTGGGGAGTGATGGAGTTCGGCTCGCTGGGTTGAAGACGAGGCCCGAGAGAAGTTGCCACCGGAGGCGTCGGGCGGGGAAGGCGAAGAACCAGAGGGCGAGCAAGCCGGAGTCGAGCGGGGAAGACGGGGGCCAGGAAGGAGGTTGCCGCCGGTGGAGTAGGGGGTGAGGGCTGCCGAAAGGACGGAACAAACAGAGCCGTCTCGGCTCTCTGTGAAGAAGAAGAAGAGGTTGAAGAAGGGTGTGGGGTCCACGCGGGTCAACTCTCCCTTGCCCGGTCAAACATAAGTGAGGAGGGAGATGGGCCGGGAGTTTGGGCCCAAAATTGTGACTGATTTTTCCTTGATTTGGGCTAGCCCGAATTAAGGGAGAAGGGTTTCAGATGGGCTAATTCTTTGGGTTGAAGAGTTGGTCCGGTTAATTTGAATAATGGGCAAGAGAGTACATTCTTGGGCTGGGTTCATTTAATTATTTATTTGGTAGGCTAAGTTGCTAGATAAAGTGGGGTATAAATTATAAGGGGTTAACTAGCATACTCTAATATTTAATAATTAGAATTTCTTAATAAAAGTTAGCATATCGGTTTGTGTTTAAGTTAATCTTTCCCTTAATAATTCTTTAGGGAATCATTCCGTTTGAGATTGTTGTTTTGCCTTTCCGAGGATTCTCCATTCGAGGTAAGTCGTTTTTCGACTTGCTCGGTTCTTTTCTCCCTTGTTAGACTGCGTACCGATATTGTAGGACGAGTTTTGGGAACTAGTCCCGAATACCTTTTAAATTGTTTTGAACTCCTTGTGTGTTGTGTGCGTTAATGATTTTAAATATATTTTATCGGAAATTATTTTGGAACGTTTTCTCTGTGTTGGTACCGTTTCCGACACGGCCCATTGTAGCTGGTGTTGAGGAAGAGTTGGCTACTTTGACCCGTGTGACTGGGAAAAATCGTACCCCTTCAAAACGAAAATTATTATCTGTGTGTTTTTGGCAAGCGCTCCAGTGGAGGCTTAGCCCGGAGTTAGAAGGGAGATTGGGAAGTGGAGTGGGAGGGCCTGCCTCTGCACTCGGCGCGGTGATGAGCGCCTTGGAAGACGGATTGTGGACAAAGGAAGAATTGCATTGTTGTGTGACTGTGATTGCAAATGCGTATGTGACTGTCGTGACTGACATAACTAATTTAGGTATTGGCCTCTAGAGATATGATTGCGATTGTGGATTTGTATGCTGACTTTAGATAACTGATTTCAAAACGTTCTACAGTTTCCATATTCTTTCTAGCTTGGTAGATTAGACGCTGACCCTTCGGGGAACATTTTTCAGTTCCAGGTATGAATCAGGGAGCCGTGCAGGAACCGAGGCAAGATGGCGGGCCGGAGCGGTAAAGAGCGCGTGTCATAGTGGGATTGGTTTTTATTAGTTATTTATAACAGTTAGGATGTTGATTTTGATATTTGTTAGACGGAGTTGGTATTTTGTTTCAGTTATTGTCTTTTGGATCAGATAGTTCAGTTTCAGTAGGCGTTATGACGTATTTGATTATTTATGATTTTCGGGGATTCATGCATTATTACGTTTTCTAAGTTTTATTAAATAAAGGTTGGATATTTTATTATGTTTTTCTCGTCGTGCCCGAGTTGTAAGGTCCTACAGTGTAGTTGTCAACCTAATAAATAGTACCTTGTAAGGTCTATTCCCTAGTAGCGCCTCGACGGAAGTCGGGGTGTCACATTGTTCACCTTGGATCCTTTCCGATTTCTTGGAAGACTAAGAAGCGACCCACGATTTCCAAGTCTTTGCCGAAGCTGAATATCAGGTCATGGCGAGTGCATGTTGTGAGCTTGTTTAGTTAAAAAAGCTACTCAAGTCTCTTGGCATCTCTCATGCTTCTGCTATGCGCTTGTTTTGTGATAGTCAGACTGCTCTTCACAATGTCGCTAATCTTGTTTTCCATGATCAGTCTAAGCACATAGAGGAAGATTGTCCTTTCATTCATGATCTTCTCGCTGGCAAGGTTCGTACCGCTTACATCCGGACTTACTCTCAGCCAACTGATATCCTTACTAAGGCCCTTGGTTCTCATCAGTTTCATCTTTTATTGGGAAATTTGGGCTAGGGATCCACATGCTCCAATTCGAGGGGAAGTATTAGTGTATGTATTGTAATTTATATGTATTTTATGTTATATTCCCTTGGCTTGCAAGGAAAGATATAATGTTTTACATTAATGAGAAAAACAATATTTTGCGCCACAAAGTTCTTTACAAACATTTAATCCAACGAGAACAGAGACGCAGCTGAAGATTTCAATCCTTTCCCCATTCAAATGAAACCAGTCTCATCAAACTAGAAGAGAGCCTTCCATCACGGTGATAGCTTTCCCTTGAAGGCGTACCCTGTTGTTGTGCTCATCCAAGTGCAGCTTCAAAATTCCGCTCCTAGGAGAAGCCTGCTCCACGTAACTCATCAGTTATTTTTTTTTTTTTTTTTTACATTACTTGATCGATGAAATATCAAGAAGAGAAACCAAGAGAAATACCGCATAAGCAAGAAAATCGTGCTTGCCCAGCTTTTTGGACCAATAAACTGCCAAGGCACAATGTGCACTCCCACAAACAGGATCCTATAGTACAGAACAGTCAGTCAGCTGTACTCGACATTTTTCAGTTGCAAGATTTTACAACAATAATATAGAGATACGTAGTTGATCTTAAATTAACGCTAGTTGGTTGGTATTGAAGATATAATACATTCCCAAGAAGAAAACATTGTTACCTCATTTACACCATATTTGGGGCAAAAGAACCGACTGATAAAGTCAAATTCGGATTCAAGTGGAGCAAGGCTGCTGACTACCATTCCTCTACCAGGGAGTGTACGAATTTTCTCCATTTGTGGTTGCAAATTAGCAACAGCATCGGGGGAATCTAACACAACCTACGAAATTGCAATCAATGACATAAGGATTACCTGCTGAAATTGTTAATTATAGTGAGAGTTTGTAGATTGTAAGCTTCAGATTTACAAAAAGATCTTCATTTGCAGTCCTTTTTATGTCCACCACGGAGGCATCACCTAGCGCTTCAGAAACCAACAAAATCTCAGTCGAGTTATATTCAGTTACAGGGACAATAGGGAGATCTAGTTCAATAAAGAACTGATGCTCCACTTCATCATTCTGACTATTCCTGGTAACTGCATTTTCTGATGCTGGCAGTTTCTTAGCTATAAGGATTCCAGAGAGTGTGGAAAACTCGATTATGTTTCCATTCACCATGCCGGATGTGAAACAGACGTGTGAAGCTGCTAAGGTCGCATGACCACAAAGTTTGACCTGTAAATCCAGGCAAGTTTCAGAAACAATTAATTGATGTTGCACAACTCCATTCTGTTAAACATCAAGCTTATTGTGTGAATAGTTGATAACGGGCATTTTTTGTCAAGTTGTTATCAGTCCATGCATCCTCATAATTTTTAGAAACAAATATCTAAAGCAATATTAGTAGAAAATCAGGACCCCAAATGGATAAGTAGATCCAGTACTTACCTTATATTTTTCTTTTTAAAAAAGATGATATTGCTCTGTAAGTACTAGTATATATCGATATGTCAATTCCCATCGCCAAATCTTTAACCGGCCCTTTCCGGCTTTCCCCCTCTCTTTATACACACACACACACACACACACTTTATTCTAACTGCCTCTTATATATTTGCCAAAACAAATCGCAGTTAAGGATCGAATGGTGGCAATGGCGTCGTTTCAGGCATTCCCAGAATGGCTGGAGGTGCAGCAGGAGCACCTCCTGGATGAGCTCCTGATGGAAAAGGAGGAGTGCAAGTGCGGGTGGAGGAGGAGAAGGACAGGCGCAAACTCATCGTACGCGCTCTCACCCAGTATGAGAAATTCTACGAGGAAAAGTCACGCGCTGCCCGCCCACCACAACTTCTTCCTCATGTTCTACCTTCCGTGTGTTTGTAGCTGACAGCTTACCTGACACGTGGGTTTGTCGTTGAATTTTCTGGCATGTTCACAGCAATTACTCACCATGATCTGGTAAGGGAAGTAATTAACCAATTTGACATCCTAAAGAGACAAGTGGTTTTTGGGAAGGACTTGAATGAAAAAAACCCGTGGCCATTAACCCTCTTCTATACACTATACTGTAGAAATGTCTAACATAGAAACATCCCTCAGAGAGTCCGATCAGTTGCCTGCTATATAGAGTCTGCTTGGCTACAATAGAGAGGGTACTGGGTAACTTGGTATTATAATCACATCATTGCGTAAGCTATCTTAAAACGACGAGTATTGATGTACAATGTAAAGGCCGTGAAAGTGTTTAGCAACTTACTAAGCAAAAAACTCAATAAAAGTCGGTGCTTCTTCAAATTCCCATCCAATGTAAAGGGATCTTAGCACTTAAACAAATATTAGATGCTCAATCCAGGAACCACATTTTGATGAAGACCTCAAATTATTCAAGGTGCTAAGATGGAGTCGATTTCTAATACATATTATTCCCAATGAAATGGTCATTATTAGACAATGAACTCAAACTAATGAACTGGAGCTGAATTCATTTGTTATCATATACTAATGCATTGTTATTCAGTGACCACACATGAAAAACTTATTATAGAAAGCAATTTATCATTACACATATAGCAATAGTATCTCAGTAGAGGATGCAGCAAGCAATTATACTAACTAGTAACTACACGTGTTCTTGGTGCAGCAAGCAATTTAGTTCAAATCAAAGAACCCACTCAGGTTCATTTAAGCTAAGTACATATCAATCCGGACTTGCCTACTAATTTGTCCATTCCTTGTCCCACAATCCCACCCCCATTTCCAACCTCAAACACGTCAACGAAGCACCTTCAGTTGAAATCCAATACAAATCGCAGAGTAAAAGCTGAGGTATTGACATTCAAATCCAAACACAGACGAATAACCCGTCAAAACAACACCACTAACAAATCAATTGCAGAAAAAATCACAGCGATGAAAAGTGTAGGAGGAATTATTGATATACTTCAGCAACAGGGGTGAACCAGCGGAGCTTAAACCTAGGAATGGAGGATGAATCCAGACTCTTATCAGATTCAGAAATCCGAATCATAAAACAAGTTTGTGAGATATTGAATTCGCGAGCAACCGATTGAAGCCAGATCTCATCTCTCTCTTCCTCCAACAAGCACACCACCGCCGGGTTTCCTGTGATCGCCGTGTCTGTGAACGCGTCGACCTGTTACACTCGTCCGATTCGATCAGGCTTCAGCAAACTCAATCGACCATAGTAGGAAAAGTGAACAGAGAGAGACTTACAATAGCATATTTGACAGGGCGTTTACACTTCGCCATTCTGGTCGATTGGATTTGGAGCTGGGCTACTACAGTCCTGAGGGCTCGTTTGGTATTGATATCTAAGATATGAGATATCGGTATCAGTATGAATATCAAGATATCGGTATGAGTGATATCTAGATATCGGATATGGGTATGGATATGAGTGATATCTTTGATATACCAATTTCCTAGGGTATATGAAAATAACACTCTAATATCACTCTGATATCAGAAAGATATCAGCTGATATCGATATACTCCTATACCAAACAGCAGATATCAGTTTGATATCGATATCAACATATACCAAACACCAGATATGGGTATCAGTCATATCCATACCCATATCTGATATCCTGATATGGATACCAAACGGGCCCTCAGGAAGTGAAGTCAAACATTTCACATGTTTCCCACGAAAAAAATAATTTAAAAAACCCACTCTACTGTATGTTTTTATAAGGTATTAACGACGTGCTTAATCAAACGGTTTTTCTATAATTTTTTTAAAAAAATGATTTAAAATCAAATTCTTTAAACCTAAAAATTATCTATTTCAACTTAATAGTTTGCTTATTTTAAATAATTTAGTATTTATTTTGTAATATATATATATATAATTTTTTTTCAAAATACTATAAAATTTACTATAACCAACTGTAAATTGCCATGTGTAACATCTATATTTAATTCATTCTCCAAATGTATTTGGAGAATTGCCTAAATTTAGATTTAGGGAAAACTCTTCACTTTTTCCCCTTAATTCTTATTTTGAAAAATGTGTTAGAGAATCTGTTGGACCAAAAAAGGTCTAATATTCTCCAAAAACACAAATATTAATGTATATAGAGAATCTTTTGAGATTGCTTTAAGACATGATCTAAATATAAATACAGCGTAAAGTAAGTTGTATTTCATACACACAGAAATTAAAACACATTTTCCTTTTACAGTTTTTTCCGCTTTCTCTATTCTTACTTTCTGATTTTTTTTTGAGTTTTTTAAGAAGATTTTTGATTCTCTAGAAGATAACATGGTATCAAAGCAGATAAATTAAGACCCAAAGTAACATTGATTATCAATTGTATTGTTTGAATCGAATTTCATCTTTCCGCTCTTTTGATGTTTCGATTGAGTTGAAGAGATGACAGGAACAAAAAATCTAGACAACAATGATCCATATTTCCTCGCTTAGAGTGACAATCCAAGATTAAGTCATATGACACAAATCTTTGATGGATCGAGCTTCGGAGAATGGAGAAGCTCAATGAAAATCACTCTTTATGCGAAGAATAAAACATGCTTCGTCGACGTAACCCTAGCAAAGTCGGCATCAACGAATGTAAAGTATAATCGGTGGATTAGAAGCAATGATATGGTAAAATCCAGGATTCTCCACGGTTTGAGTCTAGAGATTTGTCGAAGCATCTTGTACATCAATACTACTCAACGGATTTGGGAAGCATTGGAAGCTCATTTCATCCAGCTGAGTGGAGCACAATTATACACTGTTCACAAGGAGCTTTATGCTCTAATGCAATGTGTGGATTTTGTTTTTATATAGCTAGAAAAATTGGGGACATTGTGGAATTAACTTGACACTGAAACATGAAGAAGATTATCGATTGATTGACTTTTTAATGGGGTTAAACGAGAGATTTACTACCATCAGAGGAACTATATTGATGATGATGCCTTTACCAAGCATCAATCAAGTATATTTTCTTCTTCTTCAAGAAGAGAAACATCGAGAAATTCATCATTCATCACAATTATTTCAGGAATTTGCATCTATGAATGTGAATGTTAGATCTATTGAAAATAAATCTTTGTGTTACACTAATTGCAAGAAGACAAATCATAATGTAGATCAATGTTATATTCTCATAGGATTTCTTCCAAATTACAAAGTCATGTAAAAAAGAAAGGTTAGAATGATAATTTTACATGAACAGTTCAATCCTCAACGCTAATGATGAGTTAACAATAGAAAAAGTGATGGGGTTACTCAACCTTTTGGATTCAAGTTCTTCAAAGGGGAAAGAAGTTTTGCAAGATGACTTCACTGGCTTTTTATGTACAACATTAAAAACTAAGCTCCTTGACAAAAACACTTAGGTAATTGATAGCGGAGCAAGCTGTCATATATGTTGTGATGAACTTATGTTTGAGACTCGACAATAATTATCCAAGCCTTTTGTGATTTATTTTCCAAATCAAGATACAATTGTTGTTAATGTACTAGGGATTGTGAAAGTTTTGCATGATTTGACATTGAAATAGTATTGTTAGTACTTACAAGTGTAATATTATCTCGATTGGCATGTTGGTGAAAGACTTGAATTGTAGCATGATTGTTTTGGGAAAATCTAACGTGCAAACACTAGATTTTCTAAAATGTGGGAATCTGTAGCTTCGTGCTAATCGTAACTTATCAACACGTTATATCGGAATAGAGTATGCGACAAAAAAATTAGATAAATTGAATTATATAAGAAACAATATGAATTTCACTAGTAATGGATCAAGTTTCTAAAGTACAAAGAAGAAGAACAAATTTGCGGTCACCGAATAAGGAATCTTTTCAACACGAGAAAACAAATTCGAGATTGCATAAGCTTTGTGTTCTCCAAGCTTAGAAAAAACTAGCATCTCCCCTATCCGACCTCGTTCCCTTTTATAGCTCCTCTCTTGGTGACGTTAGAAGCTTGACCCATCAATCTCGCCATGGAGTCACCGCTTCTCCAGTGGCTAATGAAGCATTTAAGTTCTTCCACCTTCTTCGCCGTCTTCTGGAAACATTACATTTTGATAGACTTTCTCCCTCTTGTTGCGGCCCAACATCAAAATTAGCCCAAAATATTTAGGGCCCAATAATACCCCCAAACTCGCTCAAAATCCCCTCCATATTTTTTATGCGGATTTTAAATATTGTTAGGAATCGTCGCACGTAGCCATCAAATTGATAGCCCCTTCTTCTATTTATGATGATTTATAGGCATCCCTATGCATCCAGCCCTTTGAACTTCTCCAATCAGGTTCCGCCACCTTATTCCTTCTTTCTTCTTCTCCTTTTTCCATTATTTCATTTCTTTTCCTCGTTTCCACATATTTTTGTTTCGTGATTATAGAAGATTCAAGTTCATCTCTCACCCCTAAGTTTTGTTGCTCCGAAGCCATCAAATCCCAACCTTCATAGAGACCCGTATTTTCTCATGCACCCATTGTCATGCTAGTAATTCCAAAGACATGTCCTCCTTCGTCTCTTTTGTCGGGTTCCCCTGTTCAACCATCATCTACGTCCCAAAAGGAGTGAATGGCATGATTCTTTCTTTGATGATTGGGTTTGTTTCTAGGAATGTGTGTTTCATGTCGACCATTGTTTCCCTTTTTGGCCACTAACCATAAAATTTCTCAAAATTTTCTAGATTCCCCCAATCAAACTTCTTCCTCAAGCTTGGAGAGTCCTTAACACTCTCGATTCCTTTGTACGGTGCATGGTATTTCGATGTGTGCTAAGGATACATGTCAATTGTACTATATCTCGAAAAGTGGTGAAGGGTGTTTTACTTTAAAATCTCTCCAAGAGTTTGAATTGACTTCTAAAGTTACTAAAAATAACCACAACTGGGCCGAAAAATTTTACTTTGTAAAGAAATCCTCTCTAGGTTGCTACAATGATTTCGTCAGGTCTCGTTGGAATTCGACAAGTAACGTGTTATTATTTTCTATTAACTCGTTTGCGCACGACAATTACTATGTTGATCATATTCTTTCTGCTCAAATCATCGATCAGATCTGCGCTCCACCCCAATTGAAAGGTCTTTTCCAAAACTCTTGAGATTTTGCATTGACACCTCTAAACTCTAGCCTTCGAAATGTCGGTAAGTCATAACATTCTCCTTCTTTGCAATTTCTCCTTCTTCATTATTATACATTCGTATATATGTATATATATATATGTGTGTGTGTGTGCGTGTGTGTGTGTGTGTGTGTATGTGTGTTTACATGTCATTCCGTTATCTACAGGTGCCATGACTACTAGATTTAGAACTTCCATGTCCTCCCTTGAATGAGTTGAGGAGAGGAAAAAGAGAAAGTAGAAACCACTACCTCTGTTGTTGATGCTTCTGCTTCTCTAGCCTAGTCACGTCCACCAAAGACGTCGTCTAGTTAAACTCGCAATGCACCCTCTTCTGGATATGTTTACTCTTCCAACTTGTCTGATCTTCCAGGAATAATGATGTTCCTTAGTCTTCCAACTTTGAAGTGTGATGCGATTTTTCCTCAAAAATAGGTTGAATCATGCCCTTGAACTTGGATCGTGTCTCGTACAAGCTCTTTCAACTCCGATCTGGCCCGAACTAGGCGGAAGTGAGTTGAACACCATAGAAAACCGGTTTGGATTGCTAGGAGACCCTTGATCGTCTAGATCTAGGATCGGTAATTGGTGGTTCAAGGAGATCCAAACTGAGAGGGTCTAGATCAACACATTAGAATGTATAAAGGATCTAAGTTGGTTCGATTCTAGGGCCGGTAAGGGGGAGGCGACCAAGAGAGGGAGTTGTAGGATTTATAGAAACAGTTGACATCTAGGCCTAAGGAGGCATTCTCAATCTCAAAGGTTGATTCAATTCAAAGTAGGCGTGGCCTTTACAAGGTGTTCTAGTGCCCCTTTTATAGAGGAGGTGGCTTGAAACCCTAGAAACGAACAAGGGGTGGAATTGGTCCAAGTTTTCAAACGAGGCCCAACACCTAAATAGTTCTAAAACCAAACATTAGAAACTACTAAAAATACAAAGGCATAGTCTCGTATGTTCTAAAAATAGTGGTAAAGCAACTTAAGATAAGCACGCCACTAGAGTGACACAGAGAAGTGTGTGCGCACCGGGAGAATGTACGGTGGAAGCTGGGGCATGCCGTTGTCGTGGGATGGGACGCGCGAACCTGATATGGTGCCGAGCGAGGGTGCCGACGCAGGCATGCCAGACTCGGTGTCAGGGTGCGGTGCGATGGCTCAGATCATGATAAGGCCTAAGATTTGGGACTCGGCGTTGGCGGTGTCGTGGCTCGCTAAGACTCGGCATACGAGGGACGTCGTGGCGCAACCAATAGTCGTAGCACAAGCTTGTGTCAATGGTCTTTGGGAGCGCACGAACATCGACTCCTCTTCCTCGACAATGGTCATGGTCGGGATCGTATCACCATCCGCCCCTGAGTGGGAAGCGTCCCCGCTTCCTGATCATCAATCTCGGGCTTGATGTTGGGAGACGGTTCTGACACATTGAAAGTGCCATGGACGCCAACATAAGACTCCAAAAGATCGATCATGTAGGTGTTGTGGTCGACACGCCTAAGGACTCGAAATGGCCCGTCACCAAGTTGATGTACCTTGGTCTTCTGGGCAGCAAGAAAGTGCTTCTTGCGCAAATGTAACCATAATTGATCTCTGGGCTTAAACACCATGTTGTGATGCCCGCAGTTATGCTAGACGGCGTATTGGGTGGTACATCTCTCGAGTTGGTCTCTGGTACGGGCATGCAGGAGTTGGACTTGCTTGGATCGATGCACAACATCAAGGTGCTCTCCATCCTTCAATGGCCATGGAGCCATGTCCAAGGGCATAATAATATTACACCAATAGACTGCCTGAAAAGGCATCAACTAATGCGCCGAGCGTCGGGACCTATTATAAGAAAACTCAATTGTAGAATGTAAGTCTTCCCACCGACATGGGTTGACCTTGAGCATCACTCATAAAAGCAAGCCCAAGGTTGGGGTGGTGACCTTAGTTTGGCCATCCATCTCGGGGTGATAAGAAGTAGAGAATAAGAGTTGTGTACCTAATTTCCCCCATAAAGTCCTCCAAAAGTGGCCAACAAATTTGGTATCGCGATCACTAACAATAGTTTTCGGAATACCATGTAACTTTATCCTTGTTATCAAATAACAAACAAGCCACCTCAGTAGCATTATTTGTACTCTTACAAAGCGATAAAGTAGACTATTTTGGAGAAACAGTCCACAACTACAAAAATATAGTATTTACCTTGCCTAGACATAGACAACCCCATTATAAATTCCATAGAAGGATCTTCCCAAGGGTCCGCGAGAATAGGAAGAGATGTGTAATGGCCATAAGGAGAAGATCTCGACTTGGCCTTTTGGCATGACACACAACTCTTGTAATACTTTATCACATGTTTGACCATGTGAGGCCAAAAGAAATGTTCATACATAGTGTTGCAAGCATTTTGTGAACATCAAATTGTCCTCGACGTACCATCGTGATCTTCTTTGATTAACAAGTGCCTTATAGACGAGGACGGAACGCAAAGCTTCCTGGCCTTGTATACGTGCCCGTCATCAATAAAGTAGGAATCGTAATCACGCCTAGCTAAGCACACTTCATAATGGATTTAAAAAATAAACCAGGAGAGTACAAGTCTTGAATAAGTGGGAAGCCAAGAAATTTTTATTGAAGAGAAGTAAGAAGAACGTACTTGCGAGAAAGGACGTTGACAACCACATTGTCCTTACATTTCTTATCAACCACGACGTTAGGGATGCTCAACGGGTCGGGTCAGGTCGACACACGACCTGCAAAAAAAGCACTTTTGACTCGCGACCCGACCCACGGGTCGCGGGTCTAACGGGTCGGGTCGCGGGTCGACCTATTTGACCCGTTACATATTGATATATTAGACTTGAACCAAAAAAAAAAGAAAAATAAAGGCTAGCACTAGATCCTTGCACTTATGATCTGTTCTGTATATTGGCGTTCAGAAGTCAGAATTCATAGAAGCAACATGACATTAAGTTACAAAATTGATGAAATTACTCATATAAGCAGCACACGTACATACCCACCAACTATAATCCAGATGAACTGATGAAAAGTACCCAACTAAGTTACAAAATTGGAGCAAGCAGTGCAGAGGTCGGAATCGGGAAAGCCGGGAAGGAGCGGAGGAAGAGGAGGAGCGCCGCCCTATGCCGGAAGGAGAGGCCGAGCGAGCAAGGATGCTTGAGCGAGCAGAAAGATCTAGAGGGTTGAGAGCACGGAGATCTAGAGGGTCGAGTGTCGGGTAGACGGGAGAGGGCTGAACGGCGGAATGGGTAGATCTAGGGTTTTACGGGTGAGGTACTCAAGGAGTTAGGGGCAACATCGGTCGTGGTCGTAAGACAGACATATAGTAAACAGAAATGGAGGAGTTTGACTAGGAGGTAGATCTAGGAGAAATATTTGTTTTAAAAAGGTTTGGGTCGTGCGGGTCGACTCGCAACCCGTCATCAATAAAGTAGGAATCATACTCACGCCTAGCTAAGCACACTTCATAATGGATTTAAAAAATAAACCAGGAGAGTACAAGTCTTGAATAAGTGGGAAGCCAAGAAATTTTTATTGAAGAGAAGTAAGAAGAACGTACTTGCGAGAAAGGACGTTGACAACCACATTGTCCTTACATTTCTTATCAACCACGACGTTAGGAATGCTCAACGGGTCGGGTCGGGTCGACACGTGACCTGCAAAAAAAGCACTTTTGACCCGCGACCCGACCCACGGGTCGCGGGTCTAACGGGTTGGGTCGCGGGTCGACCTGTTTGACCCGTTACATATTGATATATTAGACTTGGACCAAAAAAAAGAAAAATAAAGGCTAGCACTAGATCCTTGCACTTATGATCTGTTTTGTATATTGGCGTTCAGAAGTCAAATTTCATAGAAGCAACATGACATTAAGTTACAAAATTGATGAAATTACTCATATAAGCAGCACGCGTACATACCCACCAACTATAATCCAGATGAACTGATGAAAATTACCCAACTAAGTTACAAAATTGGAGCAAGAAGTGCAGAGGTCGGAATCGGGAAAGCCGGGAAGGAGCGGAGGAAGAGGAGGAGTGCCGCCCTATGCCGACGAGAGAGGCCGAGCGAGCAAGGATGCTTGGAGCGAGCAGAAAGATCTAGAGGGCTGAGAGCACGGAGATCTAGAGGGTCGAGGGTCGGGTAGGCGGGAGAGGGCTGAACGGCGGCGGAATGGGTAGATCTAGGGTTTTACGGGTGAGGTACTCAAGGAGTTAGGGGCAACATCGATCGTGGTCATAAGACAGACATACAGTAAACATAAATGGAGGAGTTTGACTAGGAGGTAGATCTAGGGGAAATATTTGTTTTAAAAAGGTTTGGGTCGTGCTGGTTGACTCGCAACCCATCGGGTTTTGCCCGACCCGACCCGCAACCCGAATCTTTGGAAAAATCGACCAGCGACCCGACCCGCACGGGTCGCGGGTCGACCCACAACCCGTAATTTACAGGTCGGGTCAGTGCGGGTCGCAGGCGACCCGACCCGTTGAACATCCTTACACGACGTACGACGTACTCTAGGAACTCGACCAACCTAGCATGTCGACTGTTGAGATGAGCTTGGTTCTTTAAGTAGATCAAGGCCACGTGATCATTATGAATGATGAACTCGCGAGGCCACAAGTAATGATGTCAAGTCTTCAATAAGCGAATAAGGGAGTAGAGCTCCTTTTCTTATGTCAGGTAGTTCAAGTGGTCTCCCGTCAACTTTTCAATAAAGAAGTCTATCGGCCTCCTATCCTAATGAACTATTCTGCCAATCCTAATGTTGAAGGCGTCAAGCTCCACTTCGAATGGCTTGGAGAGGTCAGGAAGCTGTCGAGGCGGAGCGTGTTGATGGCATCTTTTAAGGTTTGGAAAGCCTTCTTGTTTTGCTTCTTCCACTCAACAATAATCGCCTTCTTATTCAGGGCATGCAAGGGATTGGAAATCGAGCTGAAATCTCGAACATACCAGCGGTAGAAGGTTAGCTTTCTCTAGCCTCATTTGATTAAGGTAATCATCTACGATATATTTTTGGGTCATCACATATACCAACTGATCCAAAGTGGTGATGTCTTATTTTTCCATTCTCCATCGTCTAAAAATAGTGCCGCCAAATCCGGACTGCGCCACGGAAATGGAGGGTGGCCACATGGATATACTCGTGGGGTGGAAAATGACAATAGCACAAAGTGTATGCGATGGTCTAGATGCATTCTAAAAATATGGTTGGGTCAAAATGTCCCTCAAAGATCTCAATCATAACTTTAACCAAGTACCGGTGTGGTCAAGTTGATTCTTGAGCACCACGATCGATATGCACTGGCTCATGCCTAGGGCAGTGGCTTTTCTCATTTCGTCGGTGTCGGAGCAAGCACGGGTTACACTGTTCGACACCTTGGTAAGCGTCACATCGATGGTGGTGAGCACGAGCAAATTCAACACCTATAGGATGAACTGGAAAAATCCAATCCAATCGGAGGTCTACCAACTTGGGAGGATCACCCAAAGGTGGAAAGTTATTTGGGTTGATCATGCCCAAGTCATTGAATTCTTCATCATCAAATTCATCAAATTCATCACGAACAATCGGGGTGATGTGAACCGTCCTCGAGAAGAGGTTGAGCCGCACCTTAGTACTCGAATCGTGTTTTACACTGCGTGTCTTCAATCTGATCTTGTTGAATTCCCGGAAGCAGATTGATTTAAGCACCACAAAATATCGATGCTTTAAGGGTTGCTAGAAGACTCTTAATCGAGTGGATCTTGAGTCCACAAATCAAGTGCAAAAGGACTAGAATCCGGTATGTTCAAGTAGACACAAGGGCTGGCTCTTGGAAGATCAAGACAGTGGTGGGTAGCCTAGAAGGCTGAGAAGAATTAGAGTGATTGGAAGAGGGTTCTAGAGAGGGTTGATGCCAACTCCCAACGGAAGAGCAATCTCGATTCTTAATAGCTTTTTTGATTCAATTATGACGTATACTAAAAATAGTAGTTCGAATGGCCTTATAAAGTAGAGGCCAAAAATCTTAGACCTAGAAAGAAAGAAAGCCAAGGATTACGCCACGTGTGCAAATGAGGCCCATATCCGAAATAGTCTAAAACCCCTAAATAGAACTTACTAAATATAGAAAGTTTTGTAACACCCCTATTTTTGCAACAATGGGTATTACCGCCAGTGACCTCAAATTTTTCCATCCAAAGTCACCCAAAGCTTTAAATAGTTTAAGTAAATATAATTTAAGGGACAGTGAATTGAAAGCGGGAATTTTATTCATTAAAAGGAACATTTGTTCATTACAATGGTAGTTGTTTTACAATGAATATAGCAGCAGAATACAAAGCCAATATTATGAAAGGGTTGAAAAGACGTATTGAATTACAAGTATATTTCCCCAAGACAAATCATATGATGATGATTTGCTTGGCCAAAAATGGAAGTGTTGGTCATTATCTTCGAATGCTTTGCTCTATGAAAATCATCCCTTCCTTCACCGTCGTCTTGCCTTGACCTTCTATCTTTTCAAATCTTCTCAAACCTTCTAGACTTTGTCTTCAAAAACTTCGGTGTGAACTTCCTAGAGTCTAGAATTTTTCGCGAAGGGCCAAAAATACCAGGCAAAAAATGCGGAAAATAAATGGAATTAGTCTAAGGAGCCTAAGCAAGTGAGAATAGAAATTCTCAAGGGTAGTATGGTAATTTTATTATCTCATGAAGGATATTAAGGGAAGAAGTACTTGAAAATTTTAATTACTTTGTGGACCTTATAAGGACGAAATTTAGTTGATATCGAAAAGGGATAAACTTGGATTTAAAAAGAAGCAAACCACGAGATTGTAGTTCCTCTTAGAGTACAATTAATGTTGGGACTGTTTTAATTTATAACAATTTTTATAAAACCTCTCGTACCCTTATGGGACCGAGAGCCGGGTCGGTCTTCTAAAATCGGCCCGGTTTTGATGTCTTTTAATGTGCACTAGCACTTATGTTTTATTACGTGTCAAAACTTTGCGTAGCATTAATGACTTTTAAGGGTGTGGAGGCTATGGAAGAGCCGAGTCCACTGAAAGGAACGGAGTTATGGCATTTAGTTAGGACACATCATAGGATTTATTAAATTTTGTCCCCAATAAATTCATTTACTAAAATAAACATTTCATAAGAATATTATAATTTATTTATTTTAGAAAAAAAGATTTTTGAAAGAAAAAGAAATATTATGAATTTATTTTAATTAATAAATGAAAAAAAGAGAAAAAAAATTTAACATAAAAATGGCGTCTACAACAGTACCACTTTAAAAACAGTTTCGTCCCCGAAACTAGGAAAAGCTTAGGACAGTAAGAAGTTATAATACGAGGATGGCAACAAACACTCACTATTGTGAGGTGACAACAAAAATTCTAGTACCCCGTAAAAAATATTTCATTCTTTACTTAAGACGATAACAACTTGGAAAAACATCTCTGCATCTTTTGCTCAATATCCCAAATTTCTCTACTTGTACCTTCCTCACCATTCTTTGGCTAGAGTATCCGCCTAGGTTACTTCTTTATTAGCCTCTTCACTCAAGGTTACATGATCTTGTCGTATCTAAGCACTCAACAACCTTCCATTGGGTTAGTGCAAGGTCTTCATGACGTACTTAAATTCTAGAAGAATCTTATCTTTTTGAAGTTATTAGTGGAGCAAGCATCCTTTACTTTACCTAGGATTTGCAAAAGATATGATGAACGAAACGGACGTCGAATTACTATTGTGTCCTTTTGCTTAAGGAGTCATTACCTTAGTATTCCTTGGAGAGATTCACACGTGTGTACTTCTATGGTTTAGATGAATTGAATGAAAAGGATTGAAAATCCAATTGGTCTTGCTAGCAAAGTAGGCAGTTGGTCAAGCGGTCTCATCCTTTAGCTTGGTCATACCTACGAAAATTCTAGACTATCCTTCCTAGATACAAGGTCGAATTGCTTATCGAATAAGCATCGTATTTGAAACGAGCACTAGAGTGTCTCCCGAGAGCGAGTAAGAAAATGACTAATCCATTCCATACTTCAAGAATAGGGTCATTGCGGATAAACTCCTTTAAGATGGATATTCAATAAACTTTCGAGATGGAATCTATATTTGAATATGTGAGAGCCATGCATTCAAAGAAGAATTTCGATTTTTAAAATGAAGTTAATTATAGGAACGAGCGATGGTTATAGCACACGAGAGGGTAACCGAACATATTAACTATCGAGAAGTGGTTTGGGCGTCATTCTATATTATACTCTTACATTCTTATAAGAAAGTAATTTTTTTTAGACAAGGTTGAATCCGAAGGACTAAGTTATTTCATTTCACCAATGTGATCAGTATTGGGAAACTACGTCCAACATTATTCTTTAATATATGCCTTCACAGGAACAAGACCTAAAATTCTACCTCAACCATGTGATCAAGATGGGAGATGGAAATTCATCCTTATTCGTCACTATGAACCATATACTTAACATGTTTAGTTATTTAAACATGATATTAACTCCCATAGTTCGACAATGCAACACGATTGAAAATATTTCTTGTAGAGGTAGGATTAATTCGCATATGAAAAGATGGAATGACTTCCATAATCTATTAATCGAAACTTAGTTTGAAACAGTGCTTTCGTACAGAAAGTACCAACAAAAAGTCTTCAATACGGCTATGATAGCATACCAGATTTCATAGTATAACACATTGCAAAAGAAGATAGTTGATAATAATATTGGAATTATTCAACTATGCTTCGATTATACGGTTGAATTCTAATAACTACCTTACACTTTAGGTCACAAGCACACTCGTTTGGACATAATTAGATTACACGGGAATGGATATGCTACTCTATTCGCTCATTGCTTCTATCATTGACTTCTCCATGCTTCTTCTGTCAATCCTTAAACTATATCGGAGTACTAAGGTCCATCACACGGTGATTTCCTTGTTCTTTCTTTGGAGATTTTGAACCATCAATCGTGCCTGAACTTGAATAATATTCAGGGGAATTATGTTGTTGGTTCCTTGTGGTTTGATCAATTGAAATAAGAATCGACAAATTGCCCCCAAACAATTGTCTTTCATTCATTGGCAAAGTAGGCACTTGGATAATTGAAGCAAAAGTTAATGCTTTAGTGAAATACCTTCAGAAGGTTGGTTCCATAACATAAGCTCATTTAAGGGAGGAAAGACGGTTATGGCAAGGTGCAAACGAAGTAGGCAACCTAATAATGAAATCAACGGTTAGAAATAATACCATCGAATTAGGCCAAGGTATCTACTTCAACTGCGACGAATTGGAACACATTTCCACAAACGGCCTTAATAATGAAGCAATCTTATGGCCTATTAGGCCTACTGGGGCAACGTAGATAACTTACAATCCATGTTCAAAAATCTTGGTTTTAACAACTTCCTTTCTAGCTTTACCTCTACATCTTTTGTCGCGTCGACTTATCAGAATGGTGGAGAAGAATGTTCATGATGTGGATTTCACCTTCACAGTAGCCTTGTATATGGTTGGTTTATTCGGTTGACAAAACTTCAAATATCATTCCAAGAGCCCATATATTGACCAAGTAAATCATTTCTACTTGCAGGTATCTCAGGTGAATATATTCGTCATTGATCAGAATTCTGGACCACTTCTTTATTGCTAGACCATTGTTTGTCCCCCACATACCTCTCGATAGTTTGTTTCGAGATCAGATTAAGTGGAGACAAGTTATATCCTTGGTTGACTTTGCCTTCCTCGGTATCCTCTTTTGAAATTTCTATCTTCCCGTGAGTTACTGGCTTAGTAAGGTTGGCTCCATGGAAACATAAGAATTACCTCTAGCTGGCATGACTTATTCTAATTCCCAATGAGCATGAACTTATTTTTCGTTACAACCATTCTGTAAATGGCTAACTATCGACATTCATATAGAATATCTGTAATTCTATATTTGAAGAAGGATATAGTTGAAGGAAGTTTTAAAATTTGAAAACAAAATTTTCATTTTAAACACATTTATATTCTTAAGGAATTATGTCCGTTTTAGAGTTTCTATTACGAGTGCATTTTATAAATGACTTTTGATTATAAGAGGAATTTTTGAAGAAGAAAACATTTCTTTCATATATGATATTAAATACTTCTAAACCTCGGTAGAAGAGTTTAGAGATCTACAACTTCTATCTCGGGTTTCAGGGAGATAAAATCATCCTACTATCATTTAAAAAAATTCTTTGAATCATAATTCTTTGCTTATAGGAAAATTTTGGTGAACTTATTTTTAAAGTTTATAGATAAGAAGTCGGTATGATAACTCTTTAGTAGAGCCGGGTTTTTAAAACTCTTGATTTTAAACTTTTCGCGAAATATCTAACTTAGAAATCTCTTTAAAAGAGATTGTTACTTGAGTTTTGAACTAGTTAAGAAGAAATTTCAAATTGAAATTTCCTTTCGGGAAAAGAATTTGAATCCTAGGTTTAATCTTTTCCAGGGAAAAGTTATAATAAAACGTTTTCAGTTAGAAAATGAAAACTTTTGGTTTTGAAAAAAAAACTTTCTGCTCTGATACCATATTTGTAACACCCCTATTTTTGAAACAATGCGTATTACCGCCATTGACCTCATATTTTACCATCCAAAGTCACCCAAGGCTTTAAATAATTTAAGTAAACATATTTAAGGGACAATGAAATGAAAGAAGAAATTGTATTCATTAAAAGAACATTTGTTCATTACAATGGTAGTTGTTTTACAATGAATATATCAGCGGAATACAAAGCCCATATTATGAAAGGGTTGAAAACACGTATTGAAATTCAAGTATATTTCCCCAATACAAATCATATGATGATGATTTGCTTGGCCAAAAATGGAAGAGCTGGTGCACTATCTTTTGAATGCTTGCTCTATGAAAATCATTCCTTCCTTCACCGTCGTCTTGCCTTGACCTTCTATCCTTTCAACTCTTCTCGAACCTTCTAGACTTCGTCTTCAAAAAATTCGATGCGAACTTCCTAGAGTTTGGCATTTGTCGTGAAGGGCGAGAAATACCAGGCAAAAAGATGCGGAAAACAAACGGAATTAGTCTAAAGAGACTAAGCAAGTGAGAATGGAAATTCTCAAAGGTAGTATGGTAATTTTATTATCTCATCAAGGATATTAAGGGAAGAAGTACTTGAAAATTTTAATTAATTTGTGGAGCTTATAAGGACGGATTTTAGTTGATCTCGAAAAGAGATAAACTTGGATTCAAAACGAAGGAAATCACGAGATTGTAGTTCCTCTTAGAGTACAATTAATGTTGGGAACTTTTAATTTATAACAAGTTTTAGATAACCTCTCGCGCCCTTATCGGACCGAGAGCCGGGTCGGTCTTCTAAAACCGGCCTGGTTTTAATGTCTTTTAATGTGCACTAGCACTTATCTTTATTACGTGTCAAAACTTTGTATAGCATTAATGACTTTTAAGGGTGTGGAGGCTATGAAAGATGTCGAGTCCACTTAAAGGAACGAAGTTTCCTCACCTAGCTAGGACATAGCATAAGTTAATTAATTGATTGAACAAGGCAAACCTTTAGCCTTATTATAAATTTTGAATGTCTGCATAGCATAGACGTTAGCCTAAATCGTGAATTTTGAAAGGCGACATAGTAAAAGACTTTAGTCGTCTTTTCCATTTCATGTGGCATTGCTTAAGACTTTAGACGAAACCTTTTTATTTCGACATTGCTTTAAGACTTCAGCCAACACTTATTTTCCGTATGACATTGCTTTAGACTTTAGACGAAACCTTTCTATTTCGACACTGCTTAAGACTTCATTCAACGAAGTACGAGTAGAGTCATGACCTACATATATATAATGTTATAAAAAGAGGTTCAAGACTTATGTCCAACACATTTTCCTATAATTTTCCAAGCGATGTCTCTAAACGGGACATTTTAAACAAACAAGGCCACAATCATAGGTCTTAAGTTCATTTCTAGCGTTCGAATAATAATAACGATATTGAGATGTCGTTATTTCTAGCAATTGATATATCCTATGTTTATTTATTTAAGCAAACAAGTTTGTTCCCAACATAGAGAAGTTTAACGGAATCGAGCTATGAAAAAGGTTACAAGGAGAATATCCACTTGCCTTGAATTTCGTTCGATCTTTCACGAGGCTCGGAAATTTAGAATGACTTAGAGAACTCGAAAGCTTTGAACTAGCAATTCAAGATAAAATAATGAAACGGATTTATATTAAAATTCTTATTTCATTTCTTATACAACCTTTTTCTTATTCTCTTTCTTTAAGAGAAAAATATTTTATTATAAATTATTTATTTTAATAATTTAAGTAGAAAAACCCAAATAATAAAATTCCTTTATTATTATTTTTAAAGTGAGGTCTCACATAATTTTTATAAAATTTTATATTTAACTAAATGCACATGCAAGCGACAATGGTGGTGCTTCAAGCTACAGTAGACAGCTGGACACTCCCTCTACCAACTGTCTTCAACGACTTGGTCTATGGAGTCTTGAAGACGGTGTACGATGGTCGAAAATTTCGCTCGTTGCCAAACTGTTCTCTGGAGTCAGTGCAGGTTGGTCGTCGAGGTAGGTTCATGCGTAGTAGCGAGAAAGGTAAGGGATCGGGGCAGAAAGATGCGACAGCTGGGACATCACGTCTCCCTCTTTATACTGTTGGAACAAGATAATGAAAAGGATGCGGAACCAAGGCCTAAGAGCTTGGAGAAAATCGCTCGTCACCAGCTCGGAAAACCCAAAACTACACATAGTCGACTGATTTGGATGCATTTTAGGCTCAATTTTTATGTTGCTTGTACCCAATTGATTTGGGGGGGTTGTAGGAAATTCCTTCATCTACATTTAGGGACATGAATCACAAAATTTGGTGGAGAAACGAGCTTGGAATCGATCTTTGAAAATCATGCAAAACTAGGGGTTTCTTGGATGAATTTTTAGAAAAAAATCAGATTTGGGAATTTTGAATAATTTGGGATTTTTGACTTGAACTAGAAAGAATTTGGATTGATAATGTGTTTGTGTGCTTCCCCTCTTGCCAAAGACCCCTTTTATAGTTGAAGAATGGGATTTCTCAATCCTTCACCATTGAAATTGGCCTCTCATGGAAGAGGAGGTGGAAATCCATTGGATGCATATGTTTTTGTTTGAAATGAAGAGATTGGTGAGAATGGAGGTGGAGAGGAAGATTGATTGGAGGAGAAAGGAGGTGGAATGGTAGGAATTGGTTAAGAGTCAAATCAAAATTCCAACATAGAAGCTTCTTGGAAGCTCTTGCAAAAGTATGCAATAAAAGAAGTAGATTTCCTTTAGTAACAAGGTGGTCTTGATAACATAGCTGGATGGAAGGAGTGTTGGGTGTTAAAGAGTGCAAGAGGTTGAGGTTTTGAGTTCTACCACTAGCATTTTTATTCTCCATCCAACTCTTTCACTTTTTTAATCAAAATCTTAAGTTAACAGAAGTTAAATCAAAATATCGTTTCTATTTAATTACGTAATTATTTTTTAGTTGCTATCAAGTTAACTTTTAACCAAAATTATCATTATTATTAGAAAAATCATTATAAAATAATCTTGTTATTTTAAAAATATAATTAAATTTATAAAAATAACCATTTCTTTATATTAGAAATTGTGGTTATTACAATAGTACCCCCTTAAAATTAGTTTCATCTCGAAAACTTGGGAGACCTAGATTAGGCGGATAGTTAAAATCACTCACAGCTTGTGAGGATACAACAAAAGTTCTAGTACCCCCTTAAAGAACATTTTGTTCTTTAGTTAGGACGACAATAACTTGGGAAAACGTCTTTGCATCTTTTACCCAGTCTCCCAGATTTTTCTAGTCTTACCTCCATCACCATCCTTCACTAGAGTACCCGAACTAGGGCACTTCCTTAACACTTAGCTCCTTCATTCGATGTTCCACGATCGTGTCGTATCTAAGCACTCAACAACCTTCCATTGGGTTAGTGCAAGGTCTTCATGACTTACTTGAATTCTAGAAGAATCTTATCTTTTTGAAGTTACTAGTTGAGTAAGCATCCTTTGCTTTAACTAGGGTTTGGAAAAGATGAACCAAACGGGCAACAGATTACAATTGTGCCCTTTTGCTTAAGCAGTTATTACTTTAGTATTCCTTGGAAAGATTCTCATATGTGTACTTATGTGGTTTAAACGAATCCGTTGAAAATGATTTTATTTCTTGTAAAAATCCAATTGGACTTGTCAACGAAGTAGGGGGTTGGTCAAGCGGTCATATCCATTAGCTTGGTTCATAGCTACAGAATTTATGGGTTGTCCTTCCCAAATATAAAGTGGTTGGAATCCTTATAGAATAAGCATCTTATTTAAAATGACCACTAGAGTGTCTCCACGAAGCGAGTAAGAAAATGACTAATCCATTATATATTTCAAGAATAGAGTCATTATGGATGAATTCATTTAAGATGGATACTAATTAAAATTTTGAGATGAAATCGATGTTTGAATATGTGCGAGCCATGCCATGGAAGAAGAATTTCGATTTTGAACTTCCAATGAAGTTACTATTGGAACAAGCGTTGGTTAAATCACAAGAGAAGGTAACCGTCTTTATGATATCGTATCCGAACATATTAGCTATCGAGAAGTAGTTCGAGTGTCCTTCTATATTATACTTTGTAATTCTTATAAGAAAGTAGTTTTTCGTAAACAAGGTTGAATCCGAAGAACTAAGTGGTTTCATTTCACCAATATGATCAGTATCGAGGAAACTACCTCCAACTCCTTTAATATATGCCTTCACAAGAACAAGACATGAAATTCCATCTCAACCATGTGATCAAGATGGGAGATAGAAATTCATCCATATTCGCCACTATGAACCATATACTTAAAAAATATTTAATTATTTAAACTTATGATATTAATTGCCATAGTTCGACAACGCAACACGATTGAAAATATTTCTTGTAGAGGTAGGAGTAAATCGCATATGAAAAGATGGAATGACTTTCATAATTTATTAATTGAAACTTAGTAGTTGAAATAATGTTTTCCTAAAGAAAACACCAACAAAAATCTTCAAGACTACTTTGATAGCATAGTAGAGTTCAGAGTATAACACTTTGTAAAAGAAGATAGTTGATAATAATATTGGAATTATTCAACTATGCTTTCATTATAACTGAGGTTGAAATTCTAATGACAACCCTACAACTTATGTCACAAGCACCCTCGTTAGGACATACTTAGATTACACATGGAAGTATAAGCTATTCTACTCGCTCATTGCGTCTATCGTTGAACTTTTCCATGGCATCTTTTATCACATCATCAAACAGTATCGGCGTACTAGGGTCCATCACATAGCAATTTCCTTGCTCTTTATTTGATTTTTTTGAACCATCATTCATACCCAAGCTTGAATACTATTCAGGGGAATTCTATTGTTGGTTCCTTGGGGTTTCACCATTTGAAATAAGAATCAACAAATTGTTCCCAAACAATTGTCATTCATTCATGGATAGAGTAGGCACTTGGATTATTGAAGCAAAAGTTAATGCCTTATTGAACTACCTTCAAAATGTTGGTCTCATAACATAAGCTCATTTAAGGAAGGAAAGACGGTTATAGCAAGGTGCAAACGAACTAGGTAACCTAATAACGGAATCAACGGTTGGAAATAATACCATCGAATATGGCCAAGGTAGCTACTTGTCATTCATGCATGTTTGTTTGTTTGAAATGAAGAGATTGGTGAGAATGGAGGTGGAGAGGAAGAGTGATTGGAGGAGAAAGGAGGGGGAATGGTAGATATTGGTTAAGAGTCAAATAAAAAATTCCACCATAGAAGCTTCTTGCAAGCTCTTGCAAAAGAAGACAATAAAAGAAGTAGTTTTTCTTTAGTAAGAAGATGATCTTGATATCATAGCAGGATGGAAGGAGTGTTGGATATTAAAGAGTGAAAGAGGTCGAGGGATTGAGTCCTACTAGCATTTTTATTCTCCATCCAACTCCTTCACTTTTTTTTATCAAAATCATAAGTTAACGGAAATTAAATCAAAATATCGTTTCTATTTAATTACATAAAAAAAATTTAATTGCTTTCAAGTTAACATTTAACCAAAAATTATCATTATTATTATGAAAAATCATAAAAAAATAATCTAGTTATTTTAAGGAAATAATTCAATTAATAAAAATAACCATTTCTTTTTATTAGAAATTACGATTATTACAATCGCGCGGATCCCGATCGCGTCAGTCACGACGATGTCGTGGATCATAGGTTGCACGGTTTTCAGGAAACTTGGGCGATGGGATCCAATGTCGGTCCCGATCTATCCACTCCTCGGTCTCATAGACCGGGGGTGCTCAAAACTATCGTCCTCGGAATCCTCATCGTATTCCATATAGGAGCCCTCAAAATTTGAGTACGGGCTAGTAGGGAGTTGATGACCACGATATTCATTGACCTCGTAGTCACCATGTCCCTTCTTCTTTTTCGGCATCAGGGTCTTGGATTTCTTTTTCTTCTTTTCATCTTGACGTCGCCGCCATTCCGCCAAGTCATTATCCTCATCGGAATTGACGTTATGAACATGTACACCGTATTCTAAGCTGCGGTCCGCTCTATTTCATTGATTCCAAGTGTCGAATCCCATGTTGAGATGAAGGTTGAGCAAGTTGCTTTACCTTCTCTTGAGTTGTTTCCCTTAGAAGCGTCATGTCTTGCGGTTGCACGCTCGAGTTCGGGGGTTGGCTGTAGACCGAAAGAATGGTCTTTTATTGTTCCATCATGTCGGTCAACATCTTCTCAATGGCGCTAAGACGCACCTCGGTTGGCGCGGCCCCGGGCGTATGCATGACCATGTTTGAACCGTCGCCTATCAAAACCATAGACATAAATGAGTAAACAGTTCACAAGAACAAAAGCAATCAAAAAGCCGAGATCTTTTAGGACTCACTGACCCCCAAGTACTCCAATGTGCACGAACACAAGAGGCTTGAAGGGTGGGTGGCTTAGGATCTCGACCAACACCGGAAGAGTGAAAAGCAAACAAGCAATCAAGAATGAAAATCTCAAGAGAAAAGAAGGTAGGAGAGGTGTGAACGTCGGCTAGGGTAGCCTTGGCTCAATAGAGAGAGTAAGAAAGATGGAAAAGAATATCGGCCTAAGGGTGGTGAGATCCTTGAACAATCAATCACAACCATATAAAAATATGCAATACATGGTAGTTGCAACTAATAAAAGATATGTGAAAGATATGTGTGTGTGTGTGTGTGTGTGAGAGAGAGAGAGAGAGAGAGAGAGAGAGATTTGCCGATTTGGTGATAGGAGAGAGGTGGAAACACTTGCCTTATTTTGGCTTGTGTGTCCCCACAAAATATTTTTTATATAAAATCTGAATCTATTTTTTTACATATATTTTCGACAACTACCAAAATTTGTGGATTTTATCCTCCAAAATTTGTGGATTTTATCCTCTTGCCTTGGAAGATTGAGTGAGAGGGAATGGATTTTATTCTCTTACAACCAAGAATACGAATAGAACACAAGAATGATGCTCGACACACATAAAGAAATCGGCAAAAATTGAACAAGAACGCCTCTTAGCATGCAAGACTTGAAAAACTTGAGCAATAAGACCAACACAAATGCAAGTCGAGGTGTTTGGCAGTTTGTTTTTGTTATTTTTCTAATTTTTTCGAAACAAAACAAGGGATCCTACGTGAATGATGATAGATGGCGGAAGCTAAGAAGAAAAACGCAAACAAGGATGGTAAAAAAAATTCGTGCATAAGATAGCATAAGGGTAAGGTGAGAGTTACACAAACCGATAGCTCTGATGCCAGTTGATGTGACCCCGTCTTATAAAAGATGAAGTCACTCGTGGATCTTTGTCTTGAAAAGCGTATTAGGTCTCGAGCGATGCGGAATCAGAATTTGAGGTCTTTGAGACCTAGAATTTGAGGGAGAAATCAGAATAAATAGATGAGAATTTCGGCTTCAAGGGAGAATCAACTAGAGGAAGAGATAAAGGAGGTTGATGCCCAAAATGATAGAATCTGGAAACAATTCAACATAAATTAGTTTTCAATTAAATCAAGCATGTCTAACAAAGAGGGGTGTAGCTCCCTATATAGAGGAAGCCACTAAACCCTAGGAAGGAATGGGAGTGGAGGCTAGGGTTGCACATGCAAGTAGCCCTACGATGCCAAGCCTAACTAGAAACATATCAAAACTAGCTAAAACTTACCAAGAATGTTTAGTAATAGAAAGATGTCTAGGAATAGCATAAAAAGATAGATGATCATGGCAAAGGGGTCATGGTTGTCAAAACCTAGGCCATGATAAGATCTTGCGGCATGGAAAGGGAGCTGGGGCGGCGGCCACTCGGCGCAAGGCATGTCGCTACACGTTGTATACGACACGTTATGGCCTAGGCCAATGCGAGAACCTCAAGTTTCGAGGCTGGGGTTCGCCGAAGCTAGATGGTGGATGGAAAGGTGCCCCAAGTCTGGTACGATAGTGGCAAGGTCCTTCGCACCGAGACTCGGGTCCTCTGCGGTGCCGAGGGTGATGACGCACACGATGGCTAGCTCGGTCATGGACGCGTCGTGGCTGGCTAGTGTGCGTGCGATAATGGATGTCGAGGCTCGAGCGATGGCATGTGTCCGGGCTCTATTAATTGGTTCTTCGGAGTGCACGAAAAAGGACTCCTCCTTCTGGCTAGCATCCATGGGTGGACTCACATCACAAGGTAGGCCATGTTGACAGGAAAGCCTTCAACTTCGAAAATGATCGCTCCAAATCCTCGTCCTAAATGAACTTTTTTTTCTTTTTTAGCGACGCAAAGAATGGGAGCGCCCGATCTACCAAGCAGGAGTAGAACCTCCTGAGATAGTTTATCGTGCCATTCAAACGTTGTACCTCGATGCGAGACCTGGGCGACCGCATTGTCATGATTGAGTCAATTTTGGTTGTGTTCGTATCTATCCCCTAAGCGTTGATCATAAAGCATAGAAACTTCTCGGATGAGACCCCAAACACACACTTTCAAGGCTTTAGGCTCAGACGACCTCGCTTGAGGGTTGTGATTACTTCTGCCAGGTCCACCAGGTGATCCTCCGGGGGTTTTCTTCTCACGACGATATCGTCCACATAGGCCAACACGTTTCTCCCCAAGTGATTTTTGAAGACATGGTTAACAAGGCGTTGGAAAAGTGGCCCCCCATTCTTTAAAGCAAAGGGCATCACCTTGTAGCAAAAGGTGCCGCGCTGGCCGATGAACACGATTTCCTCCCCGTCTTAGGGGTCCATAGAAACCTGGTTGTACCCCGAATATGAGTTAAGAAAGCTCAGCACAGCGTGGCTTGTTGAATCAACTAGTTCGTCAATTGACGACAGTGGATAGCTATCCTTTGGATAGGCCTTGTTAAGATCTTTGAAGTCGATGTACATGTGCCACTTGGCATTAGCCTTCTTCACCAACACCACGTTCAATAGCCACATGGAATACTGGCAGTAACTTTCCAACCTTCGCGTTTGCAGCATCCGCACGTTCCTCATTCATTTTCCTTCTCTTCTATACCACGGGGCGAGTGGCGTGGTCGATGTTGAGAGAGTGATGTGCGACGGGCTGTGGGACTCCTCGCAAATCACGAGCCATCCATGTTGCACGACTTGGCCAAAAGGAATTCTAGCTACAAGGTCGAATTACCGGTAAGACACTCCATGATGTGATGGTTTCCTACACACTCGCAAGAATACGAGATCTATTATAGTAGTATATCATGATCGAATCACAGGGATTGTGTATGCTTTAGCTAATTCTAGAACTAATTTCTAATTCAAAATATAGTGATTTGTGGTGTAATTCTAACTACTAAAAGCAAGTAAATCAAGTAAATTATGAGAATGAAAAGTATATGAGAAAGCGAAGTTCTAAGGCAAGGAATCACCACAACTTTGATCCACGAAGTTTGAATCTAACTTCTACTTAAACTGAGTTGGATATTTTGTTATGAAGGTTGTTGTCTAATGTCATAAATTAACTTCTCTCAAAGTTTAACTTAATGTACTTCTATCAAATTAAGAACCCACTCTCATGACGAAACAAAATCGATAGAAACCCTTTAAGCACTTAGAAATCTAGATGGTAAACCAAACTTGCCCCACTCTCATGATGCATCAAACTTGAATCAAACATCTAGAAGTTCTATGACAATTAACCACATGAGAAACTAATCTCAAGTTCAATTCTAGTTTTTCGAAATAGATAGAACCACCTCTCGTTGTGTTTACTCTATTTTGTTTACTCATTTAGATTAACACCTCTCGATACGCAACCTAAACAAGACTCTAACAAGTTTAAACCTATTATATTAAGCCACTAGAATCAAATCATATTAGTTTCCAACTCAATTCAAGCAAAAGGTATTGAATCTAATCCGCTTCACATCGTTGGGATCAACCTAATCCTAAAACTATAGAGTTCAGCCTAACATATTGAAATTCATGATTAAAACAATAAATTTAAACATAGAAGAAGAAAGAAAAGCAATATTGAAAGAGAAACTTACAAGAGATTCAATTGAAAGAACAATTAGATCCAAAGTGCAAAGCAAAACTCCAAAGTGAAAAAGCATAGAACTAAAACCCTAGAGATTTTCTCCTCTCTCTCTCAACTTGAAATTAGAAATAATATAATGCATAATAATGTTCTAACTTGAGTCCCAAGTAGTTTTAGCAAAGTCATTAAACTTATGGCAAAAAATATCCCATAAATAAAACCAACTCGGGCCCAAAAAGGAGTAAGAAAGCCCAAAAATCTCATGCACACATCGTCCTATCACGACCCGTTACGGGGGTCACGACATGTGGCGGGTCATCTGAGAATACATATTTGCTATGTTTGCCTTGGTTTGGGTTGTAATGGCCTCCACGACCCGTGATGATGCTTCTAACCTCTTCCTTCACTCCCTAGCTTGCATTTTGACTTGTAATAGCACATCCACAACTCTAAAAACTCTTGGAATCCTCAAATCTTCATTTCTTAGTGTTAGTTGTGACCTTTAAGCTTCATTAAGATCTTTTCCTCATGTCATCTTCTCCTCTTGACTCCAAAACGTCATCAAAAGACCTATAAAAGCAAAACAAATTTGTGTAGACCTCTATGCTACGAATAATACGAAAATCAACACAAAAGACCAAAACCGAAGCTAGAAAAGAAGGAAATATAATCCTAAATGCTCATGCAAACTACTCAAAACTAGATGACATCACTCCCGGACATAGAGATTCTCTCTCTCATTTTCAAAGGGTGTGAGGACCTTCCTTTAAAACTCTTTCAGGCCTGGGGTGGCATGCTCCTGCACTTCGAGACCGGTGCTCTTTTTTACCTCAACCATGAACACCAAGATTCTCTACCTCGCGGAGGTTGCATAGCATGCACGACCCTCTTCTTGCTTGCCCTTAACTTCACTAACACCACCCTCCACAAGAAACTTCATCTTGAGATGATAGATAGAGACGATTGCTTGAAACTTCATCAAGGACATCCACCCAATGATAGAGTTATGCATTGTTGGTAGCCTCACCATGGTGAACTCTACCATCTCAGTTCTTCTGGTCGAACCCGTCCCGAGAGTCATCCACATATCGATGAGTCCCATGATGTCTACCTCATCCCCCGAGAAAGACCTTTGCTTGCCCGCGTGCGGTTTCAAGGACGTGACAGATATCCACAGGTTCTCGAAGGCACCGAAGTACATGATGTCCACGGAGGATCCGGTATCCACCAGAACGCGCTTAACCATCTTAGACCGGAGTTGGGTATGTATTACCAGGGGGTCGGTGTGCGGCATGTGCAACCCTTCAACGTCTTCCGTGGTGAAGGTCAAACTAGTGTGCGATCTCAAGGATTGTTCGACGCTACAGAGTGAGAGGTCATGATGACTGGCTCGTGCGTACCTCTTTCTCTCCTAGTGGTTGGAGCCAGCAAGTAAGGGCCACCCGAGATGGTGTGAATGAAACCATCAGGCACAGTTGCATGGCCTAAGCGGGCCTGCTTAGCTGGGGCTGCTACTCAATGTTGTCGATTCACGCACGATTTCGACCTTGTGGCACGTTGTTCGCACCGATGGTGGGTTTCCCTCGCCCGATGTCTTTTGGATAGTATTGGGGCCTGCCCTTTCCTCTATATCTGCGGTTTCCACCCCCGAAGCATCCCCACAACCTTTCTTCGTATTATCGTTTTGGGTAGGTTATTGCTTGGTCTGGGGTTGTGAGTTAGAGGGAGTTTGAGTCATGTACGAGTCCTTGGAAAGCGGCGAGGCAGCCTTAGACTTTCTTTTTGCTTCAGGAGCCACCTCTTTTTTTGTCCTTGGTCGGGACCTCTAGTTTGCCGCATCTTCGGCGTACACTTGGGCGGTGATCCAGGCGCAAAGGTTGTCATACGTCCTCGGGGATTTCAGGAAGATGTAATAATTGAAGGCACTGGGGTATAGGTTCCACATCAGGGTATCTTGCGTCGATGCCTCATCGACATGTAAGATTTCGGCTACTATGGTTGTGAACCTCGTGGAGAAGGAACCCAAAGTCTTATCCTCACCTTAATCAACCCTGGGAAGGTCGCGCATATTCTTCTTACGCTCCTTGAACCACTGAAGTGAGCGATGAAAGATTCAGTCAACTGGGTGAACGACGAGATGGTTCCGGACTGAAGGATAATAAACCATGTCATGGTGGCCTTTTTTAGGGTGGTAGGAAACATGCGATAGAGAATCACGTTGTTGTAGGAGTTGACATTCATTTGGACAGCAAAATGCTTGACATGCTCTTCAAGGTTCACGCTCTCTTCATAGAACCCCATCTGAGGTCTATGGAAAGCTTTGGGAATTGGCTCACTTTGGATTTTGACAACGAACGGGGAAAAACCACCTCCTTCGATGCAGTTATAGGCCTATCCTCCGGCGCAGCCATTTCAAACCTATATGAATGTCGTGGCCGCGACCGCCGCGAGCCCGACAACGATATTTGCATGGGGTCCCAAGAGCCCCTCCGTAATGAGGACCGTTGGTTGACTCGGCTTGTTTCTTGGCCCTAGAAGCCTCGTACCCTGCTTGTACCCTAGAACATACTCGGGCACGTACTACGGATGTTGTTGCCCATACCCTAAGAGGTATGCAAGGCCATACCCTAGATGTGGTTGCCCATACCTTAGGATGGGGTTTGGGAGAGATGGGGCATGGTGCACACCGTGTTGCGCGTATCTTGGGAAGGGATACGGGTTTGGTGTGGTTACACACTAATTTGTGTACCCTTGGAAGGGATACGGATTCCGTGGCACGTTGTATGTCCATCCCGGGGAAACGCCATATGACCAACCTGGATGTGGGGCGTCGTTGGCCCAATCTTGAGTGCTGTCCGCGGGCTTGTTGTTTGGATGGAGAGGGAAGAAGTTGTTTGGAAAGCCATTTAAGATTGAAAGCGAAGGTGATCTTGTTTGTCGGATATCTTCTTAGGATGAAAAAGTACCTAGAGATGGCGCTAGTGTTGAAACCCGAAATAAACGAACGCTAAGATCAAGACACAAAATTATTTAAATGGACAAACATGCCTTCACTTTTATTAAGAATGTCAAGACGATCGGGATTTGGGTTTACAACTTTTTCATTATTTGCGTCTTTTCATGAAGTGCACATAGATTGCTCTTTTGTGACTTGAGGTCCTTCTATCGACCTTTCCTTGATTATAGTGTGGTCTCTACAATTGTTTCAACATGTCGATCTCTGAAAGCAAGATAAGTCTTGAATTAGAGGTCTTCTCCGACCCTTGGAACCTTCGCCATCTTCGGTCTTCCCCTATTTATAGACGTTTTGGGAGAGCAATTTTTATGTGATTTCGATTTGGGACGAGTGACCTGTCACCATTTGATTCGTCGAGGGAGGGGCGGCCTTTGGTTGGTCGAGGAAGAGGCAACCTTTGACTGGTCGTGGAGGTGGTCATGCCATTTTGTGGGATTTTCTGATGTTGGACGAGGTGTCGTGTTGATTTCTCGTTAAATGTGCGCGGTTTTTGGTCTTTCGACCTTTCTTGTTCAAGATCTCTTACCAGATTCTTTCCCTCGCAGTTGAATATGCGCGGTGTTTGGCCTTGCAGCGCCTCTTGCTCAAGATCTCTCCTCTGTATTCTTACCCTCGCAGTTGAATATGAGCGGTGTTTGGCCTTGCAGCCCCTCTTGCTCAATATCTCTCCTCTGTATTCTTACCCTCATAGTTGAATATGCGGTGTTTGGCCTTGCAGCCCCTCTTGCTCAAGATCTTCCATCTGATGCTTTCCCTCGTGGTTGAATATGCGCGGTGTTTGGCCTTGCGACCCCTCTTGCTTAGGATCTCCCATCTGAATGCTTTCCCTCGCAGTTAAATATGCTCGATCCATTGGGATTTTTCGATGGGTGTAGGAAATTCCCTAGAACCTACCCTTCGAGATCTTTACCTTGTGTGGCCCATTCAGGGTCCTATCTTTCTCAGATTGGCTTTGGTTTATTTTGTCCATTTGCGCATGGTTAAATCCGTGCACCATCAATAAACTCTTTCAAAAAATTTGCTCATATATTTCTTATCAAATTAATGGTTTCATCGAATTTGACAACAAACCTAAATTTAGCAAATAACTCTGATACATTTATTATTTTATGTCAATTCAAGTTGTGCGGTATTATTGATGACATTCAAGTTTTTATATATGATTTCTAATTTTTAAAAAATTTAAAAAACAATTATAATTAATACATTAAATCTAAAAGACTTGTACAAGGTATGTGAACTAACACTATTTAACAATATACGAATGTTAACAGAGAGATAATTGACAAAGGAGTAAATAATCTTGTTTTTTTAGTTTGGCACAGGTGGGAATGATGCAATCCCTTAGAGGTACCAGGCGGAAGTTTAAAAACTTGTGGGTATTAGGCGGAATATGCAATGGTTCAAGGGTAATCATAGAAATTTCTCTTTATTTATTATTTTTCTTCTAATTAAGTAACTTTCTTTTTTATTAGGAAATAGAGCTTTAGCGAGTTTGGTTCAAATAAAACAAACTCTTATCCAGAAACGAACTCTTATTCTGAAACGAATGCACTTTTTTCTAATTTATAGTGCACTTTTTCTAGTTCGTAGTGCACTTTTTCGGATTTACACTTTTCGGACTTTGTAGTGTACTTTTCATACTTTTAGTATTGCACTTTTCATATTGCACTTTTTGTATATATCTCAATCCATTTTTGTATGAAAAGTGTACTACGAACTAGGAAAAGTGCATTTGTTTCATGTTTTAGGATAAGAGTTTGTTTCAACTCAGCTTAAGATCTAGCGAAAAACTTTATTAAGGATTAAAACATTCCCCGGTTAGGCTACAATATCCAAATTAATAAGTCTAACAATGCAAGTAGGGAGATATATGTTAGAAGATGGAAGATTGAGTTTTGATGGTTCCAAGAGTCAGTGACCCTATGTTTGCAAGTCAAGTTGGCGACTTGGCAAAGTTACTGACATTAACAACTGGCTGAATGATCTATTTACGGAAGGAACGCACAGATCGTGTGCGTTTAACTTCAAGACAGCTGTGTGTTCTATTTTAGGAGAAGATCATCATAAGAGAGCTAAAATCAAGATAAAGATAATTGAGATTCTCCTAGAATATTTGAGTGTGCATACAATCGTTTATTTGGAAAGAATCGTAAAAGATTACGTGAATATTCTTTTCCTAACCGAATGGAAAACAATATACACGAGATCTCTCTTACCTTAGTTTAAATACTCGTTTTGTTTAGGCTAATGGTAAGACAAGTGTGCTGAATTTTGATATTGTGTGTAAGAAAGAAAGAGTGTGCTTGTGCGTGAGATTCGTACAAGTGGTGAGTCAAGAGATCTTAGGCATAGCGTGAGATTGAGAGTGTGAGTGCAAAGGTAGAGCGTGGTTCAAGGGTGTGGGAATCATTCTTGTACACGGGAGAGCTTTGTAATCACTCAAGAAATCAATAGAGCGAGTCTAAGGACTCTTGAAATCCGACCAAGTGATAAACTTGGAAGGGAGTGGTTTTTCTCTAAGTAAACTAGTTGGTTTACGAAGAGTTTCCACTATATATCGCTTGTCAGTGACCATTGGTAACGTTTATTTTACTGCTTGATTATTCCGCTGCATTATTACTCAAAGTCAACGACTTCGTAGGAGTCGCCGACTCGTTAAGTATTAACGATCCTTCAATATAGGTGTCGACAAAGGTTTGAGGTGGTTCACAATAGCCTTTGTGACAATCTTGAAAACCACATTGAGAAGGGATATAGGACGAAAATGAGAAGCCAGGAGTGGGTTCATCATTCTTAGCGATGAGAAAAATAAGGGTGTCTCCCATACCCTTATGGAGAACTCATAAATTCAACGCATCAACTACTTAATTTGATTATTGTCTTCTCACCCACTACCACCCAATTCGATCTGCTAATAGAAAGCTGCAAGGAATCCATTTGGGCCCGATGCTTTTGAAGGATTCATGGCACGAAGTGCTTACTACACCTCAGTATTAGTGAAAGGCCGAGTAAGACTTGCCAAATCAAGACTCGATAGGCTAGGGAACGTGTTGAAAATAGTTGGCTAGTACTGGAAGTCTGCCCTCGTTGATGCGTCCCTCGTATGGGATGCCTCAGATCGATCGGTGGCTTGAGTATTGGGTCTCCAATTACGCGGCGGAAGACTTCGAATGATTCGAATTCGGAACGAACAATGGAGAAAACCGAAAAGCTTTGATTGTTAATGGTGGCGGCGCAAACACAAAGGGAGAAATAAGGAGCAATCCTCAACTATATTAAACCCTAAAATGTGCCCTGGGTAAAAACATAAGCCTAATCCCCCTTATATAGGAAGGCGGCACAAGCAAACCCTAATAAAACCCTAATGGTGCGGCGCGCGCCTAGGGCTAGCATGCAAGCTAGAGGTCCAACGGCGCGGGTCCAAAAGTATCGGCGTAAGGCCCATTATTAACTTCCTAAATGCATAAAACTAGTAATAGCAATGTTCTATAATGGAAAGTATGCAAAAAACTACTAAAAATAGATAGGTCGTCCGTGACCGTGCCCGAAATGTCGCGACAAGGCTGTCGCGGCGCTGGCGAGACCCGGACAAGGCGCTGGCGAGGTCACGGCGTGACGCAGGGCGCTGGCGCGGACGCTGGCGAGGACGCTGGCCCGAGGGTCGCGAGAACCTCAAGTTGTGATCCATGGCACGGTGCAAGGCTCGGGTCCGATAGTGGCAAGGGGTTGGAGGTTGTCATTGTCGGTCCGAGTTGAGGTTCCTCGACGCCGAGGACGCACAAGGCAGTGTGCGTCGGCGCGGCGAGGGGCGCGCCGTGGCCTGCGGAGAGGCGCGACATAAGAGATTGTGCCGCGGCTTGGATTGCTCGAGTCCTGGCACGAGTGATGGGGCCATACGAGCGAAGTGTGAAGGCGTCGTCCTCCTGGCTAGCATCCATGGCGGGGGTCGCATCACCCTCCCGCACTTGGTTGGGAAATGTCCCCGTTTCCTCATAAGCAGGCTCAATATAGGGAGAGAGTTCGGCGACATTGAAAGTAGAATGCACCGAGTACTTGCCGGGGAGGTCAATCTTGTACGCGTTGTCCCCGATTCGCTCTAGGACTCGAAAAGGGATGTCTCCTCGTTGATGTAGCTTTGTCTTCCGAGCATCCGGAAAACGGTCCTTGCGAAGATGCAACCACACGAGATCCCCGGGGTTGAAAACCATGCGCTTCTGACCCTTGTTGTGCTGCGCCTCGTACTGAGTGACCCGACGCTCCAATTGAGTCCGTGTCCGCTCGTGTAGCTTGCGAATAGCATCGGCGCGATTTGATGCGTCGATGTGCTCGCCTTTCTTTAAGGGCCGAGGGACAAGATCCATGGGAGAATGGGGGTTGAGGCCGTAGACGATCTCGAATGGTGTCCTCTGTGTAGCCGAGTGTTTGGACCTATTGTAAGCAAACTCAACAAAAGGAATGAGATCCTCCCACCGGCGTGGGTTATGTTTGAGCACCGTCCGAAGAAGGGTGCCCAGGGTCCGATTGGTCACCTCAGTCTGACCATCGGTTTGGGGATGATATGAAGTTGAAAATAGTAATTGTGTACCTAGCTTTCCCCAAAGCGTCCTCCAAAAATGGCTACAAAATTTCGTGTCTTGATCACTAACAATAGTGCGAGGCACGCCATGTAACTTCACGACATGCTCAAAGAACAAATTTGCGATTTCAGTCGCATTGTTGTTCCCTCTGCATGGCACGAAGTGAGCCATCTTGGAGAAGCGGTTCATGATTACGAAGATCGAATCCTTATTGTGCCTTGTCATCGGAAGACCCGTGATAAAATCCATAGAGAGATCTTCCCACGGAGTCTCCGGTATTGGCAAAGGCATGTATAGGCTATGAGGTTGAAACCTCGATTTAGCGGTTTGGCACGGCACACAACCCCGGCAATACTTGTGAACATCTGAAGCCATGTGTCGCCAAAAGAAATGCTCACGAAGTGCTGCTAGGGTTTTGGCTATGCCAAAATGACCTCGGCCATCATGAGCCTCTTTGAGCAATAGATGCCTCACAGACGAGGCCGGAATGCAAAGCTTCCCGGCTCGGTAGAGGTAACCATTGTCCAAAAAGTAGGACTCATGGATTCGACTTTGCTCAAGGTTCTCCATGATCGGTTTAAAAAATGGATCATGCAAATATAACTCCTTTATCAAGGAGAACCCTAGCAAATGGGCCTGGAGTTGTGTTAAGAGGACATACCTGCGTGACAGGGCGTCTGCCACGATATTCTCTTTTCCTTTCTTGTGGGCGATGATGTATGGAAACGTTTCCATGAACTCCACCCACCGAGCATGGCGCCTGTTGAGAGTCGTTTGACTCCGGAGATAAGCAAGGGCCGCATGATCCGTGTGAATAACGAACTCACTGGGCCATAAATAATGCTGCCATGTCTTAAGAACCCGAATTAAAGCGTACAACTCCTTGTCATACGTCAGGTAATTGATAGTTGCCCCCGTTAATTTCTCGCTAAAGTATGCAATGGGGCGTCTCTCCTGAAGGAGTACGCAGCCGATGCCATAGTCTGAGGCGTCGCACTCGATCTCAAAGCGCTTAGTAAAGTCTGGCAATTGCAAGACCGAAGCGCTACACAAATCTTGTTTTAAAGCCTGAAAGGCGGCCTCATGGTGTGGCATCCACTTGATTGTGGTCGCCTTCTTGGTAAGATTGTGGACTGGCCCGGCGATGGAACTGAAGTCCTTGACGAAACGCCGATAGAACGCTGCGATCCTTAAGAAGGATCGAACCATCGTTGGGGTCGTAGGGGTGGGCCACTCTCGGATGGCGCGGATCTTGTCGTCATCCACTTTTAGCCCATCCTTGGACACGACGAACCCAAGAAAACTCGTCGTGTCCGTGCAAAACGAACACTTGTCTAAGTTTACAAACAAAGAATGTTCGTGAAGGCATTCTAACACCAACCTAAGGTGCCTCGCGTGAGAGTCCAAGTCTCTAGAAAAAACCAAAATGTCATCAAAATAGACAACAACAAAACGTCCTAGAAATTTTCGAAACACAAAATTCATCAACCGCATAAAAGTACTAGGGGCGTTTGTCAAGCCAAAAGGCATGACAAGCCATTCGTACAAACCATGCTTGGTTTTAAATGCGGTCTTCCATTCGTCGCCTTCATGCATCCGGATTTGGTGATATCCGCTCCGGAGATCGATCTTGGAAAACAAGGCGGCGGCGTGGAGCTCATCTAGCATATCATCTAGCCTCGGGATTGGATGCTTTTACTTCACCGTGATTTGATTAATGGATCGGCAGTCGACGCACATACGCCACAAACCATCTTTCTTTGGCACAAGGATGACCGGCACCGCGCAAGGGCTCAAGGACTCGCGGACGAACCCTTTGTCCAGTAAATCTTGAACTTGGCGCTAAAGCTCCTCTGTCTCCTTTGGTGAAGTCCTATAGGCTGCTCGATTCGGAAGGGAAGCCCCTGGCATCAGATCGATCTTGTGCTCGATCCCTCGAATTGGCGGCAAGCCCTTCAGAAGCTCATCCGACATGATGTCTTTGAACTCCTTCAAAATAGACAAAATAGAAGAAGGGAGTGAAGAATCTATAGACTTATTAACAGAAAGAAGGGGAACAAGAAAGACTCCCCTGAATGGATTTCTTGATGTCCCGACACCTTGCTAAGAGAAGGCGATCCTGGCATGTGCCTAGCAAAGGTAGCTCGGAGTCGGTTCTCGTCCGATCAGATTCTGGGGCGATTTTTTGATATGTCGTAGCCCTTGGATTTTGTGGAAGAACGCCCCTGGAAACATCGTGATATTCGTCCCGTAGCTCCTGGAATCCAAGTTTCCGTGCAGTGACGGCGTGCTGCGCGACGCTAGGAGACGTACTCGGCGGCCCCTTGCTCAAATGAGTTTCTCCTGGGAGTTTTTTGGTGGGAATGTAACTTGAAGTGGTTTGGAGCTTGGAACGCCGATGGAATCACCAGAAATCTGTTGGAGGCCTTGTTTGTTGAAATCAGCAGCGTTCGGCGCGTTGCCGAGACCTCTTGACGCAAACTCTCGGCCCGATTCTGAATTGTGTCGGCGCTTCCCTTCTTGATCACCTAGATTACTGGTTTGAGGAGGGTTGGCACCAGACACGCCCTTAGATCCCGCGGTTTTGCCCTCGGACGCCGCTGGCGTCGTGTTCGGCGCGCCGGTGCCTCTGTCGCTAGCTTTTTGCCTCTGCCTCTCGGCTTCATCCTGTAGAGATTCACTAGGAGACATAGGTAAGAGGGTCACGCGCTTCCCGTGGTAATTGAACATGTAAGTGTTCAAATACCCGTCGTGAAGCACGCAACGATCGTATTGTCACGGGCGCCCCAACAAGAGGTGTGTGGCGTCCATTGGCGTTACGTCACAAAGTATGGAATCGGAGTATTGACCAATGGAAAAGTTGAAAATTACCTGTTTGTCGACCCAATCTCCACCATCATTGGATATCCAATGTAGTTTGAACGGTTGTGGATGTGGTGTGGTCGACAACTTGAAGTGATCAACAACTTTTTTGGAGAGGAAATTGGCGCAGCTTTCAGAGTCGATTATGACGCTCAAATAAACATTGTTGACCAAGCATCTCGTGTGGAAAAGCTTCTCTCTTTGATCCGTCTTTGGCGCCTCTCGCTTGCTCAAAGCACGCCGAGTCACTACTTGGAGTTTCGACACGCCGAGAGCGTCCAATGGATCGCACTCCAACTCGGCGTCATCGATCAGTGGTGGCTCGATTTCCTCCTCATCTTGGCTGTTATAAGGCTCTCCGTTTGTTGTAAACAACACCTTTTTGGCATTCGGACAGTTTCGTTGAATGTGGCCACGACCCCCACATTTGTAACACGCCATGTCGCGCACGCGATCGGCACTTGGCTCGACGCTCCGTGGCGCAGCTGGCGCCTTGGCAGGCGTGGCGTCGTTTTTGACCTTGGAACTTGTCGAATTACTTGGCAAAGAGGGAGCAACCCGATTAGTAGAAAAACCGGATTGACTAGAGTTAGAAACATACCTTGAAGTCGACCAACCCGACTTGGTTCGTATTTCTTGCTTATGGATTTGCATGGCGGTGTGAACCAAGTTGTTGATGTCTTTAATTGGAAGAATTTCCAATCGATCTTGAATTGATTGTCGCAAGCCCAATATGAATCTCGTCTTCATCACCGAGGGCGACACACTCATGCCGGCTTTGAAGAACATGTCTTCGAGCTTGGCAAAATACTCCTCCAGCGTCATCGATCCTTGCTTGATGCGCATGATCTCGATGTGCATCTTGTCCTTGTAATCTGCCGGAATATATCGTTTCTTCAAGATGTAAACGAGTTGATGCCACTCGTGGATTAGGGGTTTTTCTTGTCGAATCCTTTCGGACTCGAATCGGTTCCACCAAGTCCTAGCGGCACCAACGAAGTGAAGCGTCACAACTTCCACTTTCTCGTCGTCCTCATAACCTAAATGTCAGAGCGTGTGCTCCGTACCCTGTAACCACTCGAGAAAAGCATCAGGATCATAAGAACCGGAAAAGGTTTTGAATTTTACCTTCACATCTCGGCGGTTTTAGCGTGGATCCCGTGCATCGTGTCGATCCCTATCGCGCCTAGGGCTGGGGCGCCGAGGCGTGTAAGCGCGCCTGTCGCGCCGACGCTGAGGCAGACCTCGATGCGGATCGTCATCATCGTCTTCTGGATCGTCTCCATCGTCAGGCCTCCGAGGACGCTGAGCGTTGCGATCCCTGTCGCGCCTCCTCTTCTCGCCATGCGTTCGGCCCGAGCCATAGACGCGTTCGTACTCGGCGCGGTTCTTGGCGAGGCGAGGCGGTGGAATCCAATCCGAACGCCGACTGTCGAGCTCTTCTGGATCCTGCACATTGGGATGCTCAAAAGATGATTCATTAGAGTAATCAGAAAACTCTTCATAATCATTCTCAAAATCCGAGAACGGACTCCGAGCACTTTGATGCCCGAGGTCGTCCTCAACTCTGTATGCGTCGGTATCGTAATACTTGGCCCCGTGCTTCCTCTTTGGGGTTTCGTACACATACGCCGGCGACTTGTTCTTTTTCTTTTTCTTTGGATCCCCACTCGTGTGTCGGCGTCTATACTCCTCGGAGTTGAACTCCTCATCGGAATATACGTCATACACGTGTGTGTGCCGATAATCTCGCACCATTTGATAGCGATCTGCGGTCCGGGGACCACCATCGTGCCTATCATATTGACGACTTTCTTTAATCGACTCCATGCGATGCATGGTGCCGAATTGTGAGGATGGCTGGGCATGCTTCTTTCCTTTGGCGTTGGCTCGCGCGACGTCGTCCGCGGACACGCCAGGAACGCCGTGAATCTCCGAAGCGAGTCCATGCGTTGGTGGCACGGTGTGCTTGGACTGAGTTTGGCTCGCTGCTAAGAGGCGTTCCAGTTCTTCAATCCGCGCCACGGCTTCGGGGTTCCAAGCTTCACGATTCTGATTCTGATTTTGGACCTCGGGTGGATTGTTGGATTCCGAAACGGTACCTATAGTAATACCAGTCATCGAAGCAGTAAGAAGTTCACAAGCAACAAAACAACGAGTTACGGTTCGCTTAAGTCAAGCCGACCCTTTAGTTCAAATCACACGAACAAGGATTGGCTAGGCTAAGGTCACTCGATCTCGATCTATCAACAAGGCTATGATAAACAACAAAGTCGCAAGGCAAGACACAAAAGGCAAGTCAAAACCGAAAACCACAAGTTGTGATATGCGATTAATGGTGCCAATTTATGAACCACAAATGGATCGATCTTACCTTATTTTGGTTTGTGATCGTCCAAGACAAGATTTTTTTTTATTGGATCGACTACCTTACCTTATTTTGGCTATGATAGTCGAACAAGTTTTTTTTTTTTATTGGACTCTAGGATTTCTCCTCTAGAGCAAATAAATAACAAACAATTTCAACAAAGCAACACGCAAGAAACAAGTAGAAATCGGCAAAACAAAACCTAATGTGCATGCAACTAGCAAGACAATGAGTAATTTCATCAAAATCAATAGATCTTACGAGTAGGGCAAGGCTGAATTTTTTTTTTAATATACAAAGCAAAGAAAAAAAAAATTGGGACCCTAGATGGCGGTTATGTGAAGTGGAGGATGAATTCTAGGGTTTCAAGTAGCGGAATGCGCGTGAGAATGAACGAAAAGGGTTGAACGAGACTTACTCAAACCTTGGCTCTGATACCAGTTGATGCGTCCCTCGTATGGGATGCCTCGGATCGATCGGTGGCTTGAGTATTGGGTCTCCAATTACGCGGCGGAAGACTTTGAATGATTCGAATTCAAAACGAACAATGGAGAAAACCGAAAAGCTTTGATTGTTAATGGTGGCGGCGCAAACACAAATGGAGAAATAAGGAGCAATCCTCAATTATATTAAACCCTAAAATGTGCGCTGGGTAAAAACATAAGCCTAATCCCCCTTATATAGGGAGGCGGCACAAGCAAACCCTAATAAAACCCTAATGGTGTGGCGCGCGCCTAAGGCTAGCATGCAAGCTAGAAGCCCAACGGCGCGGGTCCAGAAGTATCGGCGCAAGGCCCATTATTAACTTCCTAAATGCATAAAACTAGTAATAACAATGTTCTATAATGGAAAGTATGCAAAAAACAACTAAAAATAGATAGGTCGTCTGTGACCGTGCCCGAAGTGTCGCAGCGCTGCAGGGACCCGGACAAGGCGCTGGCGAGGTCACGACGCGACGCAGGGCGCTGGCGCGGACGCTGGAAAGGGCGCTGGCGCGAGGGTCGCGAGAACCTCAAGTTGTGATCCATGGCACGGTGCAAGGCTCGGGTCCGATATTGGCAAGGGGTTGGAGGTTGTCACTGTCGGTCCGAGTTGAAGTTCCTCGACGCCGAGGACGCACAAGGCAGTGTGCGTCGGCGCGGCGAGGGGCGCGCCGTGGCCTGCGGAGAGGCGCGCCACAAGAGATTGTGTCGTGGCTTGGATTGCTCGAGTCCTGGCAGGAGTGATGGGGCCATCCGAGCGAAGTGTGAAGGCGTCGTCCTCCTGACTAGCATCCATGATGGGGGTCGCATCACTCGCCTCATTAATGTATAGCATCTTGAAATAAGTTAGCATCATATTCTGAATTGCACCTTGATCAGTTACACAAACACCATTCTCATTGTGCAAATAGAGGACTGTATTCGAGAGTTATGCCGAATGACACGAAGTGCTTACCACACCTCAATAAATTATTTTTATTTTTTTTTAGTTATTTTGAAAGATGGTTTTGTACAAAAGTTTTATGTTTTAAGGGTCGTGTGAAATTCACCCTTTATTATATTGTAAAATTGTTGATCTTGTAGCTAGCTAGTTTGGGACATGGAGCGTAGCAGGAGCTTAAATGGATATGGACCAGTACACCGATCAAAATTAAATATATAGAGCTGCACTAGTTGGAAGCAGATAGGCAGATAGCTCATTTAATTTGTACAGCATGTGGAACTTATTATTCCTTTTTGGAAGATCTAGAATCTTGTGATCAGTTTTTAGAGATTTTTTAATTATAGTTAATGTTTGGTTAGCCCTATATGGCTACATCCGTTTCATAATATAGGGATATTTTATACGAGTTTGATTCTCATGAGTATGCTGAAGCAGACAGGCAGATAGCTCATTTAATTACTTTTTATTTTTCGCATTAAGCATACTCCTCACGAGAATCAAACTCACACATTAAAAATATACATTAAATATTTAAATATTTGGTTTTTCTCCTTTCTTATTTGAAGCTTCTCTTAAATTCATGAAAAATGGAAAAAACACCCCTATATTATAAAACGGAGAAAAATATAAATTTACCATCTTAAGCACGATATATTATATGGAGTATAAAGTATTGTGCAATGATTTCATTGAAAATTTTTAATTTAAAAAAGATACTAAAAGCATTAAGGAAATTTATGCGATACGGTTGGTCAATAATCAAAAATCCCTATTTCAAATAATATGGTGAATTTTTTGTTGCCTTTCATTTCATGTATGTCATATATAGTGTTATAATATTTATTATATTATTATATTTAGATGTACAATTGGAAATTCTAGTTAGTTTTGTATTTTCTATATAAAAGTCCTTATGGGTGACCTAATAAGATGGATCTGATCTCTCTCTCTTTTTTCTCTATGTCTCAATTTATAATACGCTATCAACACGAATTCTTTTCCAATTTCCGTTTGAAACGGTATATACATATCGCTTTACACTCTCGATCGGTTGGAGGTAAGATTGTAGTGTTTTTCCTTTATTTTTTATGTACATATTAATATCATCTGCATATTTATATATTTATGTGCGTACCTATAGGTAAAGTTTGCATAAGCATTGATTGCCTGCACAAATTTCATGCATGATGAAAGATGAATTATACGCATAACCTACATTAGTTATTTCATTTATATGTCATGAACACTGTTTATTATATGATTCGTTTAGTACACTCAATTGTGTAATGTATATATATGGTTTTTTCATATGCATATAGTAACCATTTACATGTACGAATTAGTTGCATGATAAATATGTACATGAATTGTCTTGGTGTGATCATAAGACCAAAAGTATTAATATTACATCTTACTCTTATTTAAGCTTATGTATCAACAATAAATTTATACTTGGAGTGACAAATAAAAATCACTCTCATCTCTTGAAAAGGTGCACAATAATTATCCTTGAAGCGATAATTTCTCGATTATTCATCTTCTGAGAGTTGAATATATTAAGATCATATTACCCTCGAAGGTAATTTTCATTTCATGAAGCGTATGAAACATCAATATGTAACCCCTATAGTGGTTACTTCCATCCCTTGAAGAGATTGGAATATCATTATATTATCCCTGAAGCGATAATTATTTGCTCCTGAAGAGTTGAATTTATAAATAAAATTATCATTGAAGCGATAATTATTTCCTCCTGAAGACTTGAATTTATATATAAAATTATCTCTGAAACGATAATTATTTCCTTCTGAATAGTTAATTTATAAATAAAATTATCCCTGAAACGATAATTATTTCCTCCTGAAGAGTTGAATTTATAAATAAAATTATCCCTAAAGCGATAATTATTTCCTCCTGAAGAGTTAATTTATAAATAAAATTATACCTGAAGCGATAATTATTTCCTCCCGAAGAGTTAAATTTATAAATAAAATTGTCCCTGAGGCGATAATTATTTCCTCCTGAAGAGTTAATTTATAAATAAAATTATCCTTGAAGCGATAATTATTTCCTCCTGAAGAGTTGAATTTACAACACAATATTCTAATTTTATCCCTGAAGTGATAAATTTCATTCCCTGAAGTGAATAAATTATTTTATTTATTTTATTGTTCTTATATTGTTTATTTATCTATTATTTTCATATACTTAATTATGTTATATTATTTTCTCTTGAAGAGTTAATTGAATGTACAGAACAAGATTATCCCTGAAGTGATAATCATCGTTCCTTGAAGTAAATGAAAACTTCATTTTATCCCTGGAGTGATAATTCTCATTCCCTAAAGTGAATGAAACCATTTTTTCTATTTTTATACTTGGAGTGATAATTTTCATCCCCGAAGTGGATGAAACAAATGATCCACCGAAGTGGATGAAATAATTGAATCAATCCCCAGATGTGGATGAATATAATAAAAGTTCCTACTCCTTGGAGTGAGTGGTGATACTAAAGTCGTCTCTTGAAATAAATGACATGATTCATGTGCAAATTGAAAAGAAAAATATCATCTCCAAAAGTAGACGATAAAGTTCATATGATAATATTATCTATTGAAGTAGATAATAAAATACCCACATGGATATCACATCCTAAAATATGTGACTAAAATGTCTCATTGAAATCACATCTTGAAGTATATGATTGAAAGATCTTATGAATAATCACATCCTGAAGTATGTGATGGAAAGAAGTCTAGAAGACTTCGTATACAATCTCTTCTCACCAGAAGTTGAAAATATTTTATGATACTTTATTTCTTTATTTATACTTTTCAATTTAATTATTTTTGTTATTTCTTATATACATTTTTATTTGTTCTTAAAGTTAAAACTTGTCATCTCTTGAAGCGGATGCTAGTATGTCCCAATATAGACAAATTTGAAATCATCCCCGAAGAGATGAAATAATAAATCCCATTACCTCCTGAAGTGAAAAATGATAGAAAATATCACTTCCTGAAGAAGATGATAAAATTTATGTGACAATGATCTTCTCTTGAAGTAGATGCTTTTATACATAAGTGTATTATCCCTAGAAGTGGATTTACATACATAATTACTTCTTGTAGTATGATGAGAAGAATTTATTAGTGGAACTATAAGAACATATCATCTCCCGAAGTGGATGATAAATGGTTCAAGAAATAAAATTACATTGTCACTTGAAGTTGACAGATGAGATGTTTGGGAGATCCATGAAGCACTTGAAGTTCCAACAGACATGTGCTAAGTTATAATGAACGTATCATATCATCAACTCCATTCGAGCTTGAAGAATCGAATTTTGACAAGAAGAGATCATTATGAACTCTTGGATAGTTAAGAGATCTCATTCCAAACCATGTACTCTAGATGTAGTACAAGAAATATGGCATGTACTCTAGAAGTAGTACAAGGAATGTGGGTCGTTACAATATTCAAAACTATGTCTAAATGACCACCTACCTAGCATGAACTAGAAGTTCAAGGTCATGTTTGACCAACCTCTTGCATGCCAGAAGCATGCCTCCTCTGTAAGAGGGTGTGAAAGAGGTTACGGTATATTACGCATGCGGCCGTTAGTCATGGTTATGACTTATAGCTAGGACGTCGTGGGTTAATTTGATGTTCAAAAGAACATCTAAGATAAGGGGTATCCCATTAATGACATAATTGAACATCAGTCTTGTGCCACTTGTACAAGAACCACACCTTATGAGTATACGTGTGGAGACCGGTCTAATCTATATTTAAAGTTCTGAATGCACCCATTTTGAGGCATCTAATTTTGATATGACAATAACAATTTATCTGACATGAGTTGATGAGCTCCCAAATTTATGTATGGATCACCAACATTTTCAAGGGTGTCACACCACATAGTATTTGAAAACCAGAAGTTTTCACAAGTCATGCGCAAATTTGGATGTGAAGATTATGATGACTCTAGAAGAGTATATTCCATTGAATAATGTAATCTCACTAATTGGAAGTTAGTTGAGGATAAGATATATTTATGGCATGATTAACTTGGTCACTCATGTGAATAATAATGCGCATGATTGGTATAGGATCGAAAGATCTTGAGACTTGAAGTCTCTTCCTAAGAGTGATCTTAAAAGGCTTGTGCTCTTGGTAAACTAGTAGCAAGACCGGTATAAGTCAAGTAAATACAAAGTCTCATATGATCCTTGACAGAATTCAAGTGATATAAGAGGACTCGCTAAATCGCCATGTGGACCATTGTGGATTATCATAATAATGAAAGATGCCTCAACCCATTGGTTTCAAGGAAAATGGAGGAGAATGGAATAAATCAATATGTGTAGTAATTGAGCATTCGATAGCTCTCACACATATTCACAAAACGACCCAGGTAGAGTCGTCAATAATGCGGTCATAATTGATAGCCAATCAAGTGCTATACATGGAATACGCGACATGGAAGAGTCGTGGTTCAATAGGGTCATGAATATGAATATCGATTATTTAATTTGACAAGACCGACCGCTTATAGCAAATTATCCTAATGGAAATTCTAGATATGTCCTCCAACCCCAGAAAATTTTTAAGTAATGCCACACAATGAAAGTTGGGATTAGACGAGGGGTTTGGGTCCTTATCGTTTATAAAATACCTAGAGCTTATAAGCGGTGATCTATATATTGCTCGGTACTAAAGGCATCACTTTGGCGAGGTGAAAAATCCCAACTTTAGGGGGGGAAGATAACTGAGACTACAAGTTAAGAGATTGCATGGGATGCAATTTGTTATCCAAAGAAAGCTAAACCAGAAGTTTAGTGACTAAGACATAAATATTATTTGAGAATACACCAGTCATTTGGAGATTCCAGAAGCAACTCCAAACCAACACATAAGCATGCTTTAAGCATAAGAGACATTTTTGGATTTAAGGATATGTTCCCCAAAAGAGGAAAGAGCCAATTACATCCCAAAAGGATGATATGTCGACTGGAAATAAACATGAAGCTAGAACTCTTGAAGAGATTCTATCTAAAGACTCTTAAAACAAAGAAAATGGCATGAGCGACAATTTGGAAATGTCGATTAATTATGTAAGCATTAGTATAGGGTATCGGGAAGATATCTTTGCTTATTCAGTTATCGTAAAAGTCATTGGAGAAGATGACAATAATCCCCAAACAATGGAGGAATGTCGACATCGAAATGGTTAGGAAAGCTGGAAAGCAGAATTGGATTTTTTAAACAGACTAGATGTTTTTGGGCCTGTAGTTCCAACACCATAAAGTGCAAAATCAGTCTGTTATAGCTCGTTGCACAAGGGTTTGTTGATAGGGTTTCTCGGCCAACAAATAAATTTGTAAGTTAAGACCCCGCTGAGTACAGTGGAGTCAGGATCGTTCCACAGGAAGCAAGGTTGTTGGTCTATCAATCTAATAAAAATCAAACACAATCACTCACGAGATGCCTCGTTAACGACCTTGTCAGGATCGTTACCGAACCACCGAATATAAAAACATCAATTAACGAACTAATAAAATTCTAATTAATACTCGGTACCGAAGCAAGCATTCAGCAACGAAGATTTATCAGAAATAATTCAATAAAAACAAATATCTAGGATAAGGGACACCACAACATAGCCAAGCATAAGAATTCGTAAGTAGATAAGATCATGCCTTTAAATAGATAGAGTCATCAACTTTCATTGACTTGAAAGGTAAATTAATCTATTTTCATAAACCAACTCACTCAATTGCTTGTTTTGGATCTAAAGCTTGAAACTTTCGTTTTCAAACAATATCAACCTTCAAGATACTAACTTACTCTTTCAATCAAGTTAAAACTCAAATTACCTCAACTCCCGTTTCGGTATTAAGCACAACAAACAATCTCAATAAAAATAAAAGGCATTCAAAATACTATCTTACTTCATCAAACATGCTCAACTATGCCGGGCTTAACCCTGACCCTAGAAAAATAACTACTCACTACTCATGATTAAGAAACCAAAAACTTCAATAAAAACAAACATGAAAACAAAACTCAGACTTAAATTAATAACAAAAATATCGTCTTACAGAGAATCAGAAGAAAAACCAAAACAAAACAATCACCGAACCACAAACTCGATCAACGAACCTCGGAAACCGTCGTCACCGACCCCTCGTCACCGACTTCCGATCCGGCAGCCTTTCCTTCAGCCTTCCTTCCTTCTCCAAACCTAACTCTAAAACTCTACTCCAAAATTCAGCCCCCCCCCTTTCTATGCTAGATAGAAGGGTATTTATACTAGAAAATCCTAAAAAACTAAAAAGATAAAAGATAAAAACTTTCCTAAAAAGATAGAAACAATCTCTAAAAAGATAGAAATAAAATCTAAAAAGATATTAAACCCTAAAATACATATTCTATTAACCCATAAAGATTCTAAAAAGATACTCAACCGATACGGAAATAAATTCCCGCTCAGGATCGGTGAATAATAAAATAATACTCCGAAATCTTCTTCGTCGTGGCCTCGTTAACGACCCTTCACAGCCTCGTTAACGAGCCTGGGGTTTTGTTTTCTTCAACACCTCCTCTCGTTTTCTTGAGCTTCGACTTCTTAAATCTTGCACTTTCCCGTCCTTCACTGTGATGCTCCAAATTTATCTCCATTTAGCTCCTTTCCTAGCTAAAACCTGCAAAATACACAAAATAGCGTAGATTCCACTTTTTTTTCGCAGATTTATACAAAACTAACTAAAAACACTTAAAACGAAACCTAAACTAGACAAAATTAATCCTAATAAACAAAGAAAACCTATCAAAAACTATACCAAAAATGCGAACATCAAAATACCCCATACTTAGACTTGCTTGTCCTCAAGCAATAATCAAGATACTAACCAAAACCAAAACAAATCATGCTTATCAAGACATAGCCATTTTCAAAAAGCAACATCTATACATAAGAAAATTATAGCAAAAGATTATTAACATCCTCACACATATATGCACTTAAATAGACATAAAATAATACAATCCAACCTCTCAAGGGATATAATGTGTTTCACTCAACTCTCATGTGTTTGGGCTTATAATTTCAATCTCTCAACTCATCCTATATACAAAAACTCATAGAAATTGGAACTTATATCACCAATACTCTCCACCCAAGATTTGTCAAAACAAGCAGAGAATCATCAAGAGAACTTAGGCTCAATGAAAAACTTCATAGAAGCTTCCATTCGGCCAGGTTGTAATGGGGCTTGGTAATAACAATAAGGCATGGAAATATTTTGGTCATGTGGTGCTAATAATATCCGGGAATCAAAGACTCCTAAAAAAAAACTCACACATAACATCAAAAACTCTCATATAAAATAACCAAACTCACTCTCATATTATGCACACTTATTTTCACTCACCCATTTATTATCCTAGAAAGTCTCATAATCAAAAATAAAAGAATCTCTTGATATTATTTTTAAACATAAATGCACTTCAACTTTTCTTCTTTCTTTCTCTCTTTTTATATTTTTTTTCTCTTTTTCTTTCGCTGCCTCATTAACGAACCCACATCCGGGTCGTTAACGATCCACCGTATACATTTTCTTCCCTTCAAGCTTTATTTTTGTGCATCTTTTTTAATCAAGAGACCTTTCTTACATATAATAACAAGAGACTTCCAATCTACCCTTCCCAAATACCCTTTAATTCAAGCAAATAGAAACTCTTTTCTTTTCAACAAAACACAAGACTTCACCTCTCCAATCTAAGTCCTAATTCCCGGATAGGGTCAAGCTTATCTCGGCTAGGGAACAATTTTTGTGGAGCTAAAAATAAAAGGTTTCAGGCCAGAATTGGTTATCAAAAGAAGGAATAATATAAAGGTAGATAGGGGATAATAAGGCTCATAAAAATAAGTTCTCTATCATATGATCTTTACAAGTAATGAACTAAAAATCTTATAAGGGTCTCAAGAAATAGATAACCGTCACAATTCCAAGAGATAATATGCATAAGGAGATAAATCACACAAAAGAAGAGGGATTTATAAATGTTCTCCCTATAAGGCCAAAAATTTCTCACAAGGTAGATTTTGTTGGATTGCATCATCTATGCTATAAAGTGTATGTGCTCAATTTCATCTAATGCTATTCTCTTCTAAAAAAACAATAATTTCAATTTTTAAGAATCCGGCTATACTTTCAAGACATGTTTGCAAGGAATTAAATGGTCAAACTAGTGATTGCTATCATAGAACTTTTAAGAAGGGATATCTATCAATTCTAAACTCTTTTTGGATTTTTCAAATTTTTCAATTTTTTGGTTTTTTCGATTTAACAGAAGTAACAACTACATAAAACATAAAAACACCTAGGACATAATTTTTCTACTTTCTTCCCACCCCATACTTAAAATTACAGTGTCCCCACTGTAAGAAAAATAAGAAGAATAGGGAAAAGAAATAGAAAAGAAAACAAAAAATTAAAAAGAAAAAGAAAGACATAAAACTTACAAAAGTGGAAACAAGGAAAGGAAACTTCATCTTGAGCTTGATCAACGGTTTGGTGGAGGAAAATAGTGCTCAAAGTGCCCCATGAAGTCATACATCGTCCTCCAACGCTCAGCATCCTCCGCCTCTCTCTGACGTTGCCGCTCGTCCTCCCTCGACATGCGTGCGGAATAGACGGTTTCCCATCTATCCATCCTCCGATGAATGTGATCGGTCTGAAGGTGAAGCTGCTGCATCCGTGCAGAAAGATCCTCGGCCCATGGTGGTGGTATACTCGATCCTGCGTACTCGGGCTGAGGAGGTGGTGGGTAGTGAGGCTGGAAATGATCTTTGTACATCACCGGGGTGTAAGGCATTAAGCCATATGCATGAGGGTCGACAGGAGCTGGTGGAGGGTCGACAGGAGCTTGCGGCACCTCGTTAACGAAGCTGGTTGCCTCGTTAACAGTGTTGGGCGGTGGCTGGAAATGGTCGTTAACGACCCTGGTTGGCTCGTTGACGAAGATATTGCCTCCTAATTCCTCCGTCTCCATGTCTTCTTCTGTAAAGTTGAGCTCCTCAGTGCCGCCCTAGGTGTCGGCTTCCTCGGTGTCATTGCCTACGACCTCGGTATCCTCTTGCTCATCTTCTTCTTCATATTCGTCCACATCGTCCCGCTCAAATCGGGTGTGACATGGTCGAAGCGAGAGCTCATCCTCCGGTTTTGGCTCCAATGGGTAAGGCTGGCCCGTCCACACCTCGTACCAATTTGGTACGTAGAGTAGCTCGTACATGTCAAGGGAAGGTATGACGACTTGATCTCGAACCTTCACTTTGTAGCCTCCCTCGGCTTGCACGAAGATCCCGAAACTATACCAATAATTTTTGTTGAGGAGTTGAGCGTGGGCCGGTGTGTAGCGGGTGAGATCCACTCCAAGATTCTTAGCCAAGAGGCTAACCAAATTGCCACACCATACCTCCTTGGACTTGTGGGACTTCTCGACGTAGTAGAGCCATTCGTACCCCAAATTCAAGGGGTCGGGCTCCTCGAAGAGGATGGTGCGGAAGCAAGCGACCTCCGTCCTTGTAGACCGGTTTAATTCCTTCTTCGGCCAGAATAGTGCGGCGAGGACTCTCAAGATGATCCGGAAGATGGGGTTGACTATGGTTGCTCCGGATAGCGCCGCGGTGGAGGATTGAACCTCTCCGGTGATGTAGCTCCAAGTGCGGGTCACTCGGTAGTCCTTCAAGCTATAGTCTCTAGACGGGTTTGGGAGCTCCAAGATTGCATTGAACTCCGCCATGGTGAAGTCACGGTCCTCGTTACCGAGCCGGAACCGAATGCGTCCCGCCGAGATTTTCGACGAGAAGTTGGTCTCCAAGGTGGCCAAGAACTCGAATGTGAGGGCCGGATAATGTGGCAAGCTCTCTTGCTTCAATAAGTGTGCGACCCCAAGGATGGCAAAAGCGTCCTTGACATCCGTGTAGATGCCCGTAGAGACGGCGCTAGACTTCGAGAACCATCGGGTGTAATGGTTCTTCTCCAAGAAATCCCGGTAGCGCCGTACTTGGCTCTGACTGCTCAAAATCACATCGTCCACCCGGGGTGGAGATGGAGACCTATGGTTCCTCCTCTTCTTCTGGGCTCGGGTAGCGGGTCTGCTTGAACTAGCCATGGATCCTACAAAATAATCGACAATTTTCCAAGATAAGATCCACTCAAAAATAATAGGTACGAGACCCCATACTTGGTCTCAAAATTAACCTCGGAATTATTCATAAACTACCCAATTGGGTTGTTCACGAAGCGAGCCTCGGATTAAGCATTGATGAAGTGCAGGGTCGTTAACGAGCCTGGGTGGGTCGTTAACGAGCCACCGAGAGCGAAACCAGTAATGTCCGAAATTGAATCTACCTCTAATTCAGCACAAATCAAGCATGCAATCTTATATTATTCTCCACAATTCCCTCATTGGGTGAAAGCACCCCATACTTACTCAATTACCCATCCCGAACATGCTACAAATTTCCCGAAATTTTGACATGCAAAGTTCGAACTTTTAGATCTAGAACAAGAAAAATTCATGCTTTCTTAACTAAAGGGTTACAATAGCTAATCTATCATGGATAATCTTACCTAAAACATGAACAACTAAGCATAATCAAGAATTTTAGAACGGAATTTAGGCATGCTCATCGATCTCCCTAAAAATCATGATTCAAGATATGAAATTTAACCCTATAGATACTCAATCATGCAAATTCAAGCAAGGGTTTAGAAATCATACCGGAGAACCGAGAATTAAAAGGACAAGGGTCGGGATCGGGGTAGGTTAACGAGCTCGTCGTCGACGGTGAAAGGGCCTTCGAACTCCGGTAACGATGGCGTCTCCGGTGGTCGTTAGCGTGGGATTTCCGACTCGGTAGGAGAAAAGGGAAAGGGATTGAGAGAGTTTTGGGTTTGAGAGTGAGTGTGGGAGAGATTGTGGTAGAATTTTGGGAGGGGTAGAAGGGTTTTTATAGGAGGGGTAAAGATAGAGGGGGTGGCGGCTAGGGTTAGAAAATGTTAACTAGGTTAGAATTACTTACCTGCCCCGTATTGTGACGAATCGGGTCGTCCGAACTGGGTCGTTAACGACCCTGAGTGGGTCGTTAACGAGCCACCGTAGCCTCCTAGAGTGCATTTCGACCCCTTTTTTCCTGAAATCTTGTTAGCTCAAAAAAATCTTATTTCTATCCTATTTAAACTAAAAAAGAAAAATAAAAGAAAGCTAGGAAATAATCTAAAAGAAAAATAAAATAAGATAAAATAAACTAAACCTATTCTAAAAAGCGAGTTGCCTCCCGTAAGCGCTATGTTTAACGTCGTTAGCCCGACGAGCTCTCTTGCTAGTCTCATGGTGGTTCATGTCTGGCCATGTTAGGGTCTTCAAATACCGTGCATGTAGCTTTACTGCCTCTGTGCACTTGAATTGCTAAATTGGGACCCTCTTCTTCTATTAGTAAGCTCGATATCCCTGGGTTAATGGTATAGTCCGAAAGCCAAGGTGGTTTGGGCTTTTCTGTAACCTCTGTAGTAGGGCCTTTGTGCATGGGAGCATCATTGATCGGCAGATGTGGCTCGGTAGGGGCTGTGGTGTCTGGTTCGGGTTGAGTCAACTCTAGTTGTGCCACTCCAATTGGGTCGTTAGCTTTCTGATCTAAATTGAATTCCACTCGTTCCTCTCCTATATCAAAAGTGAGGAGTCCCTTACGCACATCAACTCTTGCTCCTGCTGTGGCTAAGAATGGTCGCCCGAGAATTATGGGGATATGAGGGTCTTCAGGCATATCAAGGACAATAAAATCATTTGGTATGAAGAATTTCCCGACTTGAATAGGGTAATCGTCCACTACTCCTGTTGCTTTGACACTTGACCCATCTACCATGTACAGATTCATGTCTACCGGTTCCAGTGGTCCCATATTGGCTTTAGACCAGATTGAGAGTGGAACAAGACTAGCACTGGCACCAAGATCGCATAAAGCTTTGAACTTGTGGTTGCCTATGCCGATTATGATTGCAAACCTCCCAGGATCTCCAAGCTTTTCTGGAAGAGCTATGGATCTGACCTCGTCCTGCAGCTCTGTAATAGATCTTTTCCTGCTAAGAATATCTTTCAAGAATTTTGTGTAAGCCGACATTTCGCTTAGGGCCTCAGCGAATGGGATGGAAATATTAATGCCCTGAAGAATCTTAACGAAACGCTTGAACTTACTCTCTGCAGATTCCATAGATTTCTTAACTGGAAATGGAAGAGTTTTCACCATTCTCGGAACCAAGTTAGGCTCGAGAGGTGAGAGTATCGGGTCGACACTGGGGTCGTTTGGTGTCCTCGGCGGGTCGTTACCGACCTTGGTGGGGTCGTTAACGAGCTTGGGATTGAGAGGAGGACTCGGTTTAGAAAACTTACCTGGGCTGGGCTCGTCAGGAATCCTCGGAGCCTCTTCATCCTGGCTTGTAGGCTCGATACTAGCTCTCGCTGGCTCGTTAACGAGCTGGCTGGCGAGATCTTGTTCCTCCTTCTCTTCAGCTTGAATTCTCTCCGGTAGTGTCTTCCCGCTTCTAAGGTGTACTGCTGCTATTTGGCCTCTAGGGTTCTCTTCGGTACGACCCGGGAGTTTCCCTTGTGGTCTTGGAATCCGTGCAGCAAGGTCTCCTAGTTGGGAATCAACACTCTTCTTCCAAATATCAAACTCTCGCCATCTTTTATCCAATCCATTGATGCCCTCTTTAATCTCTTGAGCCCATGATGGTGTCTCCTGATGGCCTGGAGGTCGATATGGTGCAGGTCGTCTATCTTGCGGGGGCCCTGTGTAATTATGATTTGCATTCTGATTGCCCCATGATTGATAGTTGTTCGACCTGTCATTGTAATTAGGTTGGTTCCTGTAGGGTCCTCTCATGTAATTCATCTCAGCTATCGTCTCAGCGGTTCTAACCTGCTCAATGTTAGTGCAAGCAGAAGTACTATGCGCAGAAGAACCACATTCTTGACATGATTGAGAGGATTTCAGAAAACTTACCTGTTTTCTCAAACGGTTGACCTCATCTTGTAAGAATTGATTTTTAACATCGGGGTCAACTTCATCTCGATTGGGCACATAGAGACGTTTTTGAGTTTGTGGAGCCTGCTGGGTTCCGTACATAGCATCGTAATTCGCCAGCTTGTCCAACAATTCCCACGCCTCTGTCGGGTTCATCTCTATAAAACCGCACGCAGTATGCGTGTTGATGCGGTTCTTGGTCTCTGCGTTGATACCCTGGAAAAAGATTTCTTGCAATACATATAATGGTTGCCCATGAGTAGGGCATTGTCTAAGCATCTCTTTAAATCTTTCCCATGTTTCAACAAATGTCTCATTAGGCAACTGGTGATAAGAGGTGATACGTTTCCTTAACTCTGTTGTCTTAGCAGGAGGGAAAAACTTTGAATGAAATTGATCATACAAAGCTTTCCAAGTCCTGATAGACTTAGAAGGTAGGCTCTCTAACCAGTTCAGGGCCTTTCTAGTAAGTGACCATCTAAAAGCTTTCAACAGAACATATTCTAGTGAGACACCTTCAGCAGCTATGGTGTCACATAAATCAAGAAAATTTCTAATATGTTCCATAGGGCACTCAGCAGGTTTCCCTTCAAACTGAGCCCGTTTAATCAAGGATATAAATTGAGACTTGATCTCAAAAGGTTTCTCTATCGCAGGAAGCACAATAGGAGATTCTGGCACCCTCAGTTCCGGATGCATGTATTGCTTGGCATTCCTTGGATAGGCGTTTAGCTCTTCTTGCAGTCGAGCCTTGTCTGCATTAGCGCCGTCCTTCTCGGCTCTCAATGCCTCCATCAGGGTCCGGAGGATCTCTAGCTCTCGAGCCATCTCTTCAGTTGTGGCCATGGCTCGGTTTTCTCGGAGTCGTCGGTGCAGGGAACGTTCGGGTTATGAGTAATAACTGGAGCTATCAAACTGAAGCCTTCTTCGTCCTTCCGGCATACACTGAGAAAACAAACAAAGAAAACAAAAATTAAAAACAAAAATGGGGTCGGGCTAGTCCCGATCCCAAAGATAAACTAACAACTCGTTGCTTCCCCGGCAACGGCGCCAATTTGTCGATAGGGTTTCTTGACAACAAAAATATTTATAATCAAGACCCCGCTGAGTACAGTGGAGTCAGGATCGTTCCACAGGAAGCAAGGTTGTTGGTCTATCAATCTAATAAAAATCAAACAAAATCAAACACAATCACTCACGAGATGCCTCGTTAACGACCTTGTCAGGATCGTTACCGAACCACCGAATATAAAAACATTAATTAACGAACTAATAAAATTCTAATTAATACTCGGTACCGAAGCAAGCATTCAACAACGAAGATTTATCAGAAATAATTCAATAAAAACAAATATCTAGGATAAGGGACACCACAGCATAGCCAAGCATAAGAATTCGTAAGTAGATAAGATCATGCCTTTAAATAGATAGAGTCATCAACTTTCATTGACTTGACAGGTAAATTAATCTATTTTCATAAACCAACTCACTCAATTGCTTGTTTTGGATCTTAAGCTTGAAACTTTCGTTTTCAAACAATATCAACCTTCAAGTTACTAACTTACTCTTTCAATCAAGTTAAAACTCAAATTACCTCAACTCCCGTTTCGGTATTAAGCACAACAAACAATCTCAATAAAAATAAAAGGCATTCAAAACACTATCTTACTTCATCAAACATGCTCAACTATGTCGGGCTTAACCCTGACCCTAGAAAAATAACTACTCACTACTCATGATTAAGAAACCAAAAACTTCAATAAAAACAAACATGAAAACAAAACTCAGACTTAAATTAATAACAAAAATATCGTCTTACAGAGAATCAGAAGAAAAACCAAAACAAAACAATCACCGAACCACAAACTCGATCAACGAACCTCGGAAACCGTCGTCACCGACACCTCGTCACCGACTTCCGATCCGGCAGCCTTTCCTTCAGCCTTCCTTCCTTCTCCAAACCTAACTCTAAAACTCTACTCCAAAATTCAGCCCCCCCCCCCCTTTCTATGCTAGATAGAAGGGTATTTATACTAGAAAATCCTAAAAACTAAAAAGCTAAAAGATAAAAACTTTCCTAAAAAGATAGAAACAATCTCTAAAAGATAGAAATAAAATCTAAAAAGATATTAAACCCTAAAATACATATTCTATTAACCCATAAAGATTCTAAAAAGATACTCAACCGATACGGAAATAAATTCCCGCTCAGGATCGGTGAATAATAAAATAATACTCTGAAATCTTCTTCGTCGTGGCCTCGTTAACGACCCTTCACAGCCTCGTTAACGAGCCTGGGGTTTTGTTTTCTTCAACACCTCCTCTCGTTTTCTTGAGTTTCGACTTCTTAAATCTTGCACTTTTCCGTCCTTCACTGTGATGCTCCAAATTTAGCTCCATTTAGCTCCTTTCCTAGCTAAAACCTGCAAAATACACAAAATAGCGTAGATTCCACTTTTTTTTCGCAGATTTATACAAAACTAACTAAAAACACTTAAAACGAAACCTAAACTAGACAAAATTAATCCTAATAAACAAAGAAAACCTATCAAAAACTATTCCAAAAATGCAAACATCAGGGTTCTCACAAGAACCTGGAGCGGATTACATGGAAATGTATTCACTAGTAGTGGATGCAACGACACTCAGGTTCCTTGTTGCTTTAACCATTGTTGAACGTTTGAAAATACAACTCATGGATGTGGTAACAACATACCTATATGAGTCGTTAGGTACGAACATATACATTAAAATCCCAGAAGGATTGAAAATACATGAAGCATTTGAATCAAAACCACATTATATTTATTCCATTAAACTTAGAAGATCGCTATATGGATTGAAACAATCGGGAAAAATGTGGTATAATCGCCTTAGAGAATATCTACAAAGGCAAGGATTTGTCAACGATCAAATAGGTCCTTGTGTGCTCATAAAAACAACAAATTTGGGATATGTAATCATTGCTGTTTATGTTGATGATTTGAACATTATTGGGACTCCAGAAGAGATCCTAATAGAAGTTGATTATTTGAAAAGAGAATATCAAGTAATGTCTCTGCTTGTAGTTCGAGCATAGAAATGGAATAAAAGACCCATTGAATTTGATGAAAGCACATCCATTAAGTGCACCAGTAGTACTAAGGCGCTAAGTGTGGAAAATGGCTCATTTCGTTCTGATTAGAAAATGAAAGAGATATTAGGTCTTGAAGTACCATATCTCAGTAAATAGGTGCATTATCGTACCTTGCTTCATTACCTCAATAATGTCATTTTATGTGACAATGAGTTATTGTCTCCTTTAAACATACAATAGAGATTGTTGGTCCAAAAGTACCAAATTTTTACGAAATCCCGCGATGACAAATATACGTCGTATGAAGAAGCATATGTTTAACTAAGGGGGAGCATTATTATACGACTATATTCTTTTTCCCTTGGCTTTGGTTTTTATCCCACTGGGTTTTTCCAAACAAGGTTTTTAATGCGGCAATTCATCATATAAGGTCTCTGATAAGACAATCTCGGCCTGAAGTTCGAGATACGTGAAATAATAGAATTTTTATCCATCCATCAAATCAAGTTGAAAAGAGCCAACAGTGATGTATATATGAAGAGAATTCAGCATGAAGTGATCAACCAAGTACATATCACCAAGTGTTCTCAAACTACAAGATTCAACTCAAAGGCGGGATGGATGTTCAATTCAATCAAGCAAGGAGGATATATTTCAAGTTGAGATGAAGAATCATAACTGCACTTTTTTTCCCTTAGTCTTGGTTTTGTCCCATTGGGTTTTCCAGACAAGGTTTTTAACGAGGCAGTTATTAATGTACATCTAAGGGGGAGTGTTATAATATTTATTATATTATTATATTTAGATGTACAGTTGGAAACCCTAGTTTTGTATTCTCTATATAAAGGCCTCTATGGGTGACCTAATAAGATGGATCTGATCTCTCTCCTTTCTCCTATTTCTCTCTGTTCTCTGTAATTTATAACAGAAGTGGATATATGTTCACTAACTAATTAAGTAGACGTTTGTATTTCATCATTTATAAAGAAGTGGTTGCTAAGAAAAGTAACTAATTAAATACTCAATTGATCTAGTGGTAAAATAGTGCTAGACTCTTTAAGTACCAAGAAGTTTTCAGCCCGGATTTAGAGCGATGTCCGACAGATCAAATCTGGTGAGCCAAAAAAACAAGACAAAAAAAAAGTAACTAAAGAGACGTTGAACTTCTTGTTTGAAATCACCTTGTTACATTTTTTTGAACATCGGTCAACAAAAACAAATTGACAAAAACAAAAGATTTGAGTAAATACAACATTAAAAAAAAATTAATTTAATTATAGGATTGTTACAAGATGAAATTAGATTTAAATTAATAAGAGAAATCAGAGAGAGTGAAAGGGAAGATGGAAATAAAGTGCATGGATTGATGTAATGATTTTTACTTAATTCGTGCCTTTGGAGTATAGGTTAAGATTTTTGAAATAAAAAGACTTTGTTAATTTGAATTATTTAGAGCAATTAAATTTTTTTCATAAAATTCATTTATTTCTTTTCAGCATTTTAGTTTCTTAAAAAAATATTTAACATATGTCCTTAGGGTATAGATTAGAAAAACTGTTGATATAATATATACATGATTTCTAAATTAAGCGATTCATTTTCGAAATGGATTAGAGATTTTAATCACATTTAGACGGCTCTATCGTAACAAAAATGATTAAATTTGACAGGTTAGATCTTATAAATATAATAGATACAGTAAATTAATAATGTTGTGACCATGATATTTTGTTATTTAAAATATTAATTAATTGAAAGATTAATATTTATCAATATAAAGAGATATTTATAATTGATTGAAGTTAAATATTCATTACAACAAAAAATATTATATCTTAGAAAAAATCTTGTATCATATTAATTGAATTAATTTAAAATATCGATTCGTTTTACGTAATATTAATAAAAAATAATAACTACAATGTACGAGAGCGCAATTCGAGAAATGTTAGATGCAATAAGAACAAAACAATAGCCAGGGCGAATTCAAAAAGAAAACCTATGATTTTATAGGTTTCAAAATGTTATTAAAAATTTATAGTTTATAACATTCATTTTATTTATTTAATAAGTGTTAGGTAAAATAAGACTTTTAGAAGATTAAGTTTTAGGGATTTTTTGAATAGGCTTAAAACCATAAAATGAAACCCTATAATTTTAGAGGTTATAATAGGTTATTGAAAGTTTATAATTTGTAAATTTGATAGTATATATTAATTAATGTTTTTATGATAATTTAAATTGTAACAACCTCCAAAAAACCTCAAACTGCAGATGAAACACAAATAATTCAAACACTAGATGACAAAAAAGGAATGATCTAAGCAAGAGAAAGATTTCAAGAAAACATGATGCACGCAAGCTCAAAACTTGCACCATGGCATGATGACAACCATGAAATCAAACACCCTACAAAAATGCACAAATGCACGTCTCCTCGCCAAAAAAACACGTTCAATTGGTCAAGAGGGTTTCACCAATGTACGAACAGTGTGCATAATCAACTAAGAGCATAAACGTCCAAGAGCAAGTGAAACCGTTTCTTACATAGTAGTCGGCTACCTTGCCTAGTCAACGCGAAAAGTTATCACAGATGAAGTCGCAAGTTACGAAGACTCCAACAAGTGATGACAATTGATGATGTCGCATGCCAAGCTCACCTATTTGTGATACAAGTCACGTCAACCACATATTCCACCAATAGCAGCACAACATGTAGAAAGAAAGCAAACATGAGTGCGATCAAGAGTTGATCAAAGCCTTGAATAATGCCATGAATGATGGCGAACAAGCTAAGGAACACTGCCACTACCTTGAGTTGCAGATGAACAAAGCACTATAGAGGGTAACACGATCAAAGAACGAGATAGAGAAAATCCAAAGTGAATATGAAGCAGAAAAGGCTAGCCGACAAGAGAAAGAAAGTGTATTAAACCAAGTTTGAAAGGAGATCCTCCATTTAAAGACATCTCTCGAGAAGCTATAGAACGTGCATCCTAGCAACAGTCCCTCAACGGATGACAGAGCCACGATAGGCGAAGAAACTACAAATGTGAACAAGAGAGCAATAGACACATGACAAAGGTCGATTCGCATGGCGTAGATACCGAGTTAACAACAAGCTAAATTGAAAACCCAAACTCCAACGTGTAATGCACTAAGGACGATAGAAAAAATCCAAGAAGTCGACGATCACGACATTGTAGTAACACACCCAAACAGAAACGACGTCGTTTGGGATAAAAGCCAATCATGCAGCGAACATCGTTGTCAACCACGTGATAACATCATCCGATCCGGGACAATCGTGGCCAAACACACCTCAAAGAGGAGTATTATATGAGTCCGCGTAGAGATTATCATGCACCTAGGAAGGAGCGGTTGCATGGACAAACACCAAAGTACAACGATAATAGCAACCGTCGTCGAACATGTTCACCTCAAGACGGTCGATGCACATGTCCGACATGCGATCGACATTTGGAGCATGGAGATGCTCAAAGCCACACCAGAAGAAACTCCAACCTTTATGTCGATGAGTTTCGACACGAAAGCAGGAATCACCGCAAGTGTGACATAGGCAGTTTGTCAGATAGGGATTATAAAGCTTTGAAAGAAGGACGACACTCTTTCCTCGTCGACGAGTTTAGTTCCATAGGTTTTTCCCATCGGAAGGTTTTAACAAGGCCTCCAAATGGTCACTACTCATTTCCTATATATATATATCTATGACTTCTTGGTTCATTTATATACAAATATATCCACAAAAACGAGCGAAGGTATACATATTTGCTCTTCCTTGACTTCCTATCTTGCTTTAGCAAGCTCGGAGCGCGCCTCGTGAATCTCATCTTAAGCTTCTCGACATCATCCTTGAGCACCTCATCTTATGCTTGAAGCTTGGAGACTTGGGCCTTGGACTTGCCACTCTCTTGCTCAAGAAGGAAGATCTTCTCCTTGTCAGCTTCGCGTTCAGGAGCAAGGGTCTTTTGGGCCATCTTGATACGAGCATCGTTGAAATGACCGAATAATTAAGCTTATGAAAGAAAAAACGAGTGTAAGAAAAATGAAATCATGAAGAAAAAGAAAAACAAATATTGAAAGTGCGAGTTCACTTACCATCTCCGTATATCTATGAGGCTATATACAGGCGTCCTCAACTTCAAGGTTTTTATCCCACTGCTCGCGATATTCCGCAACTTTTATATCATTGAAAATGTTATTAGAAGGTCCTAGAAATCTAAAATCAACCTTTCGGGATGTTGATAATTCCATAAAGTCTTGGTATTCCTCTCTAGTGGAGGCATCTTCCTCTTTCCCCTTGCGTTCTTTGCACACGCCAACTTTCTATTTCTTCTTCTAGGAAACAAAGTGGGAGGAAGCCTTCTATTTGGTTCCACCAGTCGTGACATCCGAGGAAGTGATTTTGAGAGGCGCGACGAGCATGCTAATCTTTGTGAGGGCTTGAGAAGACACTTTCATTGGTGCTTGCTTGGTGACCTCCGCGTCCTTTTTACCCCGCTATTACTGGGGACGCTCTTCTTCCTCAACCTCTCGGCCATCTCAATCACGTTCATCTTTGTAAAAAACAATTTAAAATAATGAAAGAACAAAATGACAAAAGAACGTACAAACAAGTAGAAGACGCAAATACCTCGTTGTTCCCTCAACTTAGGGAAACAAAGACAAAAATAAGCGCACTCTAAGCACTCCTAATTGAGGAACTCCCAATAAGACCTCACAAAATCTACCTTGAAGACCTGTTAGGCCTTCGCGACATCCTTCTCGGGAACCTTCCCAATCTTTTTGTATAGACTCGGTCAGATCAGGAAGTTGAATAAGTCGTTTCGAGTATCATGGACCAAAAACCTGTTATCCCTTCAGGTACCGACATTGGAAGGTGTGGCCACTAAGTCCATTTTGGGGATACTCAAACTCACACAGTCACCCGTTTCTATCGGGAGTAAAAGAGCTCGCACGTGCTCCACGTTCCACTCCTATAATTCCAAGCATCGAATTGCATATGCACATAGGGTTCTCTACACATTAGGGAGAAGTTGACTAGTGGACTTGTTGAGAAGCCACAAGTATTCAACGACAAATGTAGGGAGTGGAAGCCTAAAACCAACTACAAGGTTATCATAGTACACGACCAAACAACAACCATAACGGCCCATGGTGTTACCCAAACACTCGAGAAGTGCAATTTTTACCCCCTTAGGCCAAGAATAGTCGATCGAAATCTTTCCCAAGCCGCGCTCCAGTCATGCGTTTGCCGAAGGTTCCTCTAGCATGCAGATCCTTACTTGAGAAATGAGAGGGACCTTCGAAACACAATCATCAATGTAATGATCGTAGACCTCTATTGTGGCTCGAAGCTAGAAGAGTCCTTATCCATTGAGCCAAGAGCCTCTTCATCGCACACTGATACTAGCATGAACTCCATTCCAAAAGAAGCTCTTGTATGAGCCATTACAGTGAGATTCGAGAGAAGACGAGTCACTAACGGAAAAAAAAGGATGAGAGAGCGACTCGTTCTAAGAGTCGCTAGACTCGCTTCTAGGGAAACCACAACTCGAAGAAGACTCTTAGAATCCATCCCAAAATCCTTGAGAAGGGGAAAAAAGATAAAAAAAAAGTGTGATGTCGTCAGAAGATGTACAACTCTCATTCGATATGCGAGGACGGGAGACCTAGGGAATTGAAGAAATAAGCACCTGGAAAAAAAAAGAAAAAAGATCAAAAGGACGAAAACATACAAGAAAAGAAAAATATGTTAAAGAGCGTGATATTGTGACACTAGAAGAAGGCCTATTCCAACTCATGAAAAACGACTTTCTCGGAAACGAAATGAGAAAGAGAAGATCCAAAGGCAAAAACGTCAAATCTAGGGAATACAAACCAATTTAGCTTCTTCGAGAACATTCAAAGATTATGAGAGAGAAAAAGAAGGTTCTTGATCTGCCATCTCCCCACAACGGCAAATAAACCAAGCCCCGCACTAAAACCCACCACAGGCATGACAGAAGCTAGCCAACAAACCACCGTCACGGCGACGCCAACCACGAAAACACACCCTCAAAAAAATCCCCAAATCCCAAGACTCAGCTCGCAAAATCCTGGAGACAACCTATAAAGGTCATAGCCCACCCTCACAATGATAAGGAAATCAAAATAGGGAAAAGGCAAAGAACTAAGGCGAGAAAGAAGAAGAGGACTTACTCGTTTGTTCGGGGAGAAGAAAGTCGAAAGCTTCTAGTGCGGCGAGACGAAGACAAGAATAGACGGAAACTAAAGGGGCGCATAAGGAAAATTCAAAATGGAAATGATGGAAGAATCAACAAAGCCGGAGAAAGAATTAATGAGGAAGACCACAGAAAACACCCTTTATAAGCCTTGTTAATGAGCCGACTCGTGAAAGGTAAGACCCAATAACCATAGTCAGTCCAAACAATAGGCTCAATAAGCAATCAACCCAAAATCATGAAGCCTAAAACCGACATATCAAATAAATCACTCTCGAGACACTAAGTCATGAAAAACCCAAAGCAAACAAACTCGCACAGTGGGAAAGACGAGACGTCGCATATTTTCCTTGAGGTTCCCACAAACAAAAACATCAAGTCATGTGGTTGTGATGGAGCGCTAGACGACAAAAACGAATGATCTAAGAAAGAGAAAGAAATCAAGAAAACATGATACACGAAAGCTCGAAACTCACAACATGGCATGATAACACCCATGAAATCACGCACCCTACAAAAACACACAAAGGCCAGTCTCCTCACCCAAAAACATGATCAACTGGACAAGACGGTTTCAATAGTGTATGAACAACGTGTTGAATCAACGAAGAGCATAAAGGCCCTAGAGCAAGTGAAAATCCCATGAAATTCATGTATAAACAACGCGCACATCCTATAAGCAACTTCACTCCCACATTGGAGAATCTCGAAACTTCAACTAAACCGCATCTTCCACCAATGGATGCACAACACGTTGCATGCGTCGCACTATACCAATCAATGGTCAACACCTCAAGGATCAATAAGTCTCTTCCATATCGAGAAAATCTAACTTCTGACCTTTCCCAACATCTATAAATAGCTGAACAAGGTGAAGGTTGCAAGTGTCGAAAAACCCTCTCTAGCTGAAGACTAATTCTTGTTAACGAAGACTCGACATGTTGAAACTTTAAGAAGAACACCGTTATTTATAAGAGAGAATCCTAAGAGGTTCTAAGTCGTAATTTGTAAGAGAAAACCAAGTTTGTAAAAGATAAGTTCTAGAATAAAAGAAAGATTGCGCATAAATTGGAAAAATCAAAACTGCAGAATCTTTTCTAAAGAGTGAATTACTTCTACATGCATGTTTTTAATTAATTTAGATCCTCAAATCTAGCATTTGTTTATTTCGGGTTTCAACATTGGCGCCGAATGTGGGAAATTTTTCATCCTAGGAATGTTCGGCATCAAAAGCTTTCACTCAAATGGTTTGTCCCAACAACTTCCTCCCGCAACATCCTGACAACGCACCCACGGGGGGCATGTAGAATTGGAACTGGGGGGGTCTACAACCAGGCTGGTCTTATGGAGCACCACCGGGGTGGACTTATGCAGCACCACAACTAGATCAGCAGACCCCACAACTGGCATGGCAATATGCTCATAATCCCTACCTAGGGTACGCACAGAATCATCCCGGGAACACGGAGAATTATTCCGGAAACGCAGAGATTTATCCCAGGAACGTGCAGAATTATTTCATGAATGCGCTCCTTCCACCTAAAGGACATCATGAAGAGTATGTTCTTGAAGACATGTTGAGCTATCCATCCGAAAATGCACTCGGGGCTTCCAACAATGTACAAGTCGGGTCCAAGTCGATTCCACCAACGGCTCGTAGACTAGGGCTAGTCAACGCAATCCTACACACACCTCAGTCAGCTCCAGATCACATCAATCTCGATGTTTTGCAGTATGGGAGGTCGAGGAACCTTAGAGGGTCTGCGGGGGTCGCTGGCCTATTCGCATTTTTGAAAGAGATACAAGGCGAGCCAATGCCCAAATACTTCCAAAAGCCACGGATGGAGCCTTAAAACGGGAGCACTGATCCCGAGGATCACGTCAAGCACTTCATGGTCCAAATGCCTATCAATTCATATAACGACACGGTCCTTTTCTAGGTTTTCCCTACTACCCTCCCAAAGGCGGCCCTCGGTTGCTCATAAGCCTCCGATCCGAAACAATCGTGTCATTCGAAATTAACGGTAAATGCATCAAAAACTAGTTAATTATTGTATTCATACCGGCCCATAAATACGATAAAATAAAAATATAAAATGTTTGAAATACACTCAATGCACATAGAGTTAGTTTTGATGCACATTCAAGACAAAACTGATGCACATGATGTTCGCGTTCCAAGAGATAGATTTTT